>CASBWL010000613.1:0-447195 GCA_949130495.1 Sambucus nigra | reverse complement strand
TTGGTCTAAACATTTATCATTTGAAATGTCAAAGTTAGTATTTGTGGTATGTTTAGGCCAATCCTTGAATAAAACAAAGCTATCTAACTAATCATTTGAAATGTCCCACGGGACCAATGTAACTTGTTAGAGGGTGAATACTCGAAACAACCCCCCAACTGCCCCGTGGGTGGCACCAACACCTCCCACGGGACCAATGTAACTCGTAGGAACTGACCCCGCAGCCGCGGGACTCCTGGTTTGAGAATACGATGGTAATTTGCAAATTTCTAGACTTAGGCTTAAAAACATGGCGTTAGAGGGTGAGAACTCGAAACAGCCACTGAACATCCCCGTGGGTGGCACTAATACCTCCCACGGGACCAATGTAACTCGAAGGAACTGATCCCACAGCCGCGGGACTCCCGGTTTGAGAATACGACGGTAATTTGCTTATTTCTAGACTTACGCTTAAAAACATGGCGTTAGATGGTGAAAACCCGAAACAGACCCCGAACGTCCCCATGAGTGGAACCAACACCTCCCACGGGACCAATATAACTCGTAGGAAATGACCCCGCAGTCGCGGGACAGCCGGTTTGAGAATACGACGGTAATTTGCAAATTTCTAGACTTAGGCTTAAAAACATGGCGTTAGAGGGTGAGAACTCTAAACAGCCATCGAACGTCCCCGGGGGTGGCACCAACACCTCCCACGGGACCAATGTAACTCGTAACAACTGAACCCGCAGCCGCGGGACTCCCGGTTTGAGAATACGATAGTAATTTGTATATTTATAGACTTAGGCCTAAAAACATGGCGTTAGAGTGTGAAAACCCAAAACAGCCCCCGAACGTCCCCGTGAGTGGTACCAACACCTCCCACGGGACCAATGTAACTCGTAGGAACTGACCCTGCAGCCGTGGGACTCCCGGTTTGAGAATACGACGGTAATTTGCAAATTTCAAGACTTAGTCTTAAAAACATGGCGTTAGAGGGTGAGAATTCGAAACAGCGATCGAACGTCCTCGTGGGTGGCACCAACACCTCCCACGGGACGAATGTAACTCGTAGGAACTGACCCCGCAGCCGCAGGACTCCCGGTTTGACAATACGATAATAATTTGTATATTTCTCGACTTAGGCTTAAAAACATGGCGTTAGAGGGTGAGATCAAGAAACAGCCCCCGAACGTCCCCGTGGGTGGTACCAACACCTCTCACGGGACCAATGTAACACGTAGGAACTGACCCCGCAGCCGTGGGACTCCCAGTTGGAGAATACGACGGTAATTTACATATTTCTAGACTTAGGCTTAAAAATAAGGCGTTAGAGGGTGAAAACCCGAAACAGCCCCCGAACGTCCCCATGGGTGGCACCAACACCTCCCACGGGACCAATGTAACTCATAGGAACTGACCCCGCAGCCGCGGGTCTCCCGGTTTGAGAATACGACGGTAATTTGAATATTTCTAGACTTAGGATTAAAAACATGGCGTTAGAGGGTGAAAACCCAAAACTGCCCCCGAACGTCCCCGTGGGTGGCACCAACACCTCCCACGGGACCAATGTAACTCGTAGGAACTGACCCTGCAGCCGCGGGACTCCGGGTTTGAGAATAAGACGGTAATTTGCATATTTTTAGACTTAGGCTTAAAATCATGGCGTTAGAGGGTGAAAACCGGAAACAGCCCCCAAACGTCCCCATGGGTGGCACCAACACCTCCCACGGGACCAATGTAACTCGTAGGAACTGACCTCGCAGCCGCGGGACTCCCGGTTTGAGAATACGACGGTAGTTTAAAAATTTCTAGACTTAGGCTTAAAAACATGGCGTTAGAGGGTGAGAACTCGAAACAGCCACCGAACGTCTCCGTGGGTGGAACCAACACCTCCCACGGGACCAATGTAACTCGTAGGAACTGACCTTGGAGCCGCGGGACTCTCGGTTTTAGTGTACGATAATTTGCATATTTCTAGACTTAGGCTTAAAAACATGGCGTTAGAGGGTGAGAACCCGAAAGAGCCACCGAACATCCCAGTGAGTGGCACCAACACCTCCCACGGGACCAATGTAACTCGTAGGAACTGACCCCGCAGCCGCGGGACTCTCGGTTTGAGAATACGACGGTAATTTGCATATTTCTAGACTTAGGCTTAAAAACATGGCGTTAGAGGGTGAAAACCCGAAACAGCCCCCGAACGTTCCCGTAGGTGGCACCAACACCTCCCACGGGACCAATGTAACACCTAGGAACTGACCCTGTAGCCGCGGGACTCCCGGTTTGAGAATACGATGGTAATTTGCATATTTCTAGACTTACGCTAAAAAACATGGCGTTAGAGGGTGAGATCTCAAAACAGCCCCAAAACGTCCCCGTGGGTGGCACCAACACGTCCCGTGGGACCAATGTAACTCGTAGGCACTGACCCCGCAGCCGCGGGACTCCCGGTTTGAGAATACGAAGGTAATTTGCATATTTCTAGACTTAGGCTTAAAATCATGGCGTTAGAGGGTGAAAACCCGAAACAGCCCCCAAACGTCCCCATGGGTGGCACCAACACCTCCCACGGGACCAATGTAACTCGTAGGAACTGACCCCGCAGCCGCGGGACTCCCGGTTTGAGAATACGATGGTAGTTTAAAAATTTCTAGACTTAGGCTTAAAAACATGGCGTTAGAGGGTGAGAACTCGAAACAGCCACCGAACATCCCCGTGGGTGGCACCAACACCTCCCACGGGACCAATGTAAATCGTAGGAACTGACCTTGCAGCCGCAGGACTCTCGGTTTTAGAGTACGATAATTTGCATATTTCTAGACTTAGGCTTAAAAACATGGCGTTAGAGGGTGAGAACCCGAAAGAGCCCCCGAACGTCCTAGTGAGTGGCACCAACACCTCCCACGGGACCAATGTAACTCGTAGGAACTGACCCCGCAGCCGCGGGACTCTCGGTTTGAGAATACGACGGTAATTTGCATATTTCTAGACTTAGGCTTAAAAACATGGCGTTAGAGGGTGAAAACCCGAAACAGCCCCCGAACGTTCCTGTGGGTGGCACCAACACCTCCCACGGGACCAATGTAACACATAGGAACTGACCCCGTAGCCGCGGGACTCCCGGTTTGAGAATACGATGGTAATTTGCATATTTCTAGACTTACGCTAAAAAACATGGCGTTAGAGGGTGAGATCGTGAAACAGCCCCTAAACGTCCCCGTGGGTGGCACCAACACGTCCCGTGGGATCAATGTAACTCGTAGGCACTGACCCCGCAGCCGCGGGACTCCCGGTTTGAAAATATGACGGTAATTTGCATATTTCTAGACTTAGGATTAAAAACAAGGCGTTAGAGGATGAAAACCCGAAGCAGCACCCGAACGTCCCCATGGGTGGCACCATCACCTCCCACGGGACCAATGTAACTCGTAGGAACTGACCCCGCAGCCGCGGTACTCCCGATTTTAGAATACGACGATAATTTGCATATTTCTAGACTTAGGCTTAAAAACATGGCGTTAGAGTGTGAGAACCCAAAACAGCCCCCGAACGTCCCCGTGGGTGGCACCAACACCTCCCATGGGACCAATGTAACTCGTAGGAATTGACCCCACAGCCGCGGGACTCCCGGTTTGAGAATATGATGGTAATTTGTATATTTCTAGACTTAGGCTTAAAAACATGGCGTTAGAGGGTGAAAACCCAAAACAGCCCCCGAACGTCCCCGTGGGTGGCACCAACACCTCCCACGGGACCAATGTTACTCGTAGGAACTGACCCTGTAGCCGCGGGACTCCCGGTTTGAGAATACGACGGTAATTTGCAAATTTCAAGACTTAGGCTTAAAAACATGGCGTTAGAGGGTGAGAATTCGAAACAACGATCGAACATCCTCGTGGGTTGCACCAACACCTCCCACGGGACGAATGTAACTCGTAGGAACTGACCTCGCAGCCGCGGGACTCCCGGTTTGAGAATACGACGGTAATTTGCATATTTCTAGACTTAGGTTTAAAAACATGGCGTTAGAGGGTGAGATCTCCAAACAGCCCCCGAACATCCCCGTGGGTGGTACCAATACCTCCCACGAGAAAAATGTAACTCGTAGAAACTGACCCCGCAGCCGCGGGACTCCCGGTTGGAGAATTCGACGGTAATTTACATATTTCTAGACTTAGGATAAAAAATATGGTGTTAGAGGATAAAAACCCGAAATAGCCCCCGAACGTCCCCGTGGGTGGCACCAACACCTCCCACGGGACCAATGTAACCCGTAGGAGCTGACCCTGCAGCCGCGGGACTCTCGGTTTGAGAATACGACGGTAATTTGCATATTTCTAGATTTAGGCTTAAAAACATGGCGTTAGAGGGTGAAAACCCGAAACAGCCCCCGAACGTCCCCATGGGTGGTCCCAACACCTCCCACGGGACGAATGTAACTCGTAGAAACTGACCCCGCAGCCGCGGAACTCCCGATTTGAGAATACGACGGTAATTTACATATTTCTAGACTTAGGCTAAAAAATATGGCATTAGAGGATAAAAACCCGAAATAGCCCACGAACGTCCCCGTGGGTGGCACCAACACCTCCCACGGGACCAATGTAACTCGTAGGAACTGACCTTGCAGCCGCGGGACTCTCGGTTTTAGAGTACGATAATTTGCATATTTCTAGACTTAGGCTTAAAAACATGGCGTTAGAGGGTGAGAACCCGAAAGAGCCCCCGAACGTCCCAGTGAGTGGCACCAACACCTCCCACGGGACCAATGTAACTCGTAGGAACTGACCCCGCAGCCGCGGGACTCTCGGTTTGAGAATACGACGGTAATTTGCATATTTCTAGACTTAGGCTTAAAAACATGGCGTTAGAGGGTGAAAACCCGAAACAGCCCCCGAACGTTCCTGTGGGTGGCACCAACACCTCCCACGGGACCAATGTAACACGTAGGAACTGACCCCGTAGCCGCGGGACTCCCGGTTTGAGAATACGATGGTAATTTGCATATTTCTAGACTTACGCTAAAAAACATGGCGTTAGAGGGTGAGATCTCGAAACAGCCCCTAAACGTCCCCGTGGGTGGCACCAACACGTCCCGTGGGATCAATGTAACTCGTAGGCACTGACCCCGCAGCCGCGGGACTCCCGGTTTGAAAATATGACGGTAATTTGCATATTTCTAGACTTAGGCTTAAAAACAAGGCGTTAGAGGATGAAAACCCGAAGCAGCACCCGAACGTCCCCATGGGTGGCACCATCACCTCCCACGGGACCAATGTAACTCGTAGGAACTGACCCCGCAGCCGCGGTACTCCCGATTTTAGAATACGACGATAATTTGCATATTTCTAGACTTAGGCTTAAAAACATGGCGTTAGAGTGTGAGAACCCAAAACAGCCCCCGAACGTCCCCGTGGGTGGCACCAACACCTCCCATGGGACCAATGTAACTCGTAGGAATTGACCCCACAGCCGCGGGACTCCCGGTTTGAGAATACGACGGTAATTTGTATATTTCTAGACTTAGGCTTGAAAACATGGCGTTAGAGGGTGAAAACCCAAAACATCCCCCGAACGTCCCCGTGGGTGGCACCAACACCTCCCACGGGACCAATGTTACTCGTAGGAACTGACCCTGTAGCCGCGGGACTCCCGGTTTGAGAATACGACGGTAATTTGCAAATTTCAAGACTTAGGCTTAAAAACATGGCGTTAGAGGGTGAGAATTCGAAACAACGATCGAACATCCTCGTGGGTTGCACCAACACCTCCCACGGGACGAATGTAACTCGTAGGAACTGACCTCGCAGCCGCGGGACTCCCGGTTTGAGAATACGACGGTAATTTGCATATTTCTAGACTTAGGCTTAAAAACATGGCGTTAGAGGGTGAGATCTCGAAACAGCCCATGAACGTCCCCGTGGGTGGTACCAACACCTCCCACGAGAAAAATGTAACTCGTAGAAACTGACCCCGCAGCCGCGAGACTCTCGGTTGGAGAATTCGACGGTAATTTACATATTTCTGGACTTAGGCTAAAAAATATGGCGTTAGAGGATAAAAACCCGAAATAGCCCCCGAACGTCCCCGTGGGTGGCACCAACACCTCCCACGGGACCAATGTAACTCGTAGGAGCTGACCCTGCAGCCGCGGGACTCTCGGTTTGAGAATACGACGGTAATTTGCGTATTTCTAGATTTAGGCTTAAAAACATGGCGTTAGAGGGTGAAAACCCAAAACAGCCCCCGAACGTCCCCATGGGTGGTCCCAACACCTCCCACGGGACGAATGTAACTCGTAGAAACTGACCCCGCAGCCGCGGGACTCCCGGTTTGAGAATACGACGGTAATTTGGATATTTCTAGACGTAGGTTTAAAAACATGGCGTTAGAGGGTGAAAACCCAAAATAGCCCCCGAACGTCTCCCTGGGTGGCACCAACACCTCCCACGGGACCAATGTAACTGGTAGGAACTGACCCCGCAGCCGCGGGACTCCCAATTTTGGAATACGACAATAATTTGCATATTTCTAGACTTAGGCTTAAAAACATGGCGTTAGAGGGTGAGAACCCGAAACAGCCCCCGAACGTCCCCATGGGTGGCACCAACACCTCCCACGGGACAAATGTAACTCGTAGGAACTGACCCCGCAGCCGCGGGACTCCCGATTTTAGAATACGACGGTAATTTGAATATTTCTAGACTTAGGCTTAAAAACATGGCGTTAGAGGGTGAGAAATCGAAACAGTCCCCGAACGTCCCCGTGGGTGGCACCAACACCTCCCACGGGAGTAATGTAACTCGTAGGAACTGACCCCGCAGCCGCGGGACTCCCGGTTTGAGAATACGACGGTAATTTGAAAATTTCTAGACTTAGGCTTAAAAACATGGCGTTAGAGGGTGAGAAACCGAAACAGTCCCCGAACGTCCCCGTGGGTGGCACCAACACCTCCCACGGGACGAATGTAACTAGTAGGAACTGACCCCGCAGCCGCGGGACTCCCAGTTTGGGAATACGACGGTAATTTGCAAATTTCTAGACTTAGGCTTAATAACATGGCGTTAGAGGGTGAGAACTCGAAACATCCACCGAACGTACCCGTGGGTGGCACCAATACCTCCCACGGGACCAATGTAACTCTTAGGAACTGACCCCGCAGCCGCGGGACTCCCGGTTTGAGAATACGACGGAAATTTGAAAATTTCTAGACTTAGGCTTAAAAACATGGCGTTAGAGGGTGAGATCTCGAAACAGACCCCGAACGTCCCCGTGGGTGGTACCAACACCTCCCACGGGATGAATATAACTCGTAGAAACTGACCCCGCAGCTGTGGGACTCCCGATTGGAGAATACGACGGTAATTTACATATTTATAGACTTAGGCTAAAAAATATGGCGTTAGAGGATAAAAACCCGAAATAGCCCTCGAACGTCCCCGTGGGTGGCACCAACACCTCCTACGGGACCAATGTAACTCGTAGAAACTGACCCCGCAGCCGCGGGACTCCCGAGTTGAGAATACGATGGTAATTTACATATTTCTAGACTTAAGCTAAAAAATATGGCGTTAGAGGATAAAATCCCGGAATAGCCCCCGAACGTCCCCTTGGGTGGCACCAACACCTCCCACGGGACCAATGTAACTCGTAGGAACTGACCCTGCAGCCGCGGGACTCTCGGTTTGAGAATACGACGATAATTTGCATATTTCTAGACTTAGGCTTAAAAACATGGCGTTAGAGGGTGAGAACCCGAAACAGCCCCCGAACGTCCCCATGGGTGGCACCAACACCTCCCACGGGACCAATGTAACTCGTAGGAACTGGCCCCGCAGCCGCGGGACTCCCGGTTTTAGAATACGATGGTAATTTGCATATTTCTAGACTTAGGCTTAAAAACATGGCGTTAAAGGGTGAGAACCCGAAACAGCCCCCGAACGTCGTCGTGGGTGGAACCAACACCTCCTACAGGACCAATGTAACTCGTAGGAACTGACCCCGTAGTCGTGGAAATCCCAGTTTTAGAACACAACGGGAATTTGGATATTACTAGACTTAGGCTTAAAAACATGGCGTTAGAGGGTGAGAACCCGAAACAGCCCCCGAACGTTCCAGTGGATGGTACCAACACCGCCCACGGGACTAATGTAACTCGTAGGATATGACCCCGCAGTCGCGGGACTCTCGGTTTGAGAATACGATGGTAATTTGTATATTTCTAGACTTAGGCTTAAAAACATGGCGTTAGAGGGTAAAAACCCGAAACAGCCCCGAAAGACCCCGTGGGTGGCACCAACACCTCCCACGGGACCAATGTAACTCGTAGGAACTGACCCCGCAGCCGCGCGACTCCCGGTTTGAGAATACGACGGTAATTTGGATATTTCTAGACTTAGGCTTAAAAACATGGCGTTAGAGGGTAACAACCCGAAACAGCCCCCGAACGTCCCCATAGGTGGCACCAACACCTCCCACGGGACCAATGTAACTCGAAGGAACCGACCCCGTAGCCGCGGGACTCCCAGTTGTAGAATACGATGGTAATTTGGATATTTCTAGACTTAGGCTAAAAAACTTATCGTTAGAGGGTGAAAACCCGAAACATCCCCCGAACGTCCCCATAGGTGGCACCAACACCTCCCACGGGACCAATGTAACTCGTAGGAACTGACCCCGCAGACGCGGGACTCCCGGTTTTAGAATACGACGGTAATTTGCATATTTCTAGACCTAGGCATTAAAACATGGCGTTAGAGGGTGAGAAACCGAAACAGTCCCCGAACGTCCCGTGGGTGGCACCAACACCTCCCACGGGAGTAATGCAACTCGTAGGAACTGACCCCGCAGCCACTGAACTCCCGGTTTGAGAATACAATGGTAATTTGAAAATTTCTAGACTTAGGCTTAATAACATGGCCTTAGAGGTTGAGAACTCGAAACATCCACCAAACGACCCCGTGGGTGGCACCAACACCTCCCACGGGACCAATGTAACTCATAGGAACTGACCCCGCAGCGGCGGGACTCCCGGTTTGAGAATACGACGAAAATTTGAAAATTTCTAGACTTAAGCTGAAAAACATGGCGTTAGAGGGTGAGAACTCGAAACAGACACCGAACGTCCCCGTGGGTGGCACCAACACCTCCCATGGGATGAATGTAACTCGTAGGAACTGACCCCGCAGCCGCGGGACTCCCGGTTTGAGAATATGACGGTAATTTGCATATTTCTAGACTTAGGATAAAAAACATGGCGTTAGAGGGTGAGATCTCGAAACAGCCCCCGAACGTCCCCGTGGGTGGCACCAATATCTACCACGGGACCAATGTAACTCGTAGGAACTGACCCCGCAGCCGCGGGACTCCCGGTTTGAGAATAAGACGGTAATTTGCATATTTCTAGACTTAGGCTTAAAAACATGGCGTTAGAGGGTGAGAACCCGAAACAGCCCTCGAACGTCCCAATGGGTGGCACCAACACCTCCCACGGCACCAATGTAACTCGTAGGAACTGACCCCGCAGCCGCGGGACTCCCGGTTTTTGAATACGATGGTAATTTGCATATTTCTAGACTTAGGCTTAAAAACATGGCGTTAGAGGGTGAGAACCCGAAACAGCCCCGAAAGACCCCGTGGGTGGCACCAACACCTCCCACGGGACCAATGTAACTCATAGGAACTGACCCCGCAGCCGCGGGAATCTCGATTTTACAATACGACGAGTATTTGCATATTTCTAGACTTAGGCTTAAAAACATGGCGTTAGAGGGTGAGAACCCGAAACAGCCCCCGAACGTCCCCATGGGTGGCACCAACACCTCCCACGGGACCAATGTAACTCGTAGGAACTGACCCCACAGCCGCGGGTCTCCCGGTTTGAGAATAAGACTGTAATTTGCATATTTCTAGACTTAGGCTTAAAAACATGGAGTTAGAGGGTGAAAACCCGAAACAGCTCCCCGAAAGACCCCGTGGGTGGTACCAAAACCTCCCATGGGACCAATGTAACTCGAAGGAACTGACCCTGCAGCCGCGGGACTCTCGGTTTGAGAATACGATGGTAATTTGCATATTTCTAGACTTAGGCTTAAAAACATGGCGTTAGAGGGTGAAAACCCGAAACAGCCCCCGAAAGACCCCGTGGGTGGCACCAACACCTCCCACGGGACCAATGTAACTCGAAGGAACCGACCCCGTAGCCGCGGGACTCCCAGTTGTAGAATACGATGGTAATTTGGATATTTCTAGACTTAGGCTAAAAAACTTATCGTTAGAGGGTGAAAACCCGAAACATCCCCCGAACGTCCCCATAGGTGGCACCAACACCTCCCACGGGACCAATGTAACTCGTAGGAACTGACCCCGCAGACGCGGGACTCCCGGTTTGAGAATACGACGGAAATTTGAAAATTTCTAGACTTAGGCTTAAAAACATTGCGTTAGAGGGTGAGATCTGGAAACAGCCCCCGAACGTCCCGTGGGTGGTACCAACACCTCCCACGGGATGAGTGTAACTCGTAGAAACTGACCCCGTAGCCGCGGGACTCCCGATTGGAGAATACGACGGTAATTTACATATTTCTAGACTTAGGCTAAAAAATATGGCGTTAGAGGATAAAAACCCGAAATAGCCCCCGAACGTCCCCGTGGGTGGCACCAACACCTCCCACGGGACCAATGTAACTCGTAGTAACTGACCCTGTAGCCGCGGGACTCCCGATTTGAGAATACGACGGTAATTTGAAAATTTCAAGACTTAGGCTTAAAAACATGGCGTGGGAGGGTGAGAATTCGAAACAGCGATTGAACGTCCTCGTGGGTGGCACCAACACCTCCCACGGGACGAATGTAACTCGTAGGAACTGACCCCGCAGCCGCGGGACTCCCGGTTTGAGAATACGATGGTAATTTGCATATTTCTAGACTTAGGCTTAAAAACATGGCGTTAGAGGGTGAGAATTCGAAACAACGATCGAACGTCCTCGTGGGTTGCACCAACACCTCCCACGGGACGAATGTAACTCGTAGGAACTGACCCCGCAGCCGCGGGACTCCCGGTTTGAGAATACGACGGTAATTTGCAAATTTCATGACTTAGGCTTAAAAACATGGCGTTAGAGGGTGAGAATTCGAAACAACGATCGAACGTCCTCGTGGGTTGCACCAACACCTCCCATGGGACGAATGTAACTCGTAGGAACTGACCCCGCAGCCGCGGGACTCCCGGTTTGAGAATACGACGGTAATTTGCATATTTCTAGACTTAGGCTTAAAAACATAGCGTTAGAGGGTGAGATCTCGAAACAGCCCCTGAACGTCCCCGTGGGTGGTACCAACACCTCCCACGGGACGAATGTAACTCGTAGAAACTGACCCCGCAGCCGCGGGACTCCCGGGTTGAGAATACGACGGTAAGTTACATATTTCTAGACTTAGGCTAAAAAATATGGCGTTACAGGATAAAAACCCAGAATAGCCCCCGAACGTCCCCGTGGGTGGAACCAACACCTCCCACGGGACCAATGTAACTCGTAGGAACTGACCCTGCAACCGCGGGACTCTCGGTTTGAGAATACGACGGTAATTTGCATATTTCTAGACTTAGGCTTAAAAACATGGCGTTAGAGGGTGAAAACCCGAAACAGCCCCCGAACGTCCCCATGGGTGGCACCAACACCTCCCACGGGACCAATGTAACTCATAGGAACTGACCCCCGCAGTCGCGGGACTCCAAGTTTGAGAATACGATGGTAATTTGGATATTTGTAGACGTAGGCTTAAAAACATTGCGTTAGAGGGTTAGAACCCGAAATAGCCCCCGAACGTGCCCATGGGTGGCACCAACACCTCCCACGGGACCAATGTAACTGGTAGGAACTGACCCCGCAGCCGCGGGACTCCCGATTTTAGAGTACGACGATAATTTGCATATTTCTAGAGTTAGGCTTAAAAACATGGCGTTAAAGGGTGAGAACCCGAAGCAGCCCCCGAACGTCGTCGTGGGTGGTACCAACACCTCCCACGGGACCAATGTAACTCGTAGGAACTGACCCCGTAGTCATGGGACTCCCGGTTTTAGAACACGATGGTAATTTGGATATTTCTAGGCTTAGGCTTAAAAACATGGCGTTAGAGGGTGAGAACCCAAAACAGCCCCCGAACGTCCCAGTGGGTGGTACCAACACCTCCCACGAAACCAATGTAACTCGTAGGATATGACCCCGCAGTCGCGGGACTCTCGATTTGAGAATACGATGGTAATTTGTATATTTCTAGACTTAGGCTTAAAAACATGGCGTTAGAGGGTGAAAACCCGAAACCGCCCCGAAAGACCCCGTGGGTGGCACCAACACCTCCCACGGGACCAATGTAACTCGTAGGAACTGACCCCGCAGCCGCGCGACTCCCGGTTTGAGAATACGACGGTAATTTGGATATTTCTAGACATAGGCTTAAAAACATGGCGTTAGAGGGTGAGAACCCGAAACAGCCCCCGAACGTCCCCATGGGTGGCACCAACACCTCCCACGGGACCAATGTAACTCGTAGGAACTGACCCCGCAGCCGCGCGACTCCCGATTTTAAAATACGACGATTATTTGCATATTTCTAGACTTAGGCTTAAAAACATGGCGTTAGAGGGTGAGAACCCGAAACAGCCCCCGAACGTCCCCATGGGTGGCACCAACACCTCCCACGGGACCAATGTAACTCGTAGGAACTGACCCCGCAGCCGCGGGACTCCCGATTTTAGAATACGATGGTAATTTGCATATTTCTAGACTTAGGCTTAAAAACATGGCGTTAGAGGGTGAGAAACCGAAACAGTCCCCGAACGTCCCCGTGGGTGGCACCAACACCTCCCACGGGAGTAATGTCACTCGTAGGAACTGACCCCGCAGCCGCGGGACTCACGGTTTGAGAATACGACGGTAATTTATAAATTCCTAGACATAGGCTTAATAACATGGCGTTAGAGGGTGAGAGCTCGAAACATCCACCGAACGTCCCCGTGGGTGGCACCAACACCTCCCACGGGACCAATGTAACTCATAGGAACTGACCCCGCAGCCGCGGGACTCCCAGTTTGAGAATACGACTAAAATTTGAAAATTTCTAGACTTAGGCTTAAAAACATGGCGTTAGAGGGTGAGAACTCGAAACAGCCACCGAACGTCCCCGTGGGTGGCACCAACACCTCCCATGGGATGAATGTAACTCGTAGGAACTGACCCCGCAACCGCGGGACTCCCGGTTTGAGAATATGACGGTAATTTGCATATTTCTAGACTTAGGCTAAAAAACATGGCGTTAGAGGGTGAGATCTCGAAACAGCCCCCGAACGTCCCCGTGGGTGGCACCAATACCTACCACGGGAACAATGTAACTCGTAGGAACTGACCCCGCAGCCGCGGGACTCCCGGTTTGAGAATAAGACAGTAATTTGCATATTTCTAGACTTAGGCTTAAAAACATGGCGTTAGAGGGTGAAAACCCGAAACAGCCCCCGAAAGACCCCGTGGGTGGCACCAACACCTCCCACGGGACCAATGTAACTCGAAGGAACCGACCCCGCTGCCGCGGGACTCCCAGTTTGAGAATACGACGGTAATTTGGATATTTCTAGACTTAGGCTTAAAAACTTGGCGTTAGAGGGTGAAAACCCGAAACATCCCCCGAACGTCCCCATAGGTGGCACCAACACCTCCCACGGGACCAATGTAACTCGTAGGAACTGATCCCGCAGCCGCGGGACTCCCGGTTTGAGAATACAACGGTAATTTGCATATTTCTAGACTTAGGCTTAAAAACATGGCGTTAGAGGGTGAGATCTCGAAACAACCCCCGAACGTCCCCATGGGTGGCACCAACACCTCTCACGGGACAAATGTAACTCGTAGGAACTGACCCTGCAGCCACGGGACTCTCGGTTTGAAAATATGACTGTAATTTGCATAGTTCTAGACTTAGGCTTAAAAACATGGCGTTAGAGGGTGAAAACCAAAAACAGCCCCCGAATAACCCCGTGGGTGGCACCAACAACTTCCACAGGACCAATGTAACTCGTAGGAACTGACCCTGCAGCCGCGGGACTCCCGGATTGAGAATACGACGGTAATTTGCATATTTCTAGACTTAGGATTAAAAACATGGTGTTAGAGGGTGAAAACTGGAAGAAGCCCAGGAACGTCCCCATGGGTGGCACCAACACCTCCCACGGGACCAAAGTAACTAGTAGGAACTGGCCCCGCAGCCGCGGGACTCCCGGTTTGGGAATACGACGGTAATTTTTAAATTTCTAGACTTAGGCTTAATAACATGGCGCTAGAGGGAGAGAACTCGAAACATCCACCGAACGTCCCCATGGGTGGCACCAACACCTCCCACGGGACCAATGTAACTCGTAGGAACTGGCCCCGCAGCCGTGGGACTCCCAGTTTTAGAATACGATGGTAATTTGCATATTTCTAGACTTAGGCTTAAAAACATGGCGTTAAAGGGTGAGAACAAAAAACAGCCCCCGAACATCGTCGTGGGTGGAACCAACACCTCCCACGGGACCAATGTAACTCGTAGGAACTGACCCCGTAGTCGTGGGACTCCCGGTTTTAGAACACGACGGTAATTTGGATATTTCTAAACTTAGGCTTAAAAACATGGCGTTAGAGGGTGAGAACCCGAAACAGCCCCCGAACGTCCCAGTGGGTGGTACCAACACCTCCCACGGGACCAATGTAACTCGTAGGATATCACCCCGCAGTCGCGGGACTCTCGATTTGAGAATACGATGGTAATTTGTATATTTCTAGACTTAGGCTTAAAAACATGGCGTTAGAGGGTGAAAACCCGAAACAGCCCCGAAAGACCCCGTGGGTGGCACCAACACCTCCCACGGGACCAATGTAACTCATAGGATCTGACCCCGCAGCCGTGCGACTCCCGGTTTGAGAATACGATGGTAATTTGGATATTTCTAGACTTAGGCTTAAAAACAAGGCGTTAGAGGGTAACAACCCGAAACAGCCCCCGAACGTCCCCATAGGTGGCACCAACACCTCCCACGGGACCAATGTAACTCGTAGGAACTGACCCCGCTACCGCGGGACTCTCGATTTTAAAATACGATGATTATTTGCATATTTCTAGACTTAGGCTTAAAAACATGGCGTTAGAGGGTGAGAACCCGAAACAGCCCCCGAACGTCCCCATGGGTGGCACCAACACCTCCCACGGGACCAATGTAACTCGTAGGAACTGACCCCGCAGCCGCGGGACTCCCGATTTTAAAATACGACGATTATTTGCATATTTCTAGACTTAGGCTTAAAAACATGGCGTTAGAGGGTGAGAACCCGAAACAGCCCCCGAACGTCCCCATGGGTGGCACCAACACCTCCCACGGGACCAATGTAACTCGTAGGAACTGACCCCGCAGCCGCGGGACTCCCGATTTTAGAATACGATGGTAATTTGCATATTTCTAGACTTAGGCTTAAAAACATGGCGTTAGAGGGTGAGAAACCGAAACAGTCCCCGAACGTCCCCGTGGGTGGCACCAACACCTCCCACGGGAGTAATGTCACTCGTAGGAACTGACCCCGCAGCCGCGGGACTCACAGTTTGAGAATACGACGATAATTTATAAATTCCTAGACATAGGCTTAATAACATGGCGTTAGAGGGTGAGAGCTCGAAACATCCATCGAACGTCCCCGTGGGTGGCACCAACACCTCCCACGGGACCAATGTAACTCATAGGAACTGACCCCGCAGCCGCGGGACTCCCAGTTTGAGAATACGACTAAAATTTGAAAATTTCTAGACTTAGGCTTAAAAACATGGCGTTAGAGGGTGAGAACTCGAAACAGCCACCGAACGTCCCCGTGGGTGGCACCAACACCTCCCATGGGATGAATGTAACTCGTAGGAACTGAACCCGCAACCGCGGGACTCCCGGTTTGAGAATATGACGGTAATTTGCATATTTCTAGACTTAGGCTAAAAAACATGGCGTTAGAGGGTGAGATCTCGAAACAGCCCCCGAACGTCCCCGTGGGTGGCACCAATACCTACCACGGGAACAATGTAACTCGTAGGAACTGACCCCGCAGCCGCGGGACTCCCGGTTTGAGAATAAGACAGTAATTTGCATATTTCTAGACTTAGGCTTAAAAACATGGCGTTAGAGGGTGAAAACCCGAAACAGCCCCCGAAAGACCCCGTGGGTGGCACCAACACCTCCCACGGGACCAATGTAACTCGAAGGAACCGACCCCGCTGCCGCGGGACTCCCAGTTTGAGAATACGACGGTAATTTGGATATTTCTAGACTTAGGCTTAAAAACTTGGCGTTAGAGGGTGAAAACCCGAAACATCCCCCGAACGTCCCCATAGGTGGCACCAACACCTCCCACGGGACCAATGTAACTCGTAGGAACTGATCCCGCAGCCGCGGGACTCCCGGTTTGAGAATACAACGGTAATTTGCATATTTCTAGACTTAGGCTTAAAAACATGGCGTTAGAGGGTGAGATCTCGAAACAACCCCCGAACGTCCCCGTGGGTGGCACCAACACCTCTCACGGGACAAATGTAACTCGTAGGAACTGACCCTGCAACCACGGGACTCTCGGTTTGAAAATATGACTGTTATTTGCATAGTTCTAGACTTAGGCTTAAAAACATGGCGTTAGAGGGTGAAAATCAAAAACAGCCCCCGAACAACCCCGTGGGTGGCACCAACAACTTCCACAGGACCAATGTAACTCGTAGGAACTGACCCCGCAGCCGCGGGACTCCCGGATTGAGAATACGACGGTAATTTGCATATTTCTAGACTTAGGATTAAAAACATGGTGTTAGAGGGTGAAAACTGGAAGAAGCCCAGGAACGTCCCCATGGGTGGCACCAACACCTCCCACGGGACCAAAGTAACTAGTAGGAACTGGCCCCGCAGCCGCGGGACTCCCGGTTTGGGAATACGACGGTAATTTTTAAATTTCTAGACTTAGGCTTAATAACATGGCGCTAGAGGGAGAGAACTCGAAACATCCACCGAACGTCCCCGTGGGTGGCACCAACACCTCCCACGGGACCAATGTAACTCGTAGGAACTGGCCCCGCAGCCGCGGGACTCCCAGTTTTAGAATACGATGGTAATTTGCATATTTCTAGACTTAGGCTTAAAAACATGGCGTTAAAGGGTGAGAACAAAAAACAGCCCCCGAACATCGTCGTGGGTGGAACCAACACCTCCCACGGGACCAATGTAACTCGTAGGAACTGACCCCGTAGTCGTGGGACTCCCGGTTTTAGAACACGACGGTAATTTGGATATTTCTAAACTTAGGCTTAAAAACATGGCGTTAGAGGGTGAGAACCCGAAACAGCCCCCGAACGTCCCAGTGGGTGGTACCAACACCTCCCACGGGACCAATGTAACTCGTAGGATATCACCCCGCAGTCGCGGGACTCTCGATTTGAGAATACGATGGTAATTTGTATATTTCTAGACTTAGGCTTAAAAACATGGCGTTAGAGGGTGAAAACCCGAAACAGCCCCGAAAGACCCCGTGGGTGGCACCAACACCTCCCACGGGACCAATGTAACTCATAGGATCTGACCCCGCAGCCGTGCGACTCCCGGTTTGAGAATACGATGGTAATTTGGATATTTCTAGACTTAGGCTTAAAAACAAGGCGTTAGAGGGTAACAACCCGAAACAGCCCCCGAACGTCCCCATAGGTGGCACCAACACCTCCCACGGGACCAATGTAACTCGTAGGAACTGACCCCGCTACCGCGGGACTCTCGATTTTAAAATACGATGATTATTTGCATATTTCTAGACTTAGGCTTAAAAACATGGCGTTAGAGGGTGAGAACCCGAAACAGCCCCCGAACGTCCCCATGGGTGGCACCAACACCTCCCACGGGACCAATGTAACTCGTAGGAACTGACCCCGCAGCCGCGGGACTCCCGATTTTAGAATACAATGATAATTTTTATATTTCTAGAGTTATGCTTAAAAACATGGCGTTAGAGGGTGAGAACCCGAAACAGCTCCCGAACGTCCCCATGAGTGGCACCAACACCTCCCACGGGACCAATGTAACTCGTAGGAACTGACCCCGCAGACGCGGGACTCCCGGTTTTAGAATACGACGGTAATTTGCTTATTTATAGACTTAGGCTTAAAAACATGGCGTTAGAGGGTGAGAAACCGATACAGTCCCCGAACGTCCCCGTGGGTGGCACCAACACCTCCCACGGGAGTAATGTAACTCGTAGGAACTGACCCCACAGCCACGGGACTCCCGGTTTGAGAATACGACGCTAATTTGCAAATTTCTAGACTTAGGCTTAATAACATGGCGTTAGAGGGTGAGAACTCGAAACATCCACCGAACGTCCCCGTGGGTGGCACCAACACCTCCCACGGGATCAATGTAACTCATAGGAACTGACCCCGCAGCCGCGGGACTCCCGGTTTGAGAATACGATGAAAATTTGAAAATTTCTAGACTTAGGCTTAAAAACATGGCGTTAGAGGGTGAGAACTCGAAACAGCCACCGAACGTCCCCGTGGGTGGCACCAACACCTCCCATGGGATGAATGTAACTCGTAGGAACTGACCCCGCAGCCGCGGGACTCCCGGTTTGAGAATATGACGGTAATTTGCATATTTCTAGACTTAGGCTAAAAAACATGGCGTTAGAGGGTGAGATTTCGAAACAGCCCCCGAACATCCCCGTGGGTGGCACCAATACCTACCACGGGACCAGTGTAACTCGTAGGAACTGACCCCACAGCCGCGGGACTCCCGGTTTGAGAATAAGACGGTAATTTGCATATTTCTAGACTTAGGCTTAAAAACATGGCGTTAGAGGGTGAAAACCCGAAACAGCCCCCGAAAGACCCCGTGGGTGGCACCAACACCTCCCACGGGACCAATGTAACTCGAAGGAACTGACCGCGCAGCCGCGGGACTCCCAGTTTGAGAATATGACGGTAATTTGGATATTTCTAGACTTAGGCATAAAAACTTGGCGTTAGAGGGTTAAAACCCGAAACATCCCCCGAACGTCCCCATAGGTGGCACCAACACCTCCCACGGGACCAATGTAACTCGTAGGAACTGATCCCGCAGCCGCGGGACTCCCGGTTTGAGAATACAACGGTAATTTTCATATTTCTAGACTTAGGCTTAAAAACATGGCGTTAGAGGGTGAGATATCGAAACAGCCCCCGAACGTCCCCGTGGGTGGCACCAACACCTCCCACGGGACCAATGTAACTCGTAGGAACTGACCCTGCAGCCGCGGGACTCTCGGTTTGATAATATGACGGTAATTTGCATTGTTCTAGACTTAGGCTTAAAAATATGGCGTTAGAGGCTGAAAACCAAAAACAGCCCCCGAACGTCCCCGTGGGTGGCACCAACAACTTCCACAGGACCAATGTAACTCGTAGGAACTGACCCCGCAGCCGCGGGACTCCCGGATTGAGAATACGACGGTAATTTGCATATTTCTAGACTTAGGATTAAAAACATGGTGTTAGAGGGTGAAAACCGGAAGAAGCCACCGAACGTCCCCATGGGTGGCACCAACACCTCCCACGGGACCAATGTAACTCGTAGGAACTGACCCCGTAGCCGCGGGACTCCCGATTTTAGAATACGATGATAATTTTCATATTTCGAGACTTAGGCTTAAAAACATGGCGTTAGAGTGTGAGAACCTGAAAAACCACCGAACGTCCCCATGGGTGGAACCAACACCTCCCACGGGACCAATGAAACTCGTATCAACTGACCCCGCAACCGCGGGACTCCCGATTTTAGAATACGACGATAATTTGCATATTTCTAGACTTAGGCTAAAAAATATGGCGTTAGAGGGTGAGAACCCGAAATAGTCCCCGAACGTCCCCGTGGGTGGCACTAACACCTCCCACGGGACCAATGTAACTCGTAGGAACTGACCCCACACCCGCGGTACTCACGGTTTGAGAATACGACGGTAATTTGCAAATTTCTAGACTTAGGCTTAATAACATGGCGTTAGAGGGTGAGAACTCGAAATATCCACCGAACGTTCCCGTGGGTGGCACCAACACCTCCCACCGGACCAATTCAACTCATTGGAACTGACCCTGCAGCCGCGGGACTCCCAGTTTGAGAATACGACGGTAATTTGAAAATTTCTAGACTTAGGCTTAAAAACATGGCGTTAGAGGGTGAGAACTCGAAACAGCCACCGAACGTCCCCGTGGGTGGCACCAACACCTCCCATGAGACGAATGTAACTCGTAGGGACTGAACCCGAAGTAGTAGGAGAGGTTGAGATCTCGAAACAGCACCCGAACGTCCCCGTAGGTGGCACCAACAGCTCCCGCGGGACCAATGTAACTCGTAGGAAGTGACCCCGCAGCCGCGGGACTCCCAGTTTGAGAATACAACGGTAATTTGCATAATTCTAGACTTAGGCTTAAAAACATGGCGTTAGAGGGTGAGATCTCGAAACAGCCCCCGAACGTCCCCGTGGGTGGCACCAACACCTCCCACGGGACCAATGTAACTCGTAGGAACTAACCCTCCAGCCGCGGGACTCTCGGTTTGAAAATATGACGGTAATTTGCATAGTTCTAGACTTAGGCTTAAAAACATGGCGTTAGACGGTGAAAACCCAAAACAGCCCCCGAACGTCCCCGTGGGTGGCACCAACAACTTCCACAGGACCAATGTAACTCGTAGGAACTGACCCCGCAGCCGCGGGACTCCCGGTTTGAGAATACGACGGTAATTTGCATATTTCTAGACTTAGGATTAAAAACATGGTGTTAGATGGGGAAAACCTGAAGACGCCCCCGAACGTCCCCATGGGTGGCACCAACACCTCCCACGGGACCAATGTAACTCGTGGGAACTGACACCGCAGCCGCGGGACTCCCGATTTTAGAATACAACGATAATTTTCATATTTCTAAACTTAGGCTTAAAAACATGGCATTAGAGGGTGAGAACCCGAAACAGCCACCGAACGTCTCGATGGGTGGCACCAACACCTCCCATGGGACCAATGAAACTCGTATCAACTGACCCCGCAACCGCGGGACTCCCGGTTTTAGAATACGACGGTAATTTGTATATTTCTAGAATTAGGCTAAAAAACATGGCGTTAGAGGGTGAGAACCCGAAACAGTCCCCGAACGTCCCCGTGGGTGGCACTAACACCTCCCACGGGACCAATGTAACTCGTAGGAACTGACCCCGCAGCCGCGGTACTCACGGTTTGAGAATACGACGGTAATTTGCAAAATTCTTGACTTAGGCTTAATAACATGGCGTTAGAGGGTGAGAACTCGAAATATCCACCGAACGTTCCCGTGGGTGGCACCAACACCTCCCACCGGACCAATTCAACTCATTGGAACTGACCCTGCAGCCGCGGGACTCCCAGTTTGAGAATACGACGGTAATTTGAAAATTTCTAGACTTAGGCTTAAAAACATGGCGTTAGAGGGTGAGAACTCGAAACAACCACCGAACGTCCCCGTGGGTGGCACCAACAGCTCCCATGGTACGAATGTAACTCATAGGGACTGACCCCGCAGTCGCAGGAGAGGTTGAGATCTCGAAATAGCCCCCGAACGTCCCCGTAGGTGGCACCAACAGCTCCCGCAGGACCAATGTAACTCGTAGGAACTGATCCCGCAGCCGCGGGACTCCCGGTTTCAGAATACGATGGTAATTTACATATTTCTAGACTTAGGGTTTAAAACATGGCGTTAGAGGGTGAAAACCCGAAACAACCCCGAAAGACCCCGAGGGTGGCACCAACAGCTCCCACGGGACCAATGTAACTCGTAGGAACTGACCCCGCAGCCGCGGGACTCCCGATTTGAGAATACGACGGTAATTTGGATATATCTAGACTTAGGCTTAAGAACATTGCGTTAGAGGGTGAGAACCCAAAACATTCCCCGAATGTCCCCGTGGGTGGCACCAACACCTCCCACGGGACCAATGTAACTCGTAGGAACTGACCTCGCAGCTGCGGGACTCCCGGTTTGAGAATACGATGGTAATTTGCAAATTTCTAGACTTAGGCTTAAAAACATGGCGTTAGAGGGTGAGAACTCGAAACAGTGACCAAACGTCCTCATGGGTGGCACCAACACCTCCCCCGGGACCAATGTAACTCGTAGGAACTGACCCCGCAGCCGCGGGACTCCCAGTTTGAGAATACGACGGTAATTTGCATATTTCTAAACTTAGGCTTAAAAACATGCCGTTAGAGGGTGAGATCTCGAAACAGCCCCCGAACGTCCCCGTGGGTGGCACCAACACGTCCCTGCTGCCGCGGGACTCCCGGTTTGAAAATATGACTGTAATTTGCATATTTCTAGACTTAGGCTTAAAAACATGGCGTTAGAGGGTGAAAACCTGAAACAGCCCCCGAACGTCCCCGTGGGTGGCACCAACACCTCCCACGGGACCAATGTAACTCGTAGGAACTGATCCCGCAGCCGCGGGACTCCCGGTTTGAGAATACGACGGTAATTTGCATATTTCTAGACTTAGGCTTAAAAACATGCCGTAAGAGGGTGAGATCTCGAAACAGCCCCCGAACGTCCCCGTGGGTGGCACCCACACCTCCCACGGGACCAATGTAACTCGTAGGAACTGACCCCGCAACCGTGGGACTCCCGGTTTGAGAATACGATGGTAATTTGAATATTTCTAGACTTAGGCTTAAAAACATGGCGTTAGAGGGTGAAAACCCGAAACAGCCCCCGAACGTCCCCATGGGTGGCACCATCACCTCACACGAGACCAATGTAACTCATAGGAACTGACCCCGCAGCCGCGGGACTCCCAGTTTGAAAATACGACGGTAATTTGGATATTTCTAGACGTAGGCTTAAAAACATTGCGTTAGAGGGTGAGAACCCGAAATAGCCCCGGAACATCCCCATGGGTGGCACCAACACCTCCCACGGGACCAATGTAACTGGTAGGAACAGACCCCGCAGCCGCGGGACTCCCGATTTTAAAATACGACGATAATTTGCATATTTCTAGACTTAGGCTTAAAAACATGGCGTTAGAGGGTGAGAACACGAAACAGCCCCCGAACGTCCCCATGGGTGGCACCAACACCTCCCACGGGACCAATGTAACTCGTAGGAACTGGCCCCGCAGCCGCGGGACTCCCGGTTTTAGAATACGATGGTAATTTGCATATTTCTAGAGTCAGGCTTAAAAACATGGCGTTAGAGGGTGAAAACCCTAAACAGCCCCCGAACATCGTCGTGGGTGGCACCAACACCTCCCACGGGACAAATGCAACTCGTAGGAAATGACCCCGTAGTCGCGGGACTCCCGGTTTTTGAACACAACGGTAATTTTCATATTTCTAGACTTAGGCTTAAAAACATGGCGTTAGAGGGTGAGAACCCGAAACCGCCCCCGAACGTCGTCGTGGTTGGCACCAACACCTCCCACGGGACCAATGTAACTCGTAGGAACTGACCCCGTAGTCGCGGGACTCCCGATTTTAGAACACGACGGTAATTTGCATATTTCTAGACTTAGGCTTAAAAACATGGCGTTAGAGGGTGAGAACCCGAAACAGCCCCCGAACGTCATCGTGGGTGGCACCAACACCTCCCACGGGACAAATGTAACTCGTAGGAACTGACCCCGTAGTCACGGGACTCCCGGTTTTAGAACACGACGATAATTTGCATATTTCTAGACTTAGGCTTAAAAACATGGCGTTAGAGGGTTAGAACCCGAAACAGCCCCCGAACGTCCCAGTGGGTGGTACCAACACCTCCCACGGGACCAATGTAACTCGTAGGATATGACCCCGTAGTCGCGGGACTCTCGGTTTGAGAATACGATGGTAATTTGTATATTTCTAGACTTAGGCTTAAAAACATGGCGTTAGAGGGTGAAAACCCAAAACAGCCCCGAAAGACCCCGTGGGTGGCACCAACACCTCCCACGGGACCAATGTAACTCGTAGGAACTGACCCCGCAGCCGCGCGACTCCCGGTTTGAGAATACGACGGTAACTTGGATATTTCTTGACTTAGGCTTAAAAACATGGCGTTAGAGGGTAACAACCCGAAACAGCCCCCGAACGTCCCCATAGGTGGCACCAACACCTCCCACGGGACCAATGTAACTCGTAGGAACTGACCCCGCAACCGCGGGACTCTCGATTTTACAATACGACGATTATTTGCATATTTCTAGACTTAGGCTTAAAAACATGGCGTTAGAGGGTGAGAATCCGAAACAGCCCCCGAACGTCCCAGTGTGTGGCAGCAACACCTCCCACGGGAGTAATGTAAATAGTAGGAACTGACCCCGCAACCGCGGGACTCCCAGTTTGAGAATTCGACGGTAATTTGAAAATTTCTAGACTTAGGCTTAATAACATGGCGTTAGAGGTTGAGAACTCGAAACATCCACTGAACGTCCCCGTGGGTGGCACCAACACCTCCCACGGGACCAATGTAACTCAAAGGAACTGACCCCGCAGCCGCGGGACTCCCGGTTTGAGAATACGACGAAAATTTAAAAATTTCTAGACTTAGGCTTAAAAACATGGCGTTAGAGGGTGAGAACTCGAAACAGCCACCGAACATCCCCGTGATTGGCACCAACACATCCCAAGGGATGAATGTAACTCGTAGGAACTGACCCCGCAGCCGCGGGACTCCCGGTTTGAGAATATGACGGTAATTTGCATATTTCTAGACTTAGGCTAAAAAACATGGCGTTAGAGGGTGCGATCTAGAAACAGCCCCCGAACGTCCCCGTGGGTGGCACCAATACCTACCACGGGACCAATGTAACCCGTAGGAACATACCCCACAGCCGCGGGACTCCCGGTTTTGTGAATAAGACGGTAATTTGCATATTTCTAGACTTATGCTTAAAAACATGGCGTTGGAGGGTGAAAACCCGAAACAGCCCCCGAAAGACCCCGTGGGTGGCACCAATACCTCCCACGGGACCAATGTTACTCGTAGGAACTGACCCCGCAACCGTGGGACTCCCAGTTTGAAAATACGACAGTAATTTGGATATTTCTAGAGTTAGGCTTAAAAACATGGCGTTAGAGGGTGAAAACCCGAAACAGCCCCCGAACGTCCCCATGGGTGGCACCATCACCTCACACGGGACCAATGTAACTCATAGGAACTGACCCCGCAGCCGCGGGACTCCCGGTTTGAGAATACGACGGTAATTTGGATATTTCTAGACGTAGGCTTAAAAACATTGCGTTAGAGGGTGAGAACCCGAAATAGCCCCCGAACGTCCCCATGGGTGGCACCAACACCTCCCACGGGACCCATGTAACTGGTAGGAACTGACCCCGCAGCCGCGGGACTCCCGATTTTAGAATACGATGATAATTTGCATATTTCTAGACTTAGGCTTAAAAACATGGCGTTAGAGGGTGAGAACACGAAACAGCCCCCGAACGTCCCCATGGGTGGCACCAACACCTCCCACGGGACCAATGTAACTCGTAGGAACTGGCCCCGTAGCCGCGGGACTCCCGGTTTTAGAATACGATGGTAATTTGCATATTTCTAGACTTAGGCTTAAAAACATGGCGTTAGAGGGTGAAAACCCGAAACAGCCCCCGAACGTCGTCGTGGGTGGCACCAACACCTCCCACGGGACAAATGCAACTCGTAGGAAACGACCCCGTAGTCGCGGGACTCCCGGTTTTTGAACACAACGGTAATTTGCATATTTCTAGACTTAGGCTTAAAAACATGGCGTTAGAGGGTGAGAACCCGAAACCGCCCCCGAACGTCGTCGTGGGTGGCACCAACACCTCCCACGGGACCAATGTAACTCGTAGGAACTGACCCCGTAGTCGCGGGACTCCCGGTTTTAGAACACGTCAGTAATTTGCATATTTCTAGACTTAGGCTTAAAAACATGGCGTTAGAGGGTGAGAACCCGAAACAGCCCCCGAACGTCATCGTGGGTGGCACCAACACCTCCCACGGGACCAATGTAACTCGTAGGATCTGATCCCGTAGTCACGGGACTCCCGGTTTTAGAACACGATGGTAATTTGCATATTTCTAGACTTAGGCTTAAAAACATGGCGTTAGAGGGTGAGAACCCGAAACAGCCCCCGAACGTCCCAGTGGGTGGCACCAACACCTCCCACGGGACAAATGCAACTCGTAGGAAATGACCCCGTAGTCGCGGGACTCCCGGTTTTTGAACACAACGGTAATTTGCATATTTCTAGACTTAGGCTTAAAAACATGGCGTTAGAGGGTGAGAACCCGAAACCGCCCCCGAACGTCATCGTGGGTGGCACCAACACCTCCCACGGGACCAATGTAACTCGTAGGATCTGACCCCGTAGTCACGGGACTCCCGGTTTTAGAACACGATGGTAATTTGCATATTTCTAGACTTAGGCTTAAAAACATGGTGTTAGAGGGTGAAAACCCGAAACAGCCCCCGAACGTCGTCGTGGGTGGCACCAACACCTCCCACGGGACAAATGCAACTCGTAGGAAACGACCCCGTAGTCGCGGGACTCCCGGTTTTTGAACACAACGGTAATTTGCATATTTCTAGACTTAGGCTTAAAAACATGGCGTTAGAGGGTGAGAACCGGAAACCGCCCCCGAACGTCATCGTGGGTGGCACCAACACCTCCCACGGGACCAATGTAACTCGTAGGAACTGACCCCGTAGTCGCGGGACTCCCGGTTTTAGAACACGTCGGTAATTTGCATATTTCTAGACTTAGGCTTAAAAACATGGCGTTAGAGGGTGAGAACCCGAAAGAGCCCCCGAACGTCATCGTGGGTGGCACCAACACCTCCCACGGGACCAATGTAACTCGTAGGATCTGACCCCGTAGTCACGGGACTCCCGGTTTTAGAACACGATGGTAATTTGCATATTTCTAGACTTAGGCTTAAAAACATGGCATTAGAGGGTGAAAACCCGAAACAGCCCCCGAACGTCGTCGTGGGTGGCACCAACACCTCCCACGGGACAAATGCAACTCGTAGGAAACGACCCCGTAGTCGCGGGACTCCCGGTTTTTGAACACAACGGTAATTTTCATATTTCTAGACTTAGGCTTAAAAACATGGCGTTAGAGGGTGAGAACCCGAAACCGCCCCCGAACGTCGTCGTGGTTGGCACCAACACCTCCCACGAGACCAATGTAACTCGTAGGAACTGACCCCGTAGTCGCGGGACTCCCGGTTTTAGAACACGACGGTAATTTGCATATTTCTAGACTTAGGCTTAAAAACATGGCGTTAGAGGGTGAGAACCCGAAAAAGCCCCCGAACGTCATCGTGGGTGGCACCAACACCTCCCACGGGACCAATGTAACTCGTAGGAACTGACCCCGTAGTCACGGGACTCCCGGTTTTAGAACACGACGATAATTTGCATATTTCTAGACTTAGGCTTAAAAACTTGGCGTTAGAGGGTGAGAACCCGAAACAGCCCCCGAACGTCCCAGTGGGTGGTACCAACACCTCCCACGGGACCAATGTAACTCGTAGGATATGACCCCGTAGTCGCGGGACTCTCGGTTTGAGAATACGATGGTAATTTGTATATTTCTAGACTTTGGCTTAAAAACATGGCGTTAGAGGGTGAAAACCCAAAACAGCCCCGAAAGACCCCGTGGGTGGCACCAACACCTCCCACGGGACCAATGTAACTCGTAAGAACTGACCCCGCAGCAGCGCGACTCCCGGTTTGAGAATACGACGGTAACTTGGATATTTCTTGACTTAGGCTTAAAAACATGGCGTTAGAGGGTAACAACCCGAAACAGCCCCCGAACGTCCCCATAGGTGGCACCAACACCTCCCACGGGACCAATGTAACTCGTAGGAACTGACCCCGCAACCGCGGGACTCTCGATTTTACAATACGACGATTATTTGCATATTTCTAGACTTAGGCTTAAAAACATGGCGTTAGAGGGTGAGAATCCGAAACAGCCCCCGAACGTCCCAGTGTGTGGCAGCAACACCTCCCACGGGAGTAATGTAAATCGTAGGAACTGACCCCGCAGCCGCGGGACTCCCAGTTTGAGAATTCGACGGTAATTTGAAAATTTCTAGACTTAGGCTTAATAACATGGCGTTAGAGGTTGAGAACTCGAAACATCCACTGAACGTCCCCGTGGGTGGCACCAACACCTCCCACGGGACCAATGTAACTCATAGGAACTGACCCCGCAGCCGCGGGACTCCCGGTTTGAGAATACGACGAAAATTTAAAAATTTCTAGACTTAGGCTTAAAAATATTGCGTTAGAGGGTGAGAACTCGAAACAGCCACCGAACATCCCCGTGATTGGCACCAACACATCCCAATGGATGAATGTAACTCGTAGGAACTGAGCCCGCAGCCGCGGGACTCCCGGTTTGAGAATATGACGGTAATTTGCATATTTCTAGACTTAGGCTAAAAAACATGGCGTTAGAGGGTGCGATCTAGAAATAGCCCCCGAACGTCCCCGTGGGTGGCACCAATACCTACCACGGGACCAATGTAACCCGTAGGAACAGACCCCACAGCCGCGGGACTCCCGGTTTTGTGAATAAGATGGTAATTTGCATATTTCTAGACTTATGCTTAAAAACATGGCGTTAGAGGGTGAAAACCCGAAACAGCCCCCGAAAGACCCCGTGGGTGACACCAATACCTCCCACGGGACCAATGTTACTCGTAGGAACTGACCCCGCAACCGTGGGACTCCCAGTTTGAGAATACGACGGTAATTTAGATATTTCTAGAGTTAGGCTTAAAAACATGGCGTTAGAGGGTGAAAACCCGAAACAGCCCCCGAACGTCCCCATGGGTGGCACCATCACCTCACACGGGACCAATGTAACTCATAGGAACTGACCCCGCAGCCGCGGGACTCCCGGTTTGAGAATACGACGATAATTTGGATATTTCTAGACGTAGGCTTAAAAACATTGCGTTAGAGGGTGAGAACCCGAAATAGTCCCCGAACGTCCCCATGGGTGGCACCAACACCTCCCACGGGACCAATGTAACTGGTAGGAACTGACCCCGCAGCCGCGGGACTCCCGACTTTAGAATACGATGATAATTTGCATATTTCTAGACTTAGGCTTAAAAACATGGCGTTAGAGGGTGAGAACACGAAACAGCCCCCGAACGTCCCCATGGGTGGCACCAACACCTCCCACGGAACCAATGTAACTCGTAGGAACTGGCCCCGTAGCCGCGGGACTCCCGGTTTTAGAATACGATGGTAATTTGCATATTTCTAGACTTAGGCTTAAAAACATGGCGTTAGAGGGTGAAAACCCGAAACAGCCCCCGAACGTCGTCGTGGGTGGCACCAACACCTCCCACGGGAAAAATGCAACTCGTAGGAAACGACCCCGTAGTCGCGGGACTCCCGGTTTTTGAACACAACCGTAATTTGCATATTTCTAGACTTAGGCTTAAAAACATGGCGTTAGAGGGTGAGAACCCGAAACCGCCCCCGAACGTCGACGTGGGTGGCACCAACACCTCCCACGGGACCAATGTAACTCGTAGGAACTGACCCCGTAGTCGCGGGACTCCCGGTTTTAGAACACGTCGGTAATTTGCATATTTCTAGACTTAGGCTTAAAAACTTGGCGTTAGAGGGTGAGAACCCGAAACAGCCCCCGAACGTCCCAGTGGGTGGTACCAACACCTCCCACGGGACCAATGTAACTCGTAGGATATGACCCCGTAGTCGCGGGACTCTCGGTTTGAGAATACGATGGTAATTTGTATATTTCTAGACTTTGGCTTAAAAACATGGCGTTAGAGGGTGAAAACCCAAAACAGCCCCGAAAGACCCCGTGGGTGGCACCAACACCTCCCACGGGACCAATGTAACTCGTAAGAACTGACCCCGCAGCAGCGCGACTCCCGGTTTGAGAATACGACGGTAACTTGGATATTTCTTGACTTAGGCTTAAAAACATGGCGTTAGAGGGTAACAACCCGAAACAGCCCCCGAACGTCCCCATAGGTGGCACCAACACCTCCCACGGGACCAATGTAACTCGTAGGAACTGACCCCGCAACCGCGGGACTCTCGATTTTACAATACGACGATTATTTGCATATTTCTAGACTTAGGCTTAAAAACATGGCGTTAGAGGGTGAGAATCCGAAACAGCCCCCGAACGTCCCAGTGTGTGGCAGCAACACCTCCCACGGGAGTAATGTAAATCGTAGGAACTGACCCCGCAGCCGCGGGACTCCCAGTTTGAGAATTCGACGGTAATTTGAAAATTTCTAGACTTAGGCTTAATAACATGGCGTTAGAGGTTGAGAACTCGAAACATCCACTGAACGTCCCCGTGGGTGGCACCAACACCTCCCACGGGACCAATGTAACTCATAGGAACTGACCCCGCAGCCGCGGGACTCCCGGTTTGAGAATACGACGAAAATTTAAAAATTTCTAGACTTAGGCTTAAAAATATTGCGTTAGAGGGTGAGAACTCGAAACAGCCACCGAACATCCCCGTGATTGGCACCAACACATCCCAATGGATGAATGTAACTCGTAGGAACTGAGCCCGCAGCCGCGGGACTCCCGGTTTGAGAATATGACGGTAATTTGCATATTTCTAGACTTAGGCTAAAAAACATGGCGTTAGAGGGTGCGATCTAGAAATAGCCCCCGAACGTCCCCGTGGGTGGCACCAATACCTACCACGGGACCAATGTAACCCGTAGGAACAGACCCCACAGCCGCGGGACTCCCGGTTTTGTGAATAAGATGGTAATTTGCATATTTCTAGACTTATGCTTAAAAACATGGCGTTAGAGGGTGAAAACCCGAAACAGCCCCCGAAAGACCCCGTGGGTGACACCAATACCTCCCACGGGACCAATGTTACTCGTAGGAACTGACCCCGCAACCGTGGGACTCCCAGTTTGAGAATACGACGGTAATTTAGATATTTCTAGAGTTAGGCTTAAAAACATGGCGTTAGAGGGTGAAAACCCGAAACAGCCCCCGAACGTCCCCATGGGTGGCACCATCACCTCACACGGGACCAATGTAACTCATAGGAACTGACCCCGCAGCCGCGGGACTCCCGGTTTGAGAATACGACGATAATTTGGATATTTCTAGACGTAGGCTTAAAAACATTGCGTTAGAGGGTGAGAACCCGAAATAGTCCCCGAACGTCCCCATGGGTGGCACCAACACCTCCCACGGGACCAATGTAACTGGTAGGAACTGACCCCGCAGCCGCGGGACTCCCGACTTTAGAATACGATGATAATTTGCATATTTCTAGACTTAGGCTTAAAAACATGGCGTTAGAGGGTGAGAACACGAAACAGCCCCCGAACGTCCCCATGGGTGGCACCAACACCTCCCACGGAACCAATGTAACTCGTAGGAACTGGCCCCGTAGCCGCGGGACTCCCGGTTTTAGAATACGATGGTAATTTGCATATTTCTAGACTTAGGCTTAAAAACATGGCGTTAGAGGGTGAAAACCCGAAACAGCCCCCGAACGTCGTCGTGGGTGGCACCAACACCTCCCACGGGAAAAATGCAACTCGTAGGAAACGACCCCGTAGTCGCGGGACTCCCGGTTTTTGAACACAACCGTAATTTGCATATTTCTAGACTTAGGCTTAAAAACATGGCGTTAGAGGGTGAGAACCCGAAACCGCCCCCGAACGTCGACGTGGGTGGCACCAACACCTCCCACGGGACCAATGTAACTCGTAGGAACTGACCCCGTAGTCGCGGGACTCCCGGTTTTAGAACACGTCGGTAATTTGCATATTTCTAGACTTAGGCTTAAAAACATGGCGTTAGAGGGTGAGAACCCGAAACAGCCCCCGAACGTCATCGTGGGTGGCACCAACACCTCCCACGGGACCAATGTAACTCGTAGGATCTGACCCCGTAGTCACGGGACTCCCGGTTTTAGAACACGATGGTAATTTGCATATTTCTAGACTTAGGCTTAAAAACATGGCGTTAGAGGGTGAGAACCCGAAACCGCCCCCGAACGTCATCGTGGGTGGCACCAACACCTCCCACGGGACCAATGTAACTCGTAGGATCTGACCCCGTAGTCACGGGACTCCCGGTTTTAGAACACGATGGTAATTTGCATATTTCTAGACTTAGGCTTAAAAACATGGTGTTAGAGGGTGAAAACCCGAAACAGCCCCCGAACGTCGTCGTGGGTGGCACCAACACCTCCCACGGGACAAATGCAACTCGTAGGAAACGACCCCGTAGTCGCGGGACTCCCGGTTTTTGAACACAACGGTAATTTGCATATTTCTAGACTTAGGCTTAAAAACATGGCGTTAGAGGGTGAGAACCGGAAACCGCCCCCGAACGTCATCGTGGGTGGCACCAACACCTCCCACGGGACCAATGTAACTCGTAGGAACTGACCCCGTAGTCGCGGGACTCCCGGTTTTAGAACACGTCGGTAATTTGCATATTTCTAGACTTAGGCTTAAAAACATGGCGTTAGAGGGTGAGAACCCGAAAGAGCCCCCGAACGTCATCGTGGGTGGCACCAACACCTCCCACGGGACCAATGTAACTCGTAGGATCTGACCCCGTAGTCACGGGACTCCCGGTTTTAGAACACGATGGTAATTTGCATATTTCTAGACTTAGGCTTAAAAACATGGCATTAGAGGGTGAAAACCCGAAACAGCCCCCGAACGTCGTCGTGGGTGGCACCAACACCTCCCACGGGACAAATGCAACTCGTAGGAAACGACCCCGTAGTCGCGGGACTCCCGGTTTTTGAACACAACGGTAATTTTCATATTTCTAGACTTAGGCTTAAAAACATGGCGTTAGAGGGTGAGAACCCGAAACCGCCCCCGAACGTCGTCGTGGTTGGCACCAACACCTCCCACGGGACCAATGTAACTCGTAGGAACTGACCCCGTAGTCGCGGGACTCCCGGTTTTAGAACACGACGGTAATTTGCATATTTCTAGACTTAGGCTTAAAAACATGGCGTTAGAGGGTGAGAACCCGAAAAAGCCCCCGAACGTCATCGTGGGTGGCACCAACACCTCCCACGGGACCAATGTAACTCGTAGGAACTGACCCCGTAGTCACGGGACTCCCGGTTTTAGAACACGACGATAATTTGCATATTTCTAGACTTAGGCTTAAAAACTTGGCGTTAGAGGGTGAGAACCCGAAACAGCCCCCGAACGTCCCAGTGGGTGGTACCAACACCTCCCACGGGACCAATGTAACTCGTAGGATATGACCCCGTAGTCGCGGGACTCTCGGTTTGAGAATACGATGGTAATTTGTATATTTCTAGACTTTGGCTTAAAAACATGGCGTTAGAGGGTGAAAACCCAAAACAGCCCCGAAAGACCCCGTGGGTGGCACCAACACCTCCCACGGGACCAATGTAACTCGTAAGAACTGACCCCGCAGCAGCGCGACTCCCGGTTTGAGAATACGACGGTAACTTGGATATTTCTTGACTTAGGCTTAAAAACATGGCGTTAGAGGGTAACAACCCGAAACAGCCCCCAAACGTCCCCATAGGTGGCACCAACACCTCCCACGGGACCAATGTAACTCGTAGGAACTGACCCCGCAACCGCGGGACTCTCGATTTTACAATACGACGATTATTTGCATATTTCTAGACTTAGGCTTAAAAACATGGCGTTAGAGGGTGAGAATCCGAAACAGCCCCCGAACGTCCCAGTGTGTGGCAGCAACACCTCCCACGGGAGTAATGTAAATCGTAGGAACTGACCCCGCAGCCGCGGGACTCCCAGTTTGAGAATTCGACGGTAATTTGAAAATTTCTAGACTTAGGCTTAATAACATGGCGTTAGAGGTTGAGAACTCGAAACATCCACTGAACGTCCCCGTGGGTGGCACCAACACCTCCCACGGGACCAATGTAACTCATAGGAACTGACCCCGCAGCCGCGGGACTCCCGGTTTGAGAATACGACGAAAATTTAAAAATTTCTAGACTTAGGCTTAAAAATATTGCGTTAGAGGGTGAGAACTCGAAACAGCCACCGAACATCCCCGTGATTGGCACCAACACATCCCAATGGATGAATGTAACTCGTAGGAACTGAGCCCGCAGCCGCGGGACTCCCGGTTTGAGAATATGACGGTAATTTGCATATTTCTAGACTTAGGCTAAAAAACATGGCGTTAGAGGGTGCGATCTAGAAATAGCCCCCGAACGTCCCCGTGGGTGGCACCAATACCTACCACGGGACCAATGTAACCCGTAGGAACAGACCCCACAGCCGCGGGACTCCCGGTTTTGTGAATAAGATGGTAATTTGCATATTTCTAGACTTATGCTTAAAAACATGGCGTTAGAGGGTGAAAACCCGAAACAGCCCCCGAAAGACCCCGTGGGTGACACCAATACCTCCCACGGGACCAATGTTACTCGTAGGAACTGACCCCGCAACCGTGGGACTCCCAGTTTGAGAATACGACGGTAATTTAGATATTTCTAGAGTTAGGCTTAAAAACATGGCGTTAGAGGGTGAAAACCCGAAACAGCCCCCGAACGTCCCCATGGGTGGCACCATCACCTCACACGGGACCAATGTAACTCATAGGAACTGACCCCGCAGCCGCGGGACTCCCGGTTTGAGAATACGACGATAATTTGGATATTTCTAGACGTAGGCTTAAAAACATTGCGTTAGAGGGTGAGAACCCGAAATAGTCCCCGAACGTCCCCATGGGTGGCACCAACACCTCCCACGGGACCAATGTAACTGGTAGGAACTGACCCCGCAGCCGCGGGACTCCCGACTTTAGAATACGATGATAATTTGCATATTTCTAGACTTAGGCTTAAAAACATGGCGTTAGAGGGTGAGAACACGAAACAGCCCCCGAACGTCCCCATGGGTGGCACCAACACCTCCCACGGAACCAATGTAACTCGTAGGAACTGGCCCCGTAGCCGCGGGACTCCCGGTTTTAGAATACGATGGTAATTTGCATATTTCTAGACTTAGGCTTAAAAACATGGCGTTAGAGGGTGAAAACCCGAAACAGCCCCCGAACGTCGTCGTGGGTGGCACCAACACCTCCCACGGGAAAAATGCAACTCGTAGGAAACGACCCCGTAGTCGCGGGACTCCCGGTTTTTGAACACAACCGTAATTTGCATATTTCTAGACTTAGGCTTAAAAACATGGCGTTAGAGGGTGAGAACCCGAAACCGCCCCCGAACGTCGACGTGGGTGGCACCAACACCTCCCACGGGACCAATGTAACTCGTAGGAACTGACCCCGTAGTCGCGGGACTCCCGGTTTTAGAACACGTCGGTAATTTGCATATTTCTAGACTTAGGCTTAAAAACTTGGCGTTAGAGGGTGAGAACCCGAAACAGCCCCCGAACGTCCCAGTGGGTGGTACCAACACCTCCCACGGGACCAATGTAACTCGTAGGATATGACCCCGTAGTCGCGGGACTCTCGGTTTGAGAATACGATGGTAATTTGTATATTTCTAGACTTTGGCTTAAAAACATGGCGTTAGAGGGTGAAAACCCAAAACAGCCCCGAAAGACCCCGTGGGTGGCACCAACACCTCCCACGGGACCAATGTAACTCGTAAGAACTGACCCCGCAGCAGCGCGACTCCCGGTTTGAGAATACGACGGTAACTTGGATATTTCTTGACTTAGGCTTAAAAACATGGCGTTAGAGGGTAACAACCCGAAACAGCCCCCGAACGTCCCCATAGGTGGCACCAACACCTCCCACGGGACCAATGTAACTCGTAGGAACTGACCCCGCAACCGCGGGACTCTCGATTTTACAATACGACGATTATTTGCATATTTCTAGACTTAGGCTTAAAAACATGGCGTTAGAGGGTGAGAATCCGAAACAGCCCCCGAACGTCCCAGTGTGTGGCAGCAACACCTCCCACGGGAGTAATGTAAATCGTAGGAACTGACCCCGCAGCCGCGGGACTCCCAGTTTGAGAATTCGACGGTAATTTGAAAATTTCTAGACTTAGGCTTAATAACATGGCGTTAGAGGTTGAGAACTCGAAACATCCACTGAACGTCCCCGTGGGTGGCACCAACACCTCCCACGGGACCAATGTAACTCATAGGAACTGACCCCGCAGCCGCGGGACTCCCGGTTTGAGAATACGACGAAAATTTAAAAATTTCTAGACTTAGGCTTAAAAATATTGCGTTAGAGGGTGAGAACTCGAAACAGCCACCGAACATCCCCGTGATTGGCACCAACACATCCCAATGGATGAATGTAACTCGTAGGAACTGAGCCCGCAGCCGCGGGACTCCCGGTTTGAGAATATGACGGTAATTTGCATATTTCTAGACTTAGGCTAAAAAACATGGCGTTAGAGGGTGCGATCTAGAAATAGCCCCCGAACGTCCCCGTGGGTGGCACCAATACCTACCACGGGACCAATGTAACCCGTAGGAACAGACCCCACAGCCGCGGGACTCCCGGTTTTGTGAATAAGATGGTAATTTGCATATTTCTAGACTTATGCTTAAAAACATGGCGTTAGAGGGTGAAAACCCGAAACAGCCCCCGAAAGACCCCGTGGGTGACACCAATACCTCCCACGGGACCAATGTTACTCGTAGGAACTGACCCCGCAACCGTGGGACTCCCAGTTTGAGAATACGACGGTAATTTAGATATTTCTAGAGTTAGGCTTAAAAACATGGCGTTAGAGGGTGAAAACCCGAAACAGCCCCCGAACGTCCCCATGGGTGGCACCATCACCTCACACGGGACCAATGTAACTCATAGGAACTGACCCCGCAGCCGCGGGACTCCCGGTTTGAGAATACGACGATAATTTGGATATTTCTAGACGTAGGCTTAAAAACATTGCGTTAGAGGGTGAGAACCCGAAATAGTCCCCGAACGTCCCCATGGGTGGCACCAACACCTCCCACGGGACCAATGTAACTGGTAGGAACTGACCCCGCAGCCGCGGGACTCCCGACTTTAGAATACGATGATAATTTGCATATTTCTAGACTTAGGCTTAAAAACATGGCGTTAGAGGGTGAGAACACGAAACAGCCCCCGAACGTCCCCATGGGTGGCACCAACACCTCCCACGGAACCAATGTAACTCGTAGGAACTGGCCCCGTAGCCGCGGGACTCCCGGTTTTAGAATACGATGGTAATTTGCATATTTCTAGACTTAGGCTTAAAAACATGGCGTTAGAGGGTGAAAACCCGAAACAGCCCCCGAACGTCGTCGTGGGTGGCACCAACACCTCCCACGGGAAAAATGCAACTCGTAGGAAACGACCCCGTAGTCGCGGGACTCCCGGTTTTTGAACACAACCGTAATTTGCATATTTCTAGACTTAGGCTTAAAAACATGGCGTTAGAGGGTGAGAACCCGAAACCGCCCCCGAACGTCGACGTGGGTGGCACCAACACCTCCCACGGGACCAATGTAACTCGTAGGAACTGACCCCGTAGTCGCGGGACTCCCGGTTTTAGAACACGTCGGTAATTTGCATATTTCTAGACTTAGGCTTAAAAACATGGCGTTAGAGGGTGAGAACCCGAAACAGCCCCCGAACGTCATCGTGGGTGGCACCAACACCTCCCACGGGACCAATGTAACTCGTAGGATCTGACCCCGTAGTCACGGGACTCCCGGTTTTAGAACACGATGGTAATTTGCATATTTCTAGACTTAGGCTTAAAAACATGGCGTTAGAGGGTGAGAACCCGAAACAGCCCCCGAACGTCCCAGTGGGTGGTACCAACACCTCCCACGGGACCAATGTAACTCGTAGGATATGACCCCGTGGTCGCGGGACTCTCGGTTTGAGAATACGATGGTAATTTGTATATTTCTAGACTTAGGCTTAAAAACATGGCGTTAGAGGGTGAAAACCCGAAACAGCCCCGAAAGACCCCGTGGGTGGCACCAACACCTCCCACGGGACCAATGTAACTCGTAGGAACGGACCCCGCAGCCGCGCGACTCCCGGTTTGAGAATACGACGGTAACTTGGATATTTCTAGACTTAGGCTTAAAAACATGGCGTTAGAGGGTAACAACCCGAAACAGCCCCCGAACGTCCCCGTGGGTGGCACCAACACCTCCCACGGGACCAATGTAACTCGTAGGAACTGACCCCGCAGCCGCGGGACTCTCGATTTTACAATACGACTATTATTTGCATATTTCTAGACTTAGGCTTAAAAACATGGCGTTAGAGGGTGAGAATCCGAAACAGCCCCCGAATGTCCCAGTGGGTGGCACCAACACCTCCCACGGGAGTAATGTAACTCGTAGGAACTGACCCCGCAGCCGCGGGACTCCCAGTTTGAGAATACGACGGTAATTTGAAAATTTCTAGACTTAGGCTTAATAACATGGCGTTAGAGGTTGAGAACACGAAACATCCACCGAACGTCCCCGTGGGTGGCACCAACACCTCCCACGGGACCAATGTAACTCATAGGAACTGACCCCGCAGCCGCAGGACTCCCGGTTTGAGAATATGACGGTAATTTGCACATTTCTAGACTTAGGCTAAAAAACATGGCGTTAAAGGGTGAGATCTCGAAACAGCCCCAGAACGTCCTCGTGGGTGGCACCAATACCTACCACGGGACCAATGTAACCCGTAGGAACTGACCCCGCAGCCGCGGGACTCCCGGTTTTGTGAATAAGACGGTAATTTGCATATTTCTAGACTTATGCTTAAAAACATGGCGTTAGAGGGTGAAAACCCGAAAAAGCCCCCGAAAGACCCCGTGGGTGGCACCAACACCTCCCACGGGACCAATGTAACTTGAAGGAACTGACCCCGCAGCCGCGGGACTCCTTGTTTGAGAATACGACGGTAATTTGGATATTTCTAGACTTAGTCTTAAAAACTTGGCGTTAGTGGGTGAAAACCCGAAACATCCCCCGAACGTCCCCATAGGTGGCACCAACACCTCCCACGGGACCAATGTAACTCGTAGGAACTGATCCCGCAGCCGCGGGACTCCCGATTTGAGAATACAATGGTAATTTGCACATTTCTAGACTTAGGCTTAAAAACACGGCGTTAGAGGGTGAGATCTCGAAACAGCCCACGAAAATCCCCGTGGGTGGCACCAACACCTCCCACGGGACCAATGTAACTCGTAGGAACTGACCCCTCAGCCACGGGACTCCCGGTTTGAGAATACGACGGTAATTTGCTTATTTCTCGACATAGGTTTAAAAACATGGCGTTAGAGGGTAAGAACCCAAAACTGCCCCTAATGTCCCCGTGGGTGGCACCAACACCACCCACGGGACCAATGTAACTCGTAGGAACTGACCCCGCAGTCGCGGGACTCCCGGTTTGAGAATACGATGGTAATTTTCAAATTTCTAGACTTAGGCTTAAAAACATGGCGTTAGAGGGTGAGAACTCGAAACCGCGACCGAACGTCCTCATGGGTGGCACCAACACCTCCCACGGGACCAATGTAACTCGTAGGAACTGACCCCGCAGCCGCGGGACTCCCGGTTTGAGAATACAACGGTAATTTGCATATTTCTAGACTTAGGCTTAAAAATATGGCGTTAGAGGGTGAGATCTCGAAACAGCCCCCGAACGTCGCCGTGGGTGGCACCAACACCTCCCACGGGACCAACGTAACTCCTAGGAACTAACCCTGCAGCCGCGGGGCTCTTGGTTTGAAAATATGATGGTAATTTGCATAGTTCTAGACTTAGGCTTAAAAACATGGCGTTAGAGGGTGAAAACCCAAAACAGCCATCGAACGTCCCCGTGGGTGGCACCAACAACTTCCACAGGACCAATGTAACTCGTAGGAACTGACCCCGCAGCCGCGGGACTCCCGGTAGGAGAAAAAGACGGTAATTTGCATATTTCTAGACTTAGGATTAAAAACATGGTGTTAGATGGTGAAAACCTGAAGAAGCCCCCGAACGTCCCTATGGTGGCACCAACACCTCCCACGGGACCAATGTAACTCGTGGGAACTGAACCCGCAGCCGCGGGACTCCCGATTTTAGAATACGACGATAATTTTCATATTTCTATACTTAGTCTTAAAAACATGGCATTAGAGGGTGAGAATCCAAAACAACCCCCGAACGTCCCCATGGGTGGCACCAACACCTCCCATGGGACCAATGAAACTCGTATCAACGGACCCCGCAACCGTGGGACTCCCAGTTTTAGAATATTACGGTAATTTGCATATTTCTAGAATTAGGCTAAAAAATATGGCGTTAGAGGGTTGGAACCCGAAACAGTCCCCGAACGTCCCCGTGGGTGGCACTAACACCTCCCACGGGACCAATGTAACTCGTAGGAACTGACCCCGCAGCCGCGGTACTCACGGTTTGATAATACGACGGTAATTATAAAATTTCTAGACTTAGGCTTAATAACATGGCGTTAGAGGGTGAGAACTCGAAATATTCACCGAACGTTCTCGTGGGTGGCACCAACACCTCCCACCGGACCAATTCTACTCATTAGAACTGACCCTGCAGCCGCGGGACTCCCAGTTTGAGAATACGACGGTAATTTGAAAATTTCTAGACTTAGGATTAAAAACATGGTGTTAGAGGGTGAAAACTGGAAGAAGCCCAGGAACGTCCCCATGGGTGGCACCAACACCTCCCACGGGACCAAAGTAACTAGTAGGAACTGCCCCGCAGCCGCGGGACTCCCGGTTTGGGAATACGACGGTAATTTTTAAATTTCTAGACTTAGGCTTAATAACATGGCGCTAGAGGGAGAGAACTCGAAACATCCACCGAACGTCCCCGTGGGTGGCACCAACACCTCCCACGGGACCAATGTAACTCGTAGGAACTGGCCCCGCAGCCGTGGGACTCCCAGTTTTAGAATACGATGGTAATTTGCATATTTCTAGACTTAGGCTTAAAAACATGGCGTTAAAGGGTGAGAACAAAAAACAGCCCCCGAACATCGTCGTGGGTGGAACCAACACCTCCCACGGGACCAATGTAACTCGTAGGAACTGACCCCGTAGTCGTGGGACACCCGGTTTTAGAACACGACGGTAATTTGGATATTTCTAAACTTAGGCTTAAAAACATGGCGTTAGAGGGTGAGAACCCGAAACAGCCCCCGAACGTCCCAGTGGGTGGTACCAACACCTCCCACGGGACCAATGTAACTCGTAGGATATCAACCCGCAGTCGCGGGACTCTCGATTTGAGAATACGATGGTAATTTGTATATTTCTAGACTTAGGCTTAAAAACATGGCGTTAGAGGGTGAAAACCCGAAACAGCCACGAAAGACCCCGTGGGTGGCACCAACACCTCCCACGGGACCAATGTAACTCATAGGATCTGACCCCGCAGCCGCGCGACTCCCGGTTTGAGAATACGATGGTAATTTGGATATTTCTAGACTTAGGCTTAAAAACAAGGCGTTAGAGGGTTACAACCCGAAACAGCCCCCGAACGTCCCCATAGGTGGCACCAACACCTCCCACGGGACCAATGTAACTCGTAGGAACTGATCCCGCTGCCGCGGGACTCTCGATTTTAAAATACGATGATTATTTGCATATTTCTAGACTTAGGCTTAAAAACATGGCGTTAGAGGGTGAGAACCCGAAACAGCCCCCGAACGTCCCCATGGGTGGCACCAACACCTCCCACGGGACCAATGTAACTCGTAGGAACTGACCCCGCAGCCGCGGGACTCCCGATTTTAGAACACAATGATAATTTGTATATTTCTAGAGTTAGGCTTAAAAACATGGCGTTAGAGGGTGAGAACCCGAAACAGCTCCCGAACGTCCCCATGAGTGGCACCAACACCTCCCACGGGACAAATGTAACTCGTAGGAACTGACCCCGCAGTCGCGGGACTCCCGGTTTTAGAATACGACGGTAATTTGCTTATGTATAGACTTAGGCTTAAAAACATGGCGTTAGAGGGTGAGAAACCGATACAGTCCCCGAACGTCCCTGTGGGTGGCACCAACACCTCCCACGGGAGTAATGTAACTCGTAGGAACTGACCCCGCAGCCACGGGACTCCCGGTTTGAGAATACGACGCTAATTTGCAAATTTCTAGACTTAGGCTTAATAACATGGCGTTAGAGGGTGAGAACTCGAAACATCCACCGAACGTCCCCGTGGGTGGCACCAACACCTCCCACGGGACCAATGTAACTCATAGGAACTGACCCCGCAGCCGCGGGACTCCCGGTTTCAGAATACGATGAAAATTTGAAAATTTATAGACTTAGGCTTAAAAACATGGCGTTAGAGGGTGAGAACTCGAAACAGCCACCGAACGTCCCCGTGGGTGGCACCAACACCTCCCATGGGATGAATGTAACTCGTAGGAACTGACCCCGCAGCCGCGGGACTCCCGGTTTGAGAATATGACGGTAATTTGCATATTTCTAGACTTAGGCTAAAAAATATGGCGTTAGAGGGTGAGATTTCGAAACAGCCCCTGAACGTCCCCGTGGGTGGCACCAATACCTACCACGGGACCAGTGTAACTCGTAGGAACTGACCCCACAGCCGCGGGACTCCCGGTTTGAGAATAAGACGGTAATTTGCATATTTCTAGACTTAGGCTTAAAAACATGGCGTTAGAGGGTGAAAACCCGAAACAGCCCCCGAAAGACCCCGTGGGTGGCACCAACACCTCCCACGGGACCAATGGAACTCGAAGGAACTGACCGCGCAGCCGCGGGACTCCCAGTTTGAGAATACGACGGTAATTTGGATATTTCTAGACTTAGGCATAAAAACTTGGCGTTAGAGGGTTAAAACCCGAAACATCCCCCGAACGTCCCCATAGGTGGCACCAACACCTCCCACGGGACCAATGTAACTCGTAGGAACTGATCCCGCAGCCGCGGGACTCCCGGTTTGAGAATACAACGGTAATTTTCATATTTCTAGACTTAGGCTTAAAAACATGGCGTTAGAGGGTGAGATATCGAAACAGCCCCCGAACGTCCCCGTGGGTGGCACCAACACCTCCCACGGGACCAATGTAACTCGTAGGAACTGACCCTGCAGCCGCGGGACTCTCGGTTTGAAAATATGACGGTAATTTGCATTGTTCTAGACTTAGGCTTAAAAATATGGCGTTAGAGGCTGAAAACCAAAAACAGCCCCCGAACGTCCCCGTGGGTGGCACCAACAACTTCCACAGGACCAATGTAACTCGTAGGAACTGACCCCGCAGCCGCGGGACTCCCGGATTGAGAATACGACGGTAATTTGCATATTTCTAGACTTAGGATTAAAAACATGGTGTTAGAGGGTGAAAACCGGAAGAAGCCACCGAACGTCCCCATGGGTGGCACCAACACCTCCCACGGGACCAATGTAACTCGTAGGAACTGACCCCGTAGCCGCGGGACTCCCGATTTTAGAATACGATGATAATTTTCATATTTCTAGACTTAGGCTTAAAAACATGGCGTTAGAGTGTGAGAACCTGAAAAAGCCCCCGAACGTCCCCATGGGTGGAACCAACACCTCCCACGGGACCAATGAAACTCGTATCAACTGACCCCGCAACCGCGGGACTCCCGATTTTAGAATACGACGATAATTTGCATATTTCTAGACTTAGGCTAAAAAATATGGCGTTAGAGGGTGAGAACCCGAAACAGTCCCCGAATGTCCCCGTGGGTGGCACTAACACCTCCCACGGGACCAATGTAACTCGTAGGAACTGACCCCACAGCCGCAGTACTCACGGTTTGAGAATACGACGGTAATTTGCAAATTTCTAGACTTAGGCTTAATAACATGGCGTTAGAGGGTGAGAACTCGAAATATCCACCGAACGTTCCCGTGGGTGGCACCAACACCTCCCACCGGACCAATTCAACTCATTGGAACTGACCCTGCAGCCGCGGGACTCCCAGTTTGAGAATACGACGGTAATTTGAAAATTTCAAGACTTAGGCTTAAAAACATGGCGTTAGAGGGTGAGAACTCGAAACAGCCACCGAACGTCCCCGTGGGTGGCACCAACACCTCCCATGAGACGAATGTAACTCGTAGGGACTGAACCCGCAGTAGTAGGAGAGGTTGAGATCTCGAAACAGCACCCGAACGTCCCCGTAGGTGGCACCAACAGCTCTCGCGGGACCAATGTAACTCGTAGGAAGTGACCCCGCAGCCGCGGGACTCCCGGTTTGAGAATACGATGGTAATTTACATATTTCTAGACTTAGGCTTAAAAACATGGTGTTAGAGGGTGAAAACCCGAAATAAGCCTGAAAGACCCCGTGGGTGGCACCAACAGCTCCCACGGGACCAATGTAACTCGTAGGAACTGACCCCGCAGCCGCGGGACTCCCGATTTGAGAATACGACGGTAATTTGGATATATCTAGACTTAGGATTAAAAACATGGCGTTAGAGGGTGAAAACCCAAAACAGCCCCCGAACGTCCCCGTGGGTGGCACCAACACCTCCCACGAGACCAATGTAACTCGTAGGAACTGACCCCGTTCGCGGGACTCCCGGTTTGAGAATACGATGGTAATTTTCAAATTTCTAGACTTAGGCTTAAAAACATGGCGTTAGAGGGTGAGATCTCGAAACAGCCCCCGAACGTCTCCGTGGGTGGCACCAACACCTCCCACGGGACCAATGTAACTCGTAGGAACTAACCCTCCAGCCGCGGGACTCTCGGTTTGAAAATATGACGGTAATTTTCATAGTTCTAGACTTAGGCTTAAAAACATGGCGTTAGACGGTGAAAACCCAAAACAGCCCCCGAACGTCCCCGTGGGTGGCACCAACAACTTCCACAGGACCAATGTAACTCGTAGGAACTGACCCCGCAGCCGCGGGACTCCCGGTTTGAGAATACGACGGTAATTTGCATATTTCTAGACTTAGGATTAAAAACATGGTGTTAGATGGTGAAAACCTGAAGAAGCACCCGAACGTCCCCATGGGTGGCACCAACACCTCCCACGGGACCAATGTAACTCGTGGGAACTGACACCGCAGCCGCGGGACTCCCGATTTTAGAATACAACGATAATTTTCATATTTCTAAACTTAGGCTTAAAAACATGGCATTAGAGGGTGAGAACCCGAAACAGCCACCGAACGTCCCCATGGGTGGCACCAACACCTCCCATGGGACCAATGAAACTCGTATCAACTGACCCCGCAACCGCGGGACTCCCGGTTTTAGAATACGACGGTAATTTGTATATTTCTAGAATTAGGCTAAAAAACATGGCGTTAGAGGGTGAGAACCCGAAACAGTCCCCGAACGTCCCCGTGGGTGGCACTAACACCTCCCACGGGACCAATGTAACTCGTAGGAACTGACCCCGCAGCCGCGGTACTCACGGTTTGAGAATACGACGGTAATTTGAAAAATTCTTGACTTAGGCTTAATAACATGGCGTTAGAGGGTGAGAACTCGAAATATCCACCGAACGTTCTCGTGGGTGGCACCAACACCTCCCACCGGACCAATTCAACTCATTGGAACTGACCCTGCAGCCGCGGGACTCCCAGTTTGAGAATACGACGGTAATTTGAAAATTTCTAGACTTAGGCTTAAAAACATGGCGTTAGAGGGTGAGAACTCGAAACAACCACCGAACGTCCACGTGATTGGCACCAACACATCCCAAGGGATGAATGTAACTCGTAGGAACTGACCCCGCAGCCGCGGGACTCCCGGTTTGAGAATATGACGGTAATTTGCATATTTCTAGACTTAGGCTAAAAAACATGGCGTTAGAGGGTGCGATCTAGAAACAGCCCCCGAACGTCCCCGTGGGTGGCACCAATACCTACCACGGGACCAATGTAACCCGTAGGAACAGACCCGACAGCCGCGGGACTCCCGGTTTTGTGAATAAGATGGTAATTTGCATATTTCTAGACTTATGCTTAAAAACATGGCGTTAGAGGGTGAAAACCCGAAACAGCCCCCGAAAGACCCCGTGGGTGGCACCAATACCTCCCACGGGACCAATGTTACTCGTAGGAACTGACCCCGCAACCGTGGGACTCCCAGTTTGAGAATACGACGGTAATTTGGATATTTCTAGAGTTAGGCTTAAAAACATGGCGTTAGAGGGTGAAAACCCGAAACAGCCCCCGAACGTCCCCATGGGTGGCACCATCACCTCACACGGGACCAATGTAACTCATAGGAACTGACCCCGCAGCCGCGGGACTCCCGGTTTGAGAATACGACGGTAATTTGGATATTTCTAGACGTAGGCTTAAAAACATTGCGTTAGAGGGTGAGAACCCGAAATAGCCCCCGAACGTCCCCATGGGTGGCACCAACACCTCCCACGGGACCAATGTAACTGTTAGGAACTGACCCCGCAGCCGCGGGACTCCCGATTTTAGAATACGATGATAATTTGCATATTTCTAGACTTAGGCTTAAAAACATGGCGTTAGAGGGTGAGAACACGAAACAGCCCCCGAACGTCCCCATGGGTGGCACCAACACCTCCCACGGGACCAATGTAACTCGTAGGAACTGGCCCCGTAGCCGCGGGACTCCCGGTTTTAGAATACGATGGTAATTTGCATATTTCTAGACTTAGGCTTAAAAACATGGCGTTAGAGGGTGAAAACCCGAAACAGCCCCCGAACGTCGTCGTGGGTGGCACCAACACCTCCCACGGGACAAATGCAACTCGTAGGAAATGATCCCGTAGTCGCGGGACTCCCGGTTTTTGAACACAACGGTAATTTGCATATTTCTAGACTTAGGCTTAAAAACATGGCGTTAGAGGGTGAGAACCCGAAACCGCCCCCGAACGTCGTCGTGGGTGGCACCAACGCCTCGCACGGGATCATTGTAACTCGTATGGACTGACTAGGCTTCCGTGGGACTCCCGATTTGAGAATACGATGGTAATTTGAATATTTCTAGACTTAGGCTTAAAAACATGGCGTTAGTGCATGAAAACCCGAAACAGCCCCCGGACGGCCCCGTGGGTGGCACCAACACCTCTCACGGGACCAATGTAACTCGTAGGAACTGACCCCGTAGTCGCGGGACTCCCGGTTTTAGAACACGTCGGTAATTTGCATATTTCTAGACTTAGTCTTAAAAACATGGCGTTAGAGGGTGAGAACCCGAAATAGCCCCCGAACGTCATCGTGGGTGGCACCAACACCTCCCACGGGACCAATGTAACTCGTAGGATCTGACCCCGTAGTCACGGGACTCCCGATTTTAGAACACGATGGTAATTTGCATATTTCTAGACTTAGGCTTAAAAACATGGCGTTAGAGGGTGAGAACCCGAAACAGCCCCCGAACGTCCCAGTGGGTGGTACCAACACCTCCCACGGGACCAATGTAACTCGTAGGATATGACCCCGTAGTCGCGGGACTCTCGGTTTGAGAATATGATGGTAATTTGTATATTTCTAGACTTAGGCTTAAAAACATGGCGTTAGAGGGTGAAAACCCGAAACAGCCCCGAAAGACCCCGTGGGTGGCACCAACACCTCCCACGGGACCAATGTAACTCGTAGGAACGGACCCCGCAGCCGCGCGACTCCCGATTTGAGAATACGACGGTAACTTGGATATTTCTAGACTTAGGCTTAAAAACATGGCATTAGAGGGTAACAACCCGAAACAGCCCCCGAACGTCCCCGTGGGTGGCACCAACACCTCCCACGGGACCAATGTAACTCGTAGGAACTGACCCCGCAGCCGCGGGACTCTCGATTTTACAATACGACGATTATTTGCATATTTCTAGACTTAGGCTTAAAAACATGGCGTTAGAGGGTGAGAATCCGAAACAGCCCCCGAACGTCCCAGTGGGTGGCACCAACACCTCCCACGGGAGTAATGTAACTCGTAGGAACTGACCCCGCAGCAGCGGGACTCCCAGTTTGAGAATACGACGGTATTTTGAAAATTTCTAGACTTAGGCTTAATAACATGGCGTTAGAGGTTGAGAACACGAAACATCCACCGAACGTCCCCGTGGGTGGCACCAACACCTCCCACGAGACCAATGTAACTCATAGGAACTGACCCCGCAGCCGCGGGACTCCCGGTTTGAGAATATGACGGTAATTTGCATATTTCTAGACTTAGGCTAAAAAACATGGCGTTAGAGGGTGAGATCTCGAAACAGCCCCAGAACGTCCTCGTGGGTGGCACCAATACCTACCACGGGACCAATGTAACCCGTAGGAACTGACCCCGCAGCCGCGGGACTCCCGGTTTTGTGAATAAGACGGTAATTTGCATATTTCTAGACTTATGCTTAAAAACATGGCGTTAGAGAGTGAAAACCCAAAAAATCCCCCTAAAGACCCCGTGGGTGGCACCAACACCTCCCACGGGACCAATGTAACTTGAAGGAATTGACCCCCCAGCCGCGGGACTCCTTGTTTGAGAATACGACGGTAATTTTGATATTTCTAGACTTAGTCTTAAAAACATGGCGTTAGTGGGTGAAAACCCGAAACATCCCCCGAACGTCCCCATAGGTGGCACCAACACCTCCCACGGGACCAATGTAACTCGTAGGAACTGATCCCGCTGCCGCGGGACTCCCGATTTGAGAATACAATGGTAATTTGCACATTTCTAGACTTAGGCTTAAAAACACGGCGTTAGAGGGTGAGATCTCGAAACAGCCCACGAAATTCCCCGTGGGTGGCACCAACACCTCCCACGGGACCAATGTAACTCGTAGGAACTGACCCCGCAGCCACGGGACTCCCGGTTTGAGAATACGACGGTAATTTGCATATTTCTCGACATAGGTTTAAAAACATGGCGTTAGAGGGTGAGAACCCAAAACTGCCCCTAATGTCCCCGTGGGTGGCACCAACACCACCCACGGGACCAATGTAACTCGTAGGAACTGACCCCGCAGTCGCGGGACTCCCGGTTTGAGAATACGATGGTAATTTTCAAATTTCTAGACTTAGGCTTAAAAACATGGCGTTAGAGGGTGAGAACTCGAAACCGCGACCGAACGTCCTCATGGGTGGCACCAACACCTCCCACGGGACCAATGTAACTCGTAGGAACTGACCCCGCAGCCGCGGGACTCCCGGTTTGAGAATACAACGGTAATTTGCATATTTCTAGACTTAGGCTTAAAAATATGGCGTTAGAGGGTGAGATCTCGAAACAGCCCCCGAACGTCCCCGTGGGTGGCACCAACACCTCCCACGGGACCAACGTAACTCGTAGGAACTAACCCTGCAGCCGCGGGGCTCTCGGTTTGAAAATATGATGGTAATTTGCATAGTTCTAGACTTAGGCTTAAAAACATGGCGTTAGAGGGTGAAAACCCAAAACAGCCATCGAACGTCCCCGTGGGTGGCACCAACAACTTCCACAGGACCAATGTAACTCGTAGGAACTGACCCCGCAGCCGCGGGACTCCCGGTTTGAGAAAAAGACGGTAATTTGCATATTTCTAGACTTAGGATTAAAAACATGGTGTTAGATGGTGAAAACCTGAAGAAGCCCCCGAACGTCCCCATGGTGGCACCAACACCTCCCACGGGACCAATGTAACTCGTGGGAACTGAACCCGCAGCCGCGGGAATCCCGATTTTAGAATACGACGATAATTTTCATATTTCTATACTTAGGCTTAAAAACATGGCGTTAGAGGGTGAGAATCCAAAACAACCCCCGAACGTCCCCATGGGTGGCACCAACACCTCCCATGGGACCAATGAAACTCGTATCAACTGACCCCGCAACCGCGGGACTCCCAGTTTTAGAATATTACGGTAATTTGCATATTTCTAGAATTAGGCTAAAAAATATGGCGTTAGAGGGTGAGAACCCGAAACAGTCCCCGAACGTCCCCGTGGGTGGCACTAACACCTCCCACGGGACCAATGTAACTCGTAGGAACTGACCCCGCAGCCGCGGTACTCACGGTTTGATAATACGACGGTAATTATCAAATTTCTAGACTTAGGCTTAATAACATGGCGTTAGAGGGTGAGAACTCGAAATATCCACCGAACGTTCTCGTGGGTGGCACCAACACCTCCCACCGGACCAATTCTACTCATTAGAACTGACCCTGCAGCCGCGGGACTCCCAGTTTGAGAATACGACGGTAATTTGAAAATTTCTAGACTTAGGCTTAAAAACATGGCGTTAGAGGGTGAGAACTCGAAACAGCCAGCGAACGTCCCCGTGGGTGGCACCAACACCTCCCATGGGATGAATGTAACTCGTAGGGACTGACCCCGCAGTCGCAGGAGAGGTTGCGATCTCGAAACAGCCCCCGAACGTCCCCGTAGGTGGCACCAACAGCTCCCGTGGGACCAATGTAACTCATAGGAACTGAACCCGCAGCCGCGGGACTCCCGGTTTGCGAATACGACGGTAATTTACATATTTCTAGAATTAGGCTTAAAAACATGGCGTTAGAGGGTGAAAACCCGAAACAACCCCGAAAGACCCCGTGGGTGGCACCAACAGCTCCCACGGGACCAATGTAACTCGTAGGAACTGACCCCGCAGCCGCGGGACTCCCGATTTGAGAATACGACGGTATTTTGGATATATCTAGACTTAGGCTTAAAAACATGGCGTTAGAGGGTGAGAACCCAAAACAACCCCCGAATGTCCCCGTGGGTGGCACCAACACCTCCCACGGGACCAATGTAACTCGTAGGAACTGACCCCGCAGCTGCGGGTCTCCCGGTTTGAGAATACGATGGTAATTTGTAAATTTCTAGACTTAGGCTTAAAAACATGGCGTTAGAGGGTGAGAACTCGAAACAGCGACCGAACGTCCTCATGGGTGGCACCAACACCTCCCCCGAGGACAAATGTAACTCGTAGGAACTGACCCCGCAGCCGCGGGACTCCCGGTTTGAGAATATGACGGTAATTTGCATATTTCTAGACTTAGGCTAAAAAACATGGCGTTAGAGGGTGAGATCTCGAAACAGCCCCAGAACGTCCTCGTGGGTGGCACCAATACCTACCACGGGACCAATGTAACCCGTAGGAACTGACCCCGCAGCCGCGGGACTCCCGGTTTTGTGAATAAGACGGTAATTTGCATATTTCTAGACTTATGCTTAAAAACATGGCGTTAGAGAGTGAAAACCCAAAAAATCCCCCTAAAGACCCCGTGGGTGGCACCAACACCTCCCACGGGACCAATGTAACTTGAAGGAATTGACCCCCCAGCCGCGGGACTCCTTGTTTGAGAATACGACGGTAATTTTGATATTTCTAGACTTAGTCTTAAAAACTTGGCGTTAGTGGGTGAAAACCCGAAACATCCCCCGAACGTCCCCATAGGTGGCACCAACACCTCCCACGGGACCAATGTAACTCGTAGGAACTGATCCCGCTGCCGCGGGACTCCCGATTTGAGAATACAATGGTAATTTGCACATTTCTAGACTTAGGCTTAAAAACACGGCGTTAGAGGGTGAGATCTCGAAACAGCCCACGAAATTCCCCGTGGGTGGCACCAACACCTCCCACGGGACCAATGTAACTCGTAGGAACTGACCCCGCAGCCACGGGACTCCCGGTTTGAGAATACGACGGTAATTTGCATATTTCTCGACATAGGTTTAAAAACATGGCGTTAGAGGGTGAGAACCCAAAACTGCCCCTAATGTCCCCGTGGGTGGCACCAACACCACCCACGGGACCAATGTAACTCGTAGGAACTGACCCCGCAGTCGCGGGACTCCCGGTTTGAGAATACGATGGTAATTTTCAAATTTCTAGACTTAGGCTTAAAAACATGGCGTTAGAGGGTGAGAACTCGAAACCGCGACCGAACGTCCTCATGGGTGGCACCAACACCTCCCACGGGACCAATGTAACTCGTAGGAACTGACCCCGCAGCCGCGGGACTCCCGGTTTGAGAATACAACGGTAATTTGCATATTTCTAGACTTAGGCTTAAAAATATGGCGTTAGAGGGTGAGATCTCGAAACAGCCCCCGAACGTCCCCGTGGGTGGCACCAACACCTCCCACGGGACCAACGTAACTCGTAGGAACTAACCCTGCAGCCGCGGGGCTCTCGGTTTGAAAATATGATGGTAATTTGCATAGTTCTAGACTTAGGCTTAAAAACATGGCGTTAGAGGGTGAAAACCCAAAACAGCCATCGAACGTCCCCGTGGGTGGCACCAACAACTTCCACAGGACCAATGTAACTCGTAGGAACTGACCCCGCAGCCGCGGGACTCCCGGTTTGAGAAAAAGACGGTAATTTGCATATTTCTAGACTTAGGATTAAAAACATGGTGTTAGATGGTGAAAACCTGAAGAAGCCCCCGAACGTCCCCATGGTGGCACCAACACCTCCCACGGGACCAATGTAACTCGTGGGAACTGAACCCGCAGCCGCGGGAATCCCGATTTTAGAATACGACGATAATTTTCATATTTCTATACTTAGGCTTAAAAACATGGCGTTAGAGGGTGAGAATCCAAAACAACCCCCGAACGTCCCCATGGGTGGCACCAACACCTCCCATGGGACCAATGAAACTCGTATCAACTGACCCCGCAACCGCGGGACTCCCAGTTTTAGAATATTACGGTAATTTGCATATTTCTAGAATTAGGCTAAAAAATATGGCGTTAGAGGGTGAGAACCCGAAACAGTCCCCGAACGTCCCCGTGGGTGGCACTAACACCTCCCACGGGACCAATGTAACTCGTAGGAACTGACCCCGCAGCCGCGGTACTCACGGTTTGATAATACGACGGTAATTATCAAATTTCTAGACTTAGGCTTAATAACATGGCGTTAGAGGGTGAGAACTCGAAATATCCACCGAACGTTCTCGTGGGTGGCACCAACACCTCCCACCGGACCAATTCTACTCATTAGAACTGACCCTGCAGCCGCGGGACTCCCAGTTTGAGAATACGACGGTAATTTGAAAATTTCTAGACTTAGGCTTAAAAACATGGCGTTAGAGGGTGAGAACTCGAAACAGCCAGCGAACGTCCCCGTGGGTGGCACCAACACCTCCCATGGGATGAATGTAACTCGTAGGGACTGACCCCGCAGTCGCAGGAGAGGTTGCGATCTCGAAACAGCCCCCGAACGTCCCCGTAGGTGGCACCAACAGCTCCCGTGGGACCAATGTAACTCATAGGAACTGAACCCGCAGCCGCGGGACTCCCGGTTTGCGAATACGACGGTAATTTACATATTTCTAGAATTAGGCTTAAAAACATGGCGTTAGAGGGTGAAAACCCGAAACAACCCCGAAAGACCCCGTGGGTGGCACCAACAGCTCCCACGGGACCAATGTAACTCGTAGGAACTGACCCCGCAGCCGCGGGACTCCCGATTTGAGAATACGACGGTATTTTGGATATATCTAGACTTAGGCTTAAAAACATGGCGTTAGAGGGTGAGAACCCAAAACAACCCCCGAATGTCCCCGTGGGTGGCACCAACACCTCCCACGGGACCAATGTAACTCGTAGGAACTGACCCCGCAGCTGCGGGTCTCCCGGTTTGAGAATACGATGGTAATTTGTAAATTTCTAGACTTAGGCTTAAAAACATGGCGTTAGAGGGTGAGAACTCGAAACAGCGACCGAACGTCCTCATGGGTGGCACCAACACCTCCCCCGAGGACAAATGTAACTCGTAGGAACTGACCCCGCAGCCGCGGGACTCCCGGTTTGAGAATACGACGGTAATTTGCATATTTCTAGACTTAGGCTTAAAAACATGCCGTAAGAGGGTGAGATCTCGAAACAGCCCCCGAACGTCCCCGTGGGTGGCACCAACACCTCCCACGGGACCAATGTAAATCGTAGGAACTGACCCTGCAGCCACGGGACTCCCGGTTTGAAAATATGTCTGTAATTTGAATATTTCTAGACTTAGGCTTAAAAACATGGCGTTAGAGGGAGAAAACCTGAAACAGCCCCCGAACGTCTCCGTGGGTGGCACCAACACCTCCCACGGGACCATTGTAACTCGTAGGAACTGACCCCGCAGCCGCGGGACTCCTGGTTTCAGAATACGACGGTAATTTGCATATTTCTAGACTTAGGCTTAAAAATATGGCGTTAGAGGGTGAAAACCCGAAACAGCCCCCGAATGTCCCCATGGGTGGCACCATCACCTCACACGGGACCAATGTAACTCATAGGAACTGACCCTGCAGTCGCAGGACTCCCAGTTTGAGAATATGACGGTAATTTGGATATTTCTAGACGTAGGCTTAAAAACATTAGGTTAGAGGGTGAGAACCCGAAATAGCCCCCGAACGTCCCCATGGGTAGCACCAACACCTCCCACGGGACCAATGTAACTGGTAGGAATTGACCCCGCAGCCGCGGGACTCCCGATTTTAGAATACGACGATAATTTGCATATTTCTAGACTTAGGTTTAAAAACATGGCGTTAGAGGGTGAGAACACGAAACAGCCCCCGAACGTCCCCATGGGTGGCACCAACACCTCCCACGGGACCAATGTAACTCGTAGGAACTGGCCCCGCAGCCGCGGGACTCCCGGTTTTAGAATACGATGGTAATTTGCATATTTCTAGACTTAGGCTATAAAACATGGCGTTAGAGGGTGAAAACCCGAAACAGCCCCCGAACGTCCCAGTGGGTGGTACCAACACCTCCCACGGGACCATTGTAACTCGTAGGATATGACCCCGCAGTCGCGGGACTCTCGGTTTGAGAATACGATGGTAATTTGTATATTTCTAGACTTAGGCTTAAAAACATGGCGTTAGAGGGTGAAAACCCGAAACTGCCCCGAAAGACCCCGTGGGTGGCACCAACACCTCCCACGGTACCAATGTAACTCGTAGGAACTGACCCCGCAGCTGCGCGACTCCCGGTTTGAGAATACGACGGTAATTTGGATAATTCAAGACTTAGGCTTAAAAACATGGCGTTAGATGGTGAAAACCTGAAGAAGCCCCCGAACGTCCCCATGGGTGGCACCAATACCTCCCACGGGACCAATGTAACTCATGGGAACTGACCCTGCAGCCGCGGGACTCCCGGTTTCAGAATACGACGGTAATTTACATATTTCTATACTTAGGCTTAAAAACATGGTGTTAGAGGGTGAAAACCCGAAACAACCCCGAAAGATCCCGTGGGTGGCACCAACAGCTCCCACGGGACCAATGTAACTCGTAGGAACTGACCACGCAGCCGCGGGACTCCCGATTTGAGAATACGACGGTAATTTGGATATATCTAGACTTAGGCTTAAAAACATGGCGTTAGAGGGTGAGAACCCAAAACAGCCCCCGAATGTACCCGTGGGTGGCCCCAACACCTCCCACGGGACCAATGTAACTCGTAGGAAATGACCCCGCAGCTGCGGGACTCCCGGTTTGAGAATACGATGGTAATTTGCAAATTTCTAGACTTAGGCTTAAAAACATGGCGTTAGAGGGTGAGAACTCGAAACAGCGACCGAACGTCCTTATGGGTGGCACCAACACTTCCCCCGGGGACAAATGTAACTCGTAGGAACTGACCCCGCAGCCGCGGGACTCCCGGTTTGAGAATACGACGGTAATTTTCATATTTCTAGACTTAGGCTTAAAAACATGCCGTTAGAGGGTGAGATCTCGAAACAGCCCCCGAACGTCCCTGTGGGTGGCACCAACACCTCCCACGGGACCAATGTAACTCGTAGGAACTGACCTTGCTGCCGCGGGACTCCCGGTTTGAAAATATGACTGTAGTTTGCATATTTCTAGACTTAGGCTTAAAAACATGGAGTTAGAGGGTGAAAACCTGAAACAGCCCCCGAACGTCTCCGTGGGTGGCACCAATACCTCCCACGGGACCAATGTAACTCGTACGAACTGACCCTGCAGCCGCGGGACTCCCGGTTTGAGAATACGACGGTAATTTGCATATTTCTAGAATTAGGCTAAAAAACATGGCGTTAGAGGGTGAGATCTCGAAACAGCCACCGAACGTCCCCGTGGGTAGCACCAACACCTCCCGCGGGACCAATGTAACTTGTAGGAACTGACCCCGCAGCCGCGGGACTCCCGGTTTGAGAATATGACGGTAATTTACATATTTCTAGACTTAGGCTTAAAAACATGGCGTTAGCGGGTGAAAACCCAAAACAACCCGGAAAGCCCCGTGGGTGGCACCAACACCTCCCACGGGACCAATGTAACTCGTAGGAACTGACCCCGCAACCGTGGGACTCCCGGTTTGAGAATACGATGGTAATTTGGATATTTCTAGACTTAGGCTTAAAAACATGGCGTTAGAGGGTGAAAACCCAAAACAGACCCCGAACGTCCCAATGGGTGGCACCATCACCTCACACGGGACCAATGTAACTCATAGGAACTGACCCTGTAGCCGCGGGACTCAAGGTTTGAGAATAGGACGGTAATTTGGATATTTCTAGACGTAGGCTTAAAAACATTGCGTTAGAGGGTGAGAACCCAAAATAGCCCCAGAACGTCCCCATGGGTGGCACCAACACCTCCCATGGGACCAATGTAACTGGTAGGACTTGACCCCGCAGCCGCGGGACTCCCGATTTTAGAATACGACGATAATTTTCATATTTCTAGACTTAGGCTTAAAAACATGGCGTTAGAGGGTGAGAACACGAAACAGCCCCCGAACGTCCCCATGGGTGGCACCAACACCTCCCACGGGACGAATGTAACTCGTATGAACTGGCCCCGCAGCCGCGGGACACCCGGTTTTAGAATACGATGGTAATTTTCATATTTCTAGACTTAGGCTTAAAAACATGGCGTTAGAGGGTGAAAACCCAAAACATCCCCCGAACGTCGCCGTGGGTGGCACCAACACCTCCCACGGGACCAATGTAACTCGTAGGAAACGACCCCGTAGCCGCGGGACTCCCGGTTTTAGAACACGACGGTAATTTGCATATTTCTAGACTTAGGCTTAAAAACTTGGCGTTAGAGGGTGAGAACCGGAAACAGCCCCCGAACGTCCCAGTGGGTGGTACCAACACCTCCCACGGGACCAATGTAACTCGTAGGATATGACCCCGCAGTCGCGGGACTCTCGGTTTGAGAATACGATGGTAATTTGTATATTTCTAGACTTAGGCTTAAAACATGGCGTTAGAGGGTGAAAACCCGAAACAGCCCCGAAAGACCCCGTGGGTGGCACCAACACCTCCCACGGGACCACTATAACTCGTAGGAACTGACCCCGCAGCTGCGCGACTCCCGGTTTGAGAATATAACGGTAATTTGGATATTTCTAGACTTAGGCTTAAAAACATGGCGTTAGAGGGTAACAACCCGAAACAGCCCCCGAACGTCCCCGTAGGTGGCACCAACACTTCCCACGGGACCAATGTAACTCGTAGGAACTGACCCTGCAGCCGCGGGACTCTCGATTTTACAATACGACGATTATTTGCATATTTCTAGACTTAGGCTTAAAAACATGGCGTTAGAGGGTGAGAACCCGAAACAGCCCCCGAACGTCCCCATGGGTGGCACCAACACCTCCCACGGGACCAATGTAACTCGTAGGAACTGACCCAGCAGCCGCGGGACTCCCGATTTTAGAATACGATGATAATTTGCATATTTCTAGAGTTTGGCTTAAAAACATGGCGTTAGAGGGTGAGAACCCGAAACAGCCCCCGAACGTCCCCATGGGTGGCACCAACACCTCCCACGGGACAAATGTAACTTGTAGGAACTGACCCCGCAGTCGCGGGACTCCCGATTTTAGAATACGACGGTAATTTGAATATTTCTAGACTTAGGATTAAAAATATGGCATTAGAGGGTGAGAAACCGAAATAGTCCCCGAACGTCCCCGTGTGTGGCACCAACACCTCCCACGGGAGTAATGTAACTCGTAGGAACTGACCCCGCAGCCGCGGGACTCCCGGTTTGAGAATACGACGGTAATTTGCAAATTTCTAGACTTAGGCTTAATAACATGGCGTTAGAGGGTGAGAACTCGAAACATCCACCGAAAGTCCCCGTGGGTGGCACCAACACCTCCCACGGGACCAATGTAACTCATAGGAACTGACCCCGCAGCCGCGGGACTCCCGGTTTGAGAATACGACGAAAATTTGAAAATTTCTTGACTTAGGCTTAAAAACATGGCGTTAGAGGGTGATAACTCGAAACAGCCACCGAACGTCCCCGTGGGTGGCACCAACACCTCCCATGGGAGGAATGTAACTCGTAGGAACTGACCCCGCAGTCGCGAGACTCCCGGTTTGAGAATATGACGCTAATTTGCATATTTCTAGACTTAGGCTAAAAAACATGGCATTAGAGGGTGAGATCTCGAAACATCTCCCGAACGTCCCCGTGGGTGGCACCAATACCTACCACGGGACCAATGTAACTCGTAGAAACTGACCCCGCAGCCACGGGACTCCCGGTTTGAGAATAAGACGGTAATTTGCATATTTCTAGACTTAGCCTTAAAAACATGGCGTTAGAGGGTGAAAACCCGAAACAGCTCCCTGAAAGACCCCGTGGGTGGCACCAAAACCTCCCACGGGACCAATGTAACTCGAAGGAACTGACCCCACAGCCGCGGGACTCCTAGTTTGAGAATACGACGGTAATTTTGATATTTCTAGACTTAGGCTTAAAAACTTGGCGTTAGAGGGTGAAAACCCGAAACATCCCCCGAATGTCCCCATAGGTGGCACCAACACCTCCCACGGGACCAATGTAACTCGTAGGAACTGATCCCGCAGCCGCGGGACTCCCGATTTGAGAATACAATGGTAATTTGCATATTTCTAGACTTAGGTTTAAAAACATGGCGTTAGAGTGTGAAAACCCGAAACAACCCCGAAAGACCCCGTGGGTGGCACCAACACCTCCCACGGTACCAATGTAACTCGTAGGAACTGACCCCGCAGCTGCACGACTCCCGGTTTGAGAATACGACGGTAATTTGCATATTTCTAGACATAGGCTTAAAAACATGGTGTTAGAGGGTGAGAACCCAAAACTGCGCCTAATGTCCTCGTGGGTGGCACCAACACCTCCCACGGGACCAATGTAACTCGTAGGAACTGACCCCGCATTTGCGGGACTCCCGATTTGAGAATACGATGGTAATTTTGAAATTTCTAGACTTAGGCTTAAAAACATGGCGTTAGAGGGTGAGAACTCGAAACAGCGACCGAACGTCCTCATGGGTGGCACCAACACCTCCCACGGGACCAATGTAACTCGTAGGAACTGACCCCGCAACCGCGTGACTCCCGGTTTGAGAATACAACGGTAATTTGCATATTTCTAGACTTAGGCTTAAAAACATGGCGTTAGAGGGTGAGATCTCGAAACAGCCCCCGAACGTCCCCGTGGGTGGCACCAATACCTACCACGAGACCAATGTAACTCGTAGGAAATGACCCCACAGCCGCGGGACTCCCGGTTTGAGAATAAGACGGTAACTTGCATATTTCTAGACCTAGGCTTAAAAACATGGCGTTAGAGGGTGAAAACCCGAAACAGCTCCCCGAAAGACCCCGTGGGTGGCACCAACACCACCCACGGGACCAATGTAACTCGTAGGAACTGATCCCGCAGCCTCGGGACTCCCGATTTTAGAATACGATGATAATTTTCATATTTCTAGAGTTAGGCTTAAAAACATGGCGTTAGAGGGTGAGATCTCGAAACAGCCCCCGAACGTCCCCGTGGGTGGCACCAATACCTACCACGGGACCAATGTAACTCGTAGAAAATGACCCCGCAGCCGCGCGACTCCCGGTTTGAGAATAAGACGGTAATTTGCATATTTCTAGACTTAGGCTTAAAAACATGGCGTTAGAGGGTGAAAACCCGAAACGGCTCCCCGAAAGACCCCGTGGGTGGCACCAAAACCTCCCACGGGACCAATTTAACTCGAAGGAACTGACCCCGCAGCCGCGGGACTCCCGGTTTTAGAATACGATGGTAATTTGAATATTTCTAGACTTAGACTTAAAAACATGGCGTTAGAGGGTGAAAACCTGAAACAGCCCCCGAACGTCGTCGTGGGTGGCACCAACACCTCCCACGGGACCAATGTAACTCGAAGGAACTGACCCCGCAGCCGCGGGACTCCCGGTTTTAGAACACGACGATAATTTTCATATTTCTAGACTTAGGCTTAAAAACATGGTGTTAGAGGGTGAGAACCCGAAACAGCCCCCGAACGTCCCCATGGGTGGTACCAACACCTCCCACGGGACCAATGTAACTCGTAGGAACTGACCCTGCAGCCGCGGGACTCTCGATTTGAGAATACGATGGTAATTTGTATATTTCTAGACTTTGGCTTAAAAACATGGCGTTAGAGGGTGAGAACCCGAAACAGCCCCGAAAGACCCCGTGGGTGGCACCAACACCTCCCACGGTACCAATGTAACTCGTAGGAACTGACCCCGCAGCTGCGCGACTCCCGGTTTGAGAATACGATGGTAATTTGCAAATTTCTAGACTTAGGCTTAAAAACATGGCGTTAGAGGGTGAAAACCCGAAACAGCCCCGAAAGACCCCGTGGGTGGCACCAACACCTCCCACGGTACCAATGTAACTCGTAGGAACTGACACCGCAGCTGCGCGACTCCCGGTTTGAGAATACGACGGTAATTTGGATATTTCTAGACTTAGGCTTAAAAACATGGCGTTAGAGGGTGAGATCTCGAAACAGCCCCCGAACGTCCCAGTGGGTGGTACCAACACCTCCCACGGGACCAATGTAACTCGTAGGATATGAACCCGCAGTCGCTGGACTCTCGGTTTGAGAATACGATGGTAATTTGTATATTTCTAGACTTAGGCTTAAAAACATGGCGTTAGAGGGTGAAAACCCGAAACAGCCCCCGGACGTCCCCATGGGTGGCACCAACACCTCCCACGGGACCAATGTAACTCGTAGGAACCGACCCCGCAGCCTCGGGACTCCCGATTTTAGAATACGATGATAATTTGCTTATTTCTAGAGTTAGGCTTAAAAACATGGCGTTAGAGGGTGAAATCTCGAAACAGCCCCCGAACGTCCCCGTGGGTGGCACCAATACCTACCACGGGACCAATGTAACTCGTAGGAACTGACCCCGCAGCCGCGGGACTCCCGATTTTAGAATACGACGATAATTTGCATATTTCTAGACTTAGGCTTTAAAACATGGCGTTAGAGGGTGAGAACACGAAACAGCCCCCGAACGTCCCCATGGGTGGCACCAACACCTCCCACGGGACCAATGTAACTCGTAGGAACTGGCCCCGCAGCCGCGGGACTCCCGGCTTTAGAATACGATGGTAATTTGCATATTTCTAGACTAAGGCTTAAAAACATGGCGTTAGAGGGTGAAAACCCGAAACAGCCCCGAACGTCGTCGTGGGTGGCACCAACACCTCCCACGGGACCAATGTAACTCGTAGGAAATGACCCCGTAGTCGCGGGACTCCCGGTTTTAGAACACGACGATAATTTACATATTTCTAGACTTAGGCTTAAAAACATGGCATTAGAGGGTGAGAACCCGAAACAGCCCCCGAACGTCCCAGTGGGTGGTACCAACACCTCCCACGGGACCAATGTAACTCGTAGGATATGACCCCGCAGTCACGGGACTCTCGGTTTGAGAATACGATGGTAATTTGTATATTTCTAGACTTAGGCTTAAAAACATGGCGTTAGAGGGTGAAAACCCGAAACAGCCCCGAAAGACCCCGTGGGTGGCACCAACACCTCCCACGGTACCAATGTAACTCATAGGAACTGACCCCGCAGCTGCGCGACTCCCGGTTTGAGAATACGACAATAATTTGGATATTTCTAGACTTAGGCTTAAAAACATGGCGTTAGAGGGTAACAACCCGAAACATCCCCCGAACGTCCCCATAGGTGGCACCAACACCTCCCACGGGACCAATATACCTCGTAGGAACTGACCCTGCAGCCGCGGGACTCTCGATTTTACAATACGACGATTATTTGCATATTTCTAGACGTAGGCTTAAAAACATGACGTTAGAGGGTGAGAACCCGAAACAGCCCCCGAACGTCCCCATGGGTGGCACCAACACCTCCCACGGGACCAATGTAACTCGTAGGAACTGACCCCGCAGCCTCGGGACTCTCGATTTCAAAATACGATGATAATTTGCATATTTCTAGAGTTAGGCTTAAAAATATGGCGTTAGAGGGTGAGAACCCGAAACAGCCCCCGAACGTCCCTGTGGGTGGCACCAACACCTCCCACGGGACAAATGTAACTCGTAGGAACTGACCCCGCAGCCGCGGGACTCCTGGTTTGAGAATAAGACGGTAATTTGCATATTTCTAGACTAAGGCTTAAAAACATGGCGTTAGAGGGTGAAAACCCGAAATAGCTCCCCGAAAGACCCCGTGGGTGGCACCAAAACCTCCCACGGGACCAATGTAACTCGAAGGAACTGACCCCGAAGCCGCGGGACTCCTAGTTTGAGAATGCGACGATAATTTGGATATTTCTAGACTTAGGCTTAAAAACTTGGCGTTAGAGGGTGAAAACCCGAAACATCCCCCGAACGTCCCCATAGGTGGCACCAACACCTCCCACGAGACTAATGTAACTCGTAGGAACTGATCCCGCAGCCGCGGGACTCCCGATTTGAGAATACGATGGTAATTTGTATATTTCTAGACTTAGGCTTAAAAACATGGCGTTAGAGGGTGAAAACCCGAAACAGCACCGAAAGACCCCGTGGGTGGCACCAACACCTCCCACGGTACCAATGTAACTCTTAGGAACTGACCCCGCAGCTGCGCGACTCCCGGTTTGAGAATACGACGGTAATTTGGATATTTCTAGATTTAGGCATAAAAACATGGCGTTAGAGGGTAACAACCCGAAACAGCCCCCGAACGTCCCCATAGGTGGCATCAACACCTCCCACGGGACCAATGTAACTCATAGGAACTGACCCTGCAGCCGCGGAACTCTCGATTTTACAATACGACGATTATTTGCATATTTCTAGACGTAGGCTTAAAAACATGGCGTTAGAGGGTGAGAACTCGAAACAGCCCCCGAACGTCCCCATGGGTGGCACCAACACCTCCCACGGGACCAATGTAACTCGTAGGAACTGACCCCGTAGCCTCGGGACTCCCGATTTTAGAATACGATGATAATTTGCATATTTCTAGAGTTAGGCTTAAAAACATGGCGTTAGAGGGTGAGATCTCGAAACAGCCCCCGAACGTCCCCGTGGGTGGCACCAATACCTACCACGGGACCAATGTAACTCGTAGGAACTGACCCCGCAGCTGCGGGACTCCCGGTTTGAGAATAAGACGGTAATTTGCATATTTCTAGACTTAGGCTTAAAAACATGGCATTAGAGGGTGAAAACCCGAAACAGCTCCCCGAAAGACCCCGTGGGTGGCACCAACACCTCCCACGGGACCAATGTAACTCGTAGGAACTGACCCCGCAGCCTCAGGACTCCCGGTTTGAGAAAACGACGGTAATTTGCAAATTTCTAGACTTAGGCTTAATAACATGGCGTTAGAGGGTGAGAACTCGAAACAGCCACCGAACGTCCCCGTGGGTGGCACCAACACCTCCCATGGGATGAATGTAACTCGTAGGAACTGACCCCACAGCCGCGGGACTCCCGGTTTGAGAATATGACGGTAATTTGCATATTTCTAGACTTAGGCTAAAAAACATGGCGTTAGAGGGTGCGATCTAGAAACAGCCCCCGAACGTCCCCGTGGGTGGCACCAATACCTACCACGGGACCAATGTAACCCGTAGGAACAGACCCCACAGCCGCGGGACTCCCGGTTTTGAGAATAAGACGGTAATTTGCATATTTCTAGACTTATGCTTAAAAACATGGCGTTGGAGGGTGAAAACCCGAAACAGCTCCCCGAAAGACCCTGTGGGTGGCACCAAAACATCCCATGGGACCAATGTAACTCGAAGGAACTGACCCCGCAGCCGCGGGACTCCCGGTTTGAGAAAACGACGGTAATTTGCAAATTTCTAGACTTAGGCTTAATAACATGGCGTTAGAGGGTGAGAACTCGGAACATCCACCGAACGTCCCTCTGGGTGGCACCAACACCTCCCACGGGACCAATGTAACTCATAGGAACTGACCCCCCAGCCGCGGGACTCCCATTTTGAGAATACGACGAAAATTTGAAAATTTGGAGACTTAGGCTTAAAAACATGGCGTTAGAGGGTGAGAACTCGAAACAGCCACCGAACTTACCCGTGGGTGGCACCAACACCTCCCATGGGATGAATGTAACTCGTAGGAACTGACCCCGCAGCCGCGGGACTCCCGGTTTGAGAATAAGATGGTAATTTGCATATTTCTAGACTTAGGCTTAAAAACATGGCGTTAGAGGGTGAAAACCCGAAATAGCCCCCGAAAGACCCCGTGGGTGGCACCAAAACCTCCCACGGGACCAATGTTACTCGAAGGAACTGACCCCTCAGCCGCGGGACTCCCAGTTTGAGAATACGACGGTAATTTGCATATTTCTAGACTTAGGCTTAAAAACTTGGCGTTAGAGGGTGAAAACCCGAAACATCCCCCGAACGTCCCCATAGGTGGCACCAACACCTCCCACGGGACCAATGTAACTCGTAGGAACTGATCCCGCAGCCGCGGGACTCCCGATTTGAGAATACAATGGTAATTTGCATATTTCTAGATTTAGGCTTAAAAACATGGCGTTAGAGGGTGAGATCTCGAAACAGCCCCAGAAAGTCCCTGTGGGTGGCACCAACACCTCCCGCAGGACCAATGTAACTCGTAGGAACTGACCCCGCAGCCACGGGACTCCCGGTCTGAGAATACGACGGTAATTTGCATATTTTTAGACACAGGCTTAAAAACATGGTGTTAGAGGGTGAGAACCCAAAACTGCCCCTAATGTCCCCGTGGGTGGCACCAACACCTCCCACGGGACCAATGTAACTCGTAGGAACTGACCCCGCAGCCGCAGGACTCCCGGTTTGAGAATACAATGGTAATTTGCATATTTCTAGACTTAGGCTTAAAAACATGGCGTTAGAGGGTGCGATCTCGAAACAGCCCCCGAACGTCCCCGTGGGTGGCACCAACACCTCCCACGGGACCAATGTAACTCGTAGGAACTGACCCTGCAGCCGCGGGACTCCCGGTTTGAAAATATGACGGTAATTTGCATAGTTCTAGACTTAGGCTTAAAAACATGGCGTTAGAGGGTGAAAACCCATAACAGCCCCCGAACGTCCCCGTGGGTGGCACCAACAACTTCCACAGGACCAATGTAACTCGTAGGAACTGACCCCGCAGCCGCGGGACTCCCGATTTGAGAATACGATGGTAATTTGCATATTTCTAGACTTAGGATTAAAAACATTGTGTTAGAAGGTGAAAACCCAAAACAACCCCGAAAGACCCCGTGGGTGGCACCAACACCTCCCACGGGACCAATGCAACTCGTAGGAACTGACCCCGCAACCGTGGGACTCCCGGTTTGAGAATACGACGGTAATTTGCATATTTCTAGACTTAGGCTTAAAAACATGGCGTTAGAGGGTGAAAACCTGAAACAGCCCCCGAAAGACCCCGTGGGTGGCACCAACACCTCCCACGGGACCAATGTAACTCGAAGGAACTGACCGCGCAGCCGCGGGACTCCCAGTTTGAGAATACGACGATAATTTGGATATTTCTAGACTTGGGCATAAAAACTTGGCGTTAGAGGGTTAAAACCCGAAACATCACCCGAACGTCCCCATGGGTGGCACCAACACCTCCCACGGGACCAATGTAACTCGTAGGAAATAACCCCGTAGTCGCGGGACTCCCGGTTTTAGAACACGACGGTAATTTGCATATTTCTAGACTTAGGCTTAAAAACATGGCGTTAGAGGGTGAGAACCCGAAACAGCCCCCGAACGTCCCAGTGGGTGGTACCAACACCTCCCACGGGACCAATGTAACTCGTAGGATATGACCCCGCAGTCGCGGGACTCTCGGTTTAAGAATACGATGGTAATTTGTATATTTCTAGACTTAGGCTTAAAAACATGGCGTTAGAGGGCGAAAACCCGAAACAGCCCCGAAAGACACCGTGGGTGGCACCAACACCTCCCACGGGATCAATGTAACTCGTAGGAACTGACCCCGCAGCTGCGCGACTCCCGGTTTGAGAATACGACGATAATTTGGATATTTCTAGACTTAGGCTTAAAAACATGGCGTTACAGGGTAACAACCCGAAACAGCCCCCGAACGTCCCCATAGGTGGCACCAACACTTCCCACGGGAACAATGTAACTCGTAGGAACTGACCCTGTAGCCGCGGGACTCTCGATTTTACAATACGACGATTATTTGCATATTTCTAGACTTAGGCTTAAAAATATGGCGTTAGAGGGTGAGAACTCGAAACAGCCCCCGAACGTCCCCATGGGTGGCACCAACACCTCCCACGGGACCAATGTAACTCGTAGGAACTGACCCCGCAGCCGCGGGACTCCCGATTTTAGAATACGATGATAATTTGCATATTTCTAGAGTTAGGCTTAAAAACATGGCGTTAGAGAGTGAGAACCCGAAACAGCCCCCGAACGTCCCCATGGGTGGCACCAACACCTCCCACGGGAGAAATGTAACTCGTAGGAACTGACCCTGCAGCCGCGGGACTCCCGATTTTAGAATACGACGGTAATTTGAATATTTCTAGACTTAGTCTTAAAAACATGGCGTTAGAGGGTGAGAAATCGAAACAGTCCCCGAACGTCCCCGTGGGTGGCACCAACACCTCCCACGGGAGTAATGTAACTCGTAGGAACTGACCCCGCAGCCGCGGGACTCCCGGTTTGAGAATACGACGGTAATTTGCAAATTTCTAGACTTAGGCTTAATAACATGGCGTTAGAGGGTGAGAACTCGAAACATCCACCGAACGTCCCCGTGGGTGGCACCAACACCTCCCACGGGACCAATGTAACTCATAGGAACTGACCCCGCAGCCGCGGGACTCCCGGTTTGAGAATACGACGAAAATTTGAAAATTTCTAGACTTAGGCTTAAAAACATGGCGTTAGAGGGTGAGAACTCGAAACAGCCACCGAACGTCCCCGTGGGTGGCACCAACACCTCCCATGGGATGAATGTAACTCGTAGGAACTGACCCCACAGCCGCGGGACTCCCGGTTTCAGAATATGACGGTAATTTGCATATTTCTAGCCTTAGGCTAAAAAACATGGCATTAGAGGGTGAGATCTCGAAACAGCCCCCGAACGTCCCCGTGGGTGGCACCAATACCTACCACGGGACCAATGTAACTCGTAGGAACTGACCCCGCAGCCGCGAGACTCCCAGTTTGAGAATAAGACGGTAATTTGCATATTTCTAGACTTAGTCTTAAGAACATGGCGTTAGAGGGTGAAAACTCGAAATAGCCCCCGAAAGACTCCATGGGTGGCACCAAAACCTCCCACGGGACCAATGTTACTCGAAGGAACTGACCCCGCAGCCGCGGGACTCCCAGTTTGAGAATACGATGGTAATTTGGATATTTCTAGACTTAGGCTTAAAAACTTGGCTTTAGAGGGTGAAAACCCGAAACATCCCCCGAACGTCCCCATAGGTGGCACCAACACCTCCCACGGGACCAATGTAACTCGTAGGAACTGATCCCGCAGCCGCGGGACTCTCGATTTGAGAATACAATGGTAATTTTCATATTTCTAGACTTAGGCTTAAAAACATGGCGTTAGAGGGTGAGATCTCGAAACAGCCCCCGAAAGTCCCCGTGGGTGGCACCAACACCTCCCACGGGACCAATGTAACTCGTAGGAACTGACCCCGTAGCCACAGGACTCCCGGTCTGAGAATACGACGGTAATTTGCATATTTCTAGACATAGGGTTAAAAACATGGTGTTAGAGGGTGAGAACCCAAAACTGCCACTAATGTCCCTGTGGGTGGCTCCAACACCTCCCACGGGACCAATGTAACTCGTAGGAACTGACCCCGCAGTCGCGGGACTCCCGGTTTGAGAATACGATGGTAATTTTCAAATTTCTAGACTTAGGCCTAAAAACATGGCATTAGAGGGTGAGAACTCGAAACAGCGACCGAACGTCCTCATGGGTGGCACCAACACCTCCCACGGGACCAATGTAATTCGTAGGAACTGACCCCGCAGCCGCGGGACTCCCGGTTTGAGAATACGACGGTAATTTGCATATTTCTAGACTTAGGCTTAAAAACATGGCGTTAGAGGGTGAAAACCCGAAACAGCCCACGAACGTCCCCATGGGTGGCACCAACACCTCCCACGGGACCAATGTAACTCATAGGAACTGATCCCGCAGCCGCGGGACTCCCGATTTGAGAATACGACGGTAATTTGCATATTTCTAGACTTAGGCTTAAAAACATGGCGTTAGAGGGTGAGATCTCGAAACAGCCCCCGAACGTCCCCGTGGGTGGCACCAACACCTCCCGTGGGACCAATGTAACTCGTTGGAACTGACCCTGCAGCCGCGGGACTCCCGGTTTGTAAATATGATGGTAATTTGCATAGTTCTAGAGTTAGGCTTAAAAAGATGGCGTTAGAGGGTGAAAACCCATAACAACCCCCGAACGTCCCCGTGGGTGGCACCAACAACTTCCACAGGACCAATGTAACTCGTAGGAACTGACCCCGCAGCCGCGGGACTCCCAGTTTGAGAATACGACGGTAATTTGCATATTTCTAGACTTAGGATTAAAAACATGGTGTTAGAGGGTGAAAACCTGATGAAGCCCCTGAACGTCCCCATGGGTGGCACCAACACCTCCCTCGGGACCAATGTAACTCGTATGAACTGACCCCGCAGCCGCGGGACTCCCGATTTTAGAATACGACGATAATTTTCATATTTCTAGACTTAGGCTTAAAAACATGGCGTTAGAGGGTGAGAACCCGAAACAGCCCCCGAACGTCCCCATGGGTGGCACCAACACCTCCCACGGGACCAATGAAACTCGTATCAACTGACCTCGCAACCGCGGGACTCCCGGTTTTAGAATACGACGGTAATTTGCATATTTCTAGACTTAGGCTAAAAAACATGGTGTTAGAGGGTGAGAACCCGAAACAGTCCCCGAACGTCCCCGTGGGTGGCAATAACACCTCCCACGGGACCAATGTAACTTGTAGGAACTGACCCCGCAGTCGCGGTACTCCCAGTTTGAGAATACGACGGTAATTTGCAAGTTTCTAGACTTAGGCTTAATAACACGGCGTTAGAGGGTGAGAACTCGAAATATCCACCGAACGTTCCCGTGGGTGGCACCAACACCTCCCACCGGACCAATTCTACTCATTGGAACTCACCCTGCTGCCGCGGGACTCCCAGTTTGAGAATACGACGGTAATTTGAAAATTTCTAGACTTAGGCTTAAAAACATGGCGTTAGAGGGTGAGAACTCGAAATAGCCCACGAAAGTTCCCGTGGGCGTCACCAACACCTCCCATGGGATGAATGTAACTCGTAGGGACTGACCCCGCAGTCGCAGGAGAGGTTGAGATCTCGAAACAGCCCCCGAATGTCCCCGTAGGTGGCACCAACAGCTCCCGCGGGACCAATGTAACTCGTAGGAAATGACCCCGCAGCCGCGGGACTCCCGGTTTGAGAATACGCCGGTAATTTACATATTTCTAGACTTAGCCTTAAAAACATAGCGTTAGAGGGTGAAAACTCGAAACAACCCCGAAAGACCCCGTGGGTGGCACCAACAGCTCCCACGGGACCAATGTAACTCGTAGGAACTGACCCCGCAGCCGCGGGACTCCCGATTTGAGAATACGACGGTAATTTGGATATATCTAGACTTAGGCTTAAAAACATGGCGTTAGAGGGTGAGAACCCAAAACAGCCCCCGAATGTCCCCGTGGGTGGCACCAACACCTCCCACGGGACCAATGTAACTCGTAGGAACTGACCCCGCAGCTGCGGGACTCCCGGTATGAGAATACGATGGTAATTTGCAAATTTCTAGACTTAGGCTTAAAAACATGGCGTTAGAGGGTGAGAACTCGAAACAGCGACCGAACGTCCTCATGGGTGGCACCAACACCTCCCCCGGGACCAATGTAACTCGTAGGAACTGACCCCGCAGCCGCGGGACTCCCGGTTTGAGAATACGACGGTAATTTGCATATTTCTAAACTTAGGCTTAAAAATATGCCGTTAGAGGGTGAGATCTCGAAACAGCCCCCGAAGTTCCCCGTGGGTGGCACCAACACCTCCCACGGGACCAATGTAACTCGTAGGAACTGACCCTGTAGCCGCAGGACTCCCGGTTTGGAAATATGACTGTAATTTGCATATTTCTAGACTTAGGTTTAAAGACATGGCGTTAGAGGGTGAAAACCTGAAACATCCCCCGAACGTCCCCATGGGTGGCACCAACACCTCCCACGGGACCAATGTAACTCGTAGGAACTGACCCCGCATCCGCGGGACTCCCGGTTTGAGAATACGACGGTAATTTGCATATTTCTAGACTTAGGCTAAAAAACATGGCGTTAGAGGGTGAGATCTCGAAACAGCCACCGAACGTCCCCGTGGGTAGCACCAACACCTCCCGCGGGACCAATGTAACTTGTAGGAACTGACCCCACAGCCGCGGGACTCCCGGTTTGAGAATATGATGGTAATTTGCATATTTCTAGACTTAGGCTTAAAAACATGGCGTTAGAGGGTGAAAACCCAAAACAACCCCGAAAGACCCCGTGGGTGGCACCAACAACTCCCACGGGACCAATGTACTCGTAGATACTGACCCCACAACCGTGGCACTCCCGGTTTGAGAATACGACGGTAATTTGGATATTTCTAGACTTAGGCTTAAAAACATATCGTTAGAGGGTGAGAACCCAAAACAGCCCCGGAATGTCCCCGTGGGTGGCACCAACACCTCCCACGGGACCAATGAAACTCGTATCAACTGACCTCGCAACCGCGGGACTCCCGGTTTTAGAATACGACGGTAATTTGCATATTTCTAGACTTAGGCTAAAAAACATGGTGTTAGAGGGTGAGAACTCGAAAGAGCGACCGAACGTCCTCATGGGTGGCACCAACACCTCCCACGGGACCAATGTAACTCGTAGGAACTGACCCCGCAGCCACGGGACTCCCGGTTTGAGAATACGACGATAATTTTCATATTTCTAGACTTAGGCTTAAAAACATGGCGTTAGAGGGTGAAAACCCGAAACAGCCGCCGAACGTCCCCATGGGTTGCACCAACACCTCCCACGGGACCAATGTAACTCGTAGGAACTGACCCCGCAGCTGCGGGACTCCCAGTTTGAGAATACGACGATAATTTGGATATTTCTAGACGTTGGCTTAAAAACATGGCGTTAGAGGGTGAGAACCCGAAATAGCCCCCGAACGTCCCCATGGGTGGCACCAATACCTCCCACGGGACCAATGAAACTCGTATGAACTGACCCCGCAACCGCGGGACTCCCAATTTTAGAATACGACGGTAATTTGCATATTTCTAGACTTAGGTTAAAAAACAAGGCGTTAGAGGGTGAGAACCCAAAACAGTACCCGAACGTCTCCGTGGGTGGAACCAACACCTCCCACGGGACCAATGTAACGCGTAGGAACTGACCCCGCAGCCGCAGGACTCCCAGTTTGAGAATTCGATGGTAATTTGGATATTTCTAGACGTAGGCTTAATAACATGGCGTTAGAGGGTGAGAACTCGAAATATCCACCGAACGTCCCCGTGGTTGGCACCAACACCTCCCACCGGACCAATGTAACTCATAGGAACTGACCCCGCAGCCGCGGGACTCCCAGTTTGAGAATACGACGGTAATTTGAAAATTTCTTGACTTTGGCTTAAAAACATTGCGTTAGAGGGTGAGAACTCGAAACAGCCACCGAACGTCACCGTGGGTGGCACCAACACCTCCCATGGAACGAATGTAACTCGTAGGGACTGACCCCGCAGCCGCAGGACTCCCGGTTTGAGAATACAACGGTAATTTGCATATTTCTAGACTTAGGCTAAAAAACATGGCGTTAGAGGGTGAGATCTCAAAACAGCCCCCGAACGTCCCCGTGGGTGGCACCAACACCTCTCGCGGGACCAATGTAACTCGTAGGAACTGACCCCGCAGCCGCGGGACTCCGGGTTTGAGAATACGACGGTAATTTGCATATTTCTAAACTTAGGCTTAAAAACATGGCGTTAGAGGGTGAAAACCCAAAACAGCCCCGAAAGACCCCGTGGGTGGCACCAACACCTCCCACGGGACCAATGTAACTCGTAGTAACTGACCCCGCAGCCGCGGGACCCCCGGTTTGAGAATACGACGGTAATTTGGATATTTCTAGACTTAGGCTTAAAAACATGGCGTTAGAGGGTGAGAACCCAAAACAGCCCCCGAATGTCCCCGTGGGTGGCACCAACACCTCCCACGGGACCAATGTAACTCGTAGGAACTGACCCCGCAGCCGCGGGACTCCCGGTTTGAGAATACGATGGTAATTTGCAAATTTCTAGGGTTAGGCTTAAAAACATGGCGTTAGAGGGTGAGAACTCGAAACAGCGACCGAACGTCGTCATGGGTGGCACCAACACCTCCCACAGGACCAATGTAACTCGTAGGAACTGCCCCCGCAGCTGTGGGACTCTCGGTTTGAGAATACGACAGTAATTTGCATATTTCAAGACTTAGGCTTAAAAACATGGATTTAGAGGGTGAGATCTCGAAACAACCCCCGAACGTCCCCGTGGGTGGCACCAAAACCTCCCACGGCACCAATGTAACTCGTAGGAACTGACCCCGCAACCGCGGTACTCACGGTTTGAGAATACGATGGTAATTTGCAAATTTCTATACTTAGGCTTAATAACATGGCGTTAGAGGGTGAGAACTCGAAACATCCACCGAACGTCCCCGTGGGTGGCACCAACACCTCCCACCGAACAAATGTAACTCTTAGGAACTGACCCCGCAGTCGCGGGACTCTCAGTTTGAGAATACGATGGTAATTTGAAGATTTCTAAACTTAGGCTTAAAAACATGGCGTTAGAGGGTGAGAACTCGAAACAACCACCGAACGACCCGTGGGTGGCACCAACACCTCCCATGGGACGAATGTAACTCGTCGGGACTGACTCCGCAGCCGCAGGACTCCGGTTTTGAGAATACGACGGTAATTTGCATATTTCTCGACTTAGGCTAAAAAACATGGCGTTAGAGGGTGAGATCTTAAAACAGCCCCCGAACGTCCCCGTGGTTGGCACCAACACCTCCCGCCGGACCAATGTAACTCGTAGGAACTAACCCTGCATCCGCGGGACTCCCGGTTTGAAAATATGACGGTAATTTGCATAGTTCTAGACTTAGGCTTAAAAACATGGCGTTAGAGGGTGAGAACCCGAAACATCCCCCGAACGTTCCCATAGATGGCACCAACACCTCCCACGGGACCAATGTAACTCATAGCTATTGACCCCGCAGCCGCGGGACTCCCGATTTTACAATACGACGATAATTTGCATATTTCTAGACTTACGCTTAAAAACATGGCGTTAGAGGGTGAGAACCTGAAATAGCCCCCGAACGTCCCCGTGGGTGGCACCAACACCTCCCATGGGACCAATGTAACTCGTTCGAACTGACCCCGCAGCCGCGGGACTTCCAGTTTGAGAATACGACGGTAATTTGAAGATTTCTAGACTTAGGCTTAAAAACATGGCGTTAGAGGGTGAGAACTCGAAACAACCACCGAACGTCGCCGTGGGTGGCACCAACACCTCCCATGGGACGAATGTAACTCGTAGGGACTGACTCCACAGCCGCAGGACTCCGGGTTTGAGAATACGACGGTAATTTGCATATTTCTAGACTTAGGCATAAAAACATGGCGTTAGAGGGTGAAAACCCGAAACAGCCCCGAAAGACCCCGTGGGTGGCACCAACACCTCCCACGGGACCAATGTAACTCGTAGGAACTGACCCCGCAGTCGTGGGACTCCCGATTTGAGAATACGACGGTAATTTGGATATTTCTAGACTTAGGCTTAAAAACATGGCGTTAGAGGGTGAAAACCCAAAACAGCCCCAGAACGTCCCCATGGGTGGCACCAACACCTCGCACGGGACCAATGTAACTCATAGGAACTGACCCCGCAGCCGCGGGACTCCCGATTTTACAATACGACGATAATTTTTATATTTCTAGACTTACGCTTAAAAACATGGCGTTAGAGGGTGAGAACCCGAAATAGCCCCCGAACGTCCCCGTGGGTGGCACCAACACCTCCCACGGGACCAATGTAACTCGTTCGAACTGACCCCGCAGCCGCGGTACTCCCGGTTTGAGAATACGACGGTAATTTGAAAATTTCTCGACTTAGGCTTAATAACATGGCGTTAGAGGGTGAGAACTCGAAACATCCACCGAACGTCCCCGTGGGTGGCACCAACACCTCCCACGGGACCAATGTAACTGATAGGAACTGACCCCGCAGCCGTGGGACTCCCGGTTTGAGAATACGACGGTAGTTTAAAAATTTCTAGACTTAGGCTTAAAAACATGACGTTAGAGGGTGAGAACTCGGAACAGCAACCGAACGTCCCCGTGGGTGGCACCAACACCTCCCGTGGGATGAATGTAACTCGTAGGAACTGACCCCGCAACCGTGGGACTCTCGGTTTGAGCATATGACGGTAATTTGCATATTTCTAGACTTAGGCTAAAAAAGATGGCGTTAGAGGGTGAGATCTCGAAACAGCCCCCGAACGTCCCCGTGGGTGGCACCAACACCTCCCATGGGACCAATGTAACTCGTAGGAACTGACCCCGCAGCCGCGTGACTCCCAGTCTGAGAATACGATGGTAATTCGGATATTTCTAGACTTAGGCTTATAAACATGGCGTTAGAGGGTGAAAACCCGAAACAGCCCCCGAAAGACCCCGGGGGTGGCACCAACACCTCCCACGGGACCAATGTAACTCGTAGGAACTGACCCCGCAGCCGCGGGAGTCCCAGTTTGAGAATACGATGGTAATTTGGATATTTCTAGACTTAGGCTTAAAAACATGGCGTTAGAGGGTGAAAACCCGAAACAGCCCCCGAATGTCCCCGTGGGTGGCACCAACACCTCCCACGGGACCAATGTAACTCGTAGGAACTGATTCCGCAGCCGCGGGACTCCCGATTTGAGAATACGATGGTAATTTGCATATTTATAGACTTAGGCTTAAAACCATGGCGTTAGAGGGTGTGATCCCTTAACAGCCTCCGAAAGTCCCTGTGGGTGGCACCAACACCTCCCACGGGATCAACGTAACTCTTAGGAAGTGACCCCGCAGCCTCGGGACTCCCGGTTTGAGAATACGACGGTAATTTTCATATTTCTAGACTTAGGCTTAAAAACATGGCATTAGAGGGTGAGAACCCGAAACATCCCCCGAATGTCCCCGTGGGTGGCACCAATACCTCCCACGGGACAAATGTACCTCGTAGGAACAGACCCCGCAGCCACGGGACTCCCGGTTTGAGAATACGACCGTAATTTGCAAATTTCTAGACTTAGTCTTAAAAACATGGCGTTAGAGGGTGAGAACTCGAAACAGTGACCGAACGTCCTCGTGGGTGGCACCAACACCTCCCACGAGACCAATGTAACTCGTAGGAACTGACCCCGCAGTCGCGGGACTCCCGGTTTGAGAATACTATGGTAATTTGCATATTTCTAGACTTAGGCTTAAAAACATGGCGTTAGAGGGTGAGATCTCGAAACAGCCCCCGAACGTCCCCGTGGGTAGCACCAACACCTCCCACGGGACCAATGTAACTCGTAGGATCTGAGACCGCAGCCGCGGTACTCACGGTTTGTGAATACGACGGTAATTTGGAAATTTCAAGACTTAGGCTTAATAACATGGCGTTAGAGGGTGAGAACTCGAAATATCCACCGAACGTCCCCGTGGGTAGCACCAACACCTCCCACCGGACCAATGTAACTCATAGGAACTGACCCCGCAGCCGCGGGACTCCCAGTTTGAGAATACGACAGTAATTTGAAAATTTCTAGACTTTGGCTTAAAAACATTGCGTTAGAGGGTGAGAACTCGAAACAGCCACCGAACGTCCCCGTGGGTGGCACCAACACCTCCCATGGGACGAATGTAACTCGTAGGGACTGACCCCGCAGCCGCAGGACTCCCGGTTTGAGAATACAACGGTAGTTTGCATATTTCTAGACTTAGGATAAAAAACATGGCGTTAGAGGGTGAGATCTCAAAACATCCCCCGAACGTCTCCGTGGGTGGCACCAACACCTCCCGCGGGACCAATGTAACTCATAGGAACTAATCCCGCAGCCGCGGGACTCCCGGTTTGAGAATACGACGGTAATTTGGATATTTCTAAACTTAGGCTTAAAAATATGGCGTTAGAGGGTGAGAACCCAAAACAGCCCTCGAATGTCCCCGTGGGTGGCACCAACACCTCCCACGGGACCAATGTAACTCGTAGGAACTGACCCCGCAGCCGCGGGACTCCCGGTTTGAGAATACGAAGGTAATTTGGAAATTTCTAGACTTAGGCTTAAAAACATGGCGTTAGAGGGTGAGAACTCGAAACAACGATCGAACGTCCTCATGGGTGCCACCAACACCTCCCACAGGACCAATGTAACTCGTAGGAACTGATCCCGCAGCCGCGGTACTCACGGTTTGAGAATACGACGGTAATTTGCAAATTTCTTGACTTAGGCTTAATAACATGGCGTTAGAGGGTGAGAACTCGAAACATCCACCGAACGTCCCCGTGGGTGGCACCAACACCTCCCACCGGATCAATGTAACTCTTAAGAACTGACCCCACAGCCGCGGGACTCCCAGTTTGAGAATACGATGGTAATTTGAAAATTTATAGACTTAGGCTTAAAAACATGGTGTTAGAGGGTGAGAACTCGAAACAGCCACCGAACGTCCCCGTGGGTGGCACCAACACCTCCCATGGGACGAATGTAACTCGTAGGGACTGACTCCGCAGCCGTAGGACTCCCGGTTTGAGAATACGACGGTAATTTGCATATTTCTATACTTAGGCTAAAAAACATGGCGTTAGAGGGTGAGATCTCGAAACAGCCCCCGAACGTCCCCGTGGTTGGCACCAACACCTCCCGCGGGACCAATGTAACTCGTTGGAACTGACCCCGCCGCCGCGGGACTCCCGATTTTACAATACGACGGTAATTTGCATATTTCTAGACTTACGCCTAAAAACATGGCGTTAGAGGGTGAGAACCCGAAATAGAACCCGAACGTCCCCGTGGGTGGCACCAACAGCTCCCACGGGACCAATGTAACTCTTTCGAACTGACCCCACAGCCGCGGGACTCCCAGTTTGAGAATACGACGGTAATCTGAAAATTTCTCGAGTTAGGCTTAATAACATGGCGTTAGAGGGTGAGAACTCGAAACATCCACCGAACGTCCCCGTGGGTGGCACCAACACCTCCTACGGGACCAATGTAACTCATAGGAACTGACCCCGCAGCCGCGGGACTCCCAGTTTGAGAATACGACGGTAGTTTAAAAATTTCTAGACTTAGGCTTAAAAACATGGCGTTAGAGGGTGAGAACTTGAAACAACCACCGAACGTCCCCGTGGGTGGCACCAACACCTCCCGTGGGACGAATGTAACTCGTAGGAACTGAGCCCGCAACCGCGAGACTCCCGGTTTGAGAATATGACGAAAATTTGCATATTTCTAGACTTAGGCTAAAAAATATGGCGTTAGAGGGTGAGATCTCGAAACATCCCCCGAACGCCGCCGTGGGTGGCACCAACACCTCCCACGGGACCAATGTAACTCGTAGGAACTGACCCCGCAGCCGCGGGACTCCCAGTTTGAGAATACGATGGTAATTTGGATATTTCTAGACTTAGGCTTAAAAACTTGGCGTTAGAGGGTGAAAACCCGAAACAGCCCCCGAAAGACCCCGTGGGTGGCACCAACACCTCCCAAGGGACCAATGTAACTCGTAGGAACTGACCCCGCAGTCGTGGGAGTCCCAGTTTGAGAATACGACGGTAATTTGGATATTTCTAGACTTAGGCTTAAAAACATGGCGTTAGAGGGTGAAAACCCGAAACATCCCCCGAACGTCCCCATGGGTGGCACCAACACCTCCCACGGGACCAATGTAACTCATAGGAACTGATCCCGCAGCCGCGGGACTCCCGATTTGAGAATACGACGGTAATTTGCATATTTCTAGACTTAGGCTTAAAAACATGGCGTTAGAGGGTGAGATCCCGAAACATCCCCCGAAAGTCCCCGTGGGTGGCACCAACACCTCCCACGGGACCAATGTAACTCGTAGGAACTGACACCGCAGCCGCGGTACTCATGGTTTGTGAATACGACGGTAATTTGCCAATTTCTTGACTTAGGCTTAATAACATGGCGTTAGAGGGTGAGAACTCGAAATATCCACCGAACGTCCCCGTGGGTGGCACCAACACCTCCCACCGGACCAATGTAACTCATAGGAACTGACCCCGTAGCCGCGGGACTCCCAGTTTGAGAATACGACGGTAATTTGAAAATTTCTAGACTTAGGCTTAAAAACATGGCGTTAGAGGGTGAGAACTCGAAACTGCCACCGAACGTCCCCGTGGGTGGCACCAACACCTCCCATGGGACGAATGTAACTCGTAGGGACTGACCCCGCAGCCGCAGGACTCCCGGTTTGAGAATACAATGGTAGTTTGCATATTTCTAGACTTAGGATAAAAAACATGGCGTTAGAGGGACAGATCTCAAAACAGCCCCCGAACGTCCCCGTGGGTGGCACCAACACCTCCCGCGGGACCAATGTAACTCGTAGGAACTGACCCCGCAGCCGCGGGACTCTCGATTTGAGAATACGATGGTAATTTGCATATTTCTAGACTTAGTCTTAAAAACATGGCGTTAGAGGGTGAAAACCCGAAACAGCCCCGAAAGACCCCGTGGGTGGCACCAACACCTCCCACGGGACCAATGTAACTCGTAGGAACTGACCCCGCAGCCGCGGGACTCCCGGTTTGAGAATACGACGGTAATTTGGATATTTCTAAACTTAGGCTTAAAAACATGGCGTTAGAGGGTGAGAACTCGAAACAGCCACCGAACGTCCCCGTGGGTGGCACCAACACCTCCCATGGGACGAATGTAACTCGTAGGGACTGACCCCGCAGCCGCAGGACTCCCGGTTTGAGAATATAATGGTAGTTTGCATATTTCTAGACTTAGGATAAAAAACATGGCGTTAGAGGGACAGATCTCAAAACAGCCCCCGAACGACCCCATGGGTGGCACCAACACATCCCACGGGACCAATGTAACTCGTAGGAACTGATCCCGCAGCCGTGGGACTCCCGATTTGAGAATACGATTGTAATTTGCATATTTCTAGACTTAGGATTAAAAACATGGCGTTAGAGGGTGAGATCCCGAAACATCCCCCGAAAGTCCCCGTGGGTGGCACCAACACCTCCCACGGGACCAATGTAACTCGTAGGAACTGACCACGCAGCCGCGGGACTCCCGGTTTGAGAATACGACGGTAATTTGCTTATTTCTAGACATAGGCTTTAAAACATGGCGTTAGAGGGTGAGAACCCGAAACAGCCCCCGAATGTCCCCGTGGGTGGCACCAACACCTCCCACGGGACCAATGTAACTCGTAGGAACTGACCCCGCAGCCGCGGGACTCCCGGTTTGAGAATACGATGGTAATTTATAAATTTCGAGACTTACTCTTAAAAATATGGCGTTAGAGGGTGAGAACTCGAAACAGTGACCGAACGTCCTCATGGGTGGCACCAACACCTCCCACAGGACCAATGTAACTCGTAGGAATTGACCCCGCAGCCGCGGTACTCACGGTTTGAGAATACGACGGTAATTTGCAAATTTCTATACTTAGGCTTAATAACATGGCGTTAGAGGGTGAGAACTCGAAACATCCACCGAACGTCCCCGTGGGTGGCACCAACACCTCCCACCGGATCAATGTAACTCTTAGGAACTGACCCCGCAGCCGCGGGACTCCAAGTTTAAGAATATGATGGTAATTTGAAAATTTCTTCACTTAGGCTTAAAAACATGGCATTAGAGGGTGAGAACTCGAAACAGCCACCGAACGTCCCCGTGGGTGGCACCAACACCTCCCATGGGACGAATGTAACTCGTAGGGACTGACTCCGCAGCCGCAGGACTCCCGGTTTGAGAATACGACGGTAATTTGCATATTTCATGACTTAGGCTAAAAAACATGGCGTTAGAGGGTGAGATCTCGAAACAGCCCACGAACGTCCCCGTGGTTGGCAACAACACCTCCAGCGGGACCAATGTAACTCGTAGGAACTGACCCCGCAGCCGCGGGACTCCCGATTTTACAATACGACGGTAATTTGCATATTTCTAGACTTACGCTTAAAAACATGGCGTTAGAGCGTGAGAACCTGAAATTGCCCCCGAACGTCCCCGTGGGTGGCACCAACACCTCCCACGGGACCAATGTAACTCGTAGGAACTGACCCCGCAGCCGCGGGACTCCCAGTTTAAGAATACGACGGTAATTTGGATATTTCTAGACTTAGGCTTAAAAACTTGGCGTTTGAGGGTGAAAACCCGAAACAGCCCGTGAAAGACCCCGTGGGTGGCACCAACACCTCCCACGGGACCAATGTAACTCGTAGGAACTGACCCCGCAGCCGCGGGATTCCCAGTTTGAGAACACGATGGTAATTTGGATATTTCTAGACTTAGGCATAAAAACATGGCGTTAGAGGGTGAAAACACGAAACAGCCCCCAAACGTCCCCATGGGTGGCACCAACACCTCCCACGGGACCAATGTAACTTATAGGAACTGATCCCGCAGCCGCGGGACTCCCGATTTGAGAATACGACGGTAATTTGCATATTTCTAGACGTAGGCTTAAAAACATGGCGTTAGAGGGTGAGATCCCGAAACAGCCCCCGAAAGTCCCCGTGGGTGGCACCAACAACTCCCACGGGACTAATGTAACTCGTAGGAACTGACCCCGCAGTCGCGGGACTCCCGGTTTGAGAATACGATGGTAATTTGTATATTTCTTGACTTAGGCTTAAAAACATGGCGTTAGAGGGTGAGAACCCAAAACAGCCCCCCGAATGTCCGCGTAGGTGGCAGCAACACCTCCCACGGGACCAATGTAACTCGTAGGAACTGACCCCGCAGCCACGAGACTCCCGGTTTGAGAATACGATCATAATTTGCAAATTTCTAGACTTAGGCTTAAAAACATGGCGTTAGAGGGTGAAAACCCGAAGCAACACCCAAACGTCCCCTTGGGTGGCACCAACACCTCCCACGGGACCAATGTAACTCCTAGGAACTGACCCTGCAACCGCGGGACTCCCGGTTTGAAAATATGACGGCAATTTGCATATTTCTAGACTTAGGCTTAAAAACATGGAGTTAGAGGGTGAAAACCCGAAACTGCCCCCGAACGTCCCCGTGGGTGGCACCAACACCTCCCACGGGACCAATGTAACTCGTACGAACTGACCCCGCAGCCGCGGGAGTCCCGGTTTGAGAATACGACTGTAATTTGCATATTTCTAGACTTAGGATTGAAAACATGGCGTTAGAGGGTGAAAACCCGAAGCAACCCCCAAACGTCCCCTTGGGTGGCACCAACACCTCCCACGGGACCAATGTAACTCGTAGGAACTGACCCCGCAGCCGCGGGACCCCCGATTTTAGAATACGACGATAATTTGCATATTTCTTGACTTAGGCTTAAAAACATGGCGTTAGAGGGTGAGAAACCGAAACAGCCCCCGAACGTCCCCATGGGTGGCACCAACACCTCCCACGGGACCAATATAAATCGTATCAACTGACCCCGCAACCGCGGGACTCCCGGTTATAGAATACGATGGTAATTTGCATATTTATAGACTTAGGCTTAAAAACATGGCGTTAGAGGGTGAGAACCCGAAACAGTCCCCGAACGTCCCCGTGGGTGGCACCAACACCTTCCACGGGATCAATGTAACTCATAGGAACTGACCCCGCAGCCGCGGGACTCCCGGTTTGAGAATACGACGGTAATTTGCATATTTCTAGACTTAGGCTTAAAAACATGGCGTTAGAGGGTGAGAACCCAAAATATCCCCCGAACGTCCCCGTGGGTGGCACCAACACCTCCCACGGGACCAATGTAACTCGTTCGAACTGACCCCGCAGCCGCGGGACTCCCGGTTTGAGAATACGACGATAATTTGAAAATTTCTCGACTTAGGCTTAATAACATGGCGTTAGAGGGTGATAACTCGAAACATCCACCGAACGTCCCCGTGGGTGGCATCAACACCTCCCACGGGACCAATGTAACTCATAGGAACTGACCCCGCAGTCGCGGGACTCCCGATTTGAGAATACGACGATAGTTTAAAAATTTCTAGACTTAGGCTTAAAAACATGGCGTTAGAGGGTGAGAACTCGAAACAGCCATCGAACGTCCCCGTGGGTGGCACCAACACCTCCCGTGGGACGAATGTAACTCGTAGGAACTGACCCCGCAACCGCGGGACTCCCGGTTTGAGAATATGACGGTAATTTGCATATATATAGACTTAGGCTAAAAAACATGGCGTTAGAGGGTGAGATCTTGAAACAGCCGCCGAACGTCCCCGTGGGCGGCACCAATACCTCCCACGGGACCAATGTAATTCGTAGGAAATGACCTCGCAGCCGCGGGACTCCAATTTTGAGAATACGACGGTAATTTGGATATTTCTAGACTTAGGCTTACAAACATGGCGTTAGAGGGTGAAAACCCTAAACAGCCCCCGAAAGACCCCGTGGGTGGCACCAACACCTCCCACGGGACCAATGTAACTCATAGGAACTGATCCCTCAGCCGCGGGAGTCCCAGTTTGAGAATACGACGGTAATTTGGATATTTCTAGACTTAGGCTTGAAAACATGGCGTTAGAGGGGGAAAACCCGAAACAGCCCCCGAACGTCCCCATGGGTGGCACCAACACATCCCACGGGACCAATGTAACTCGTAGGAACTGATCCCGCAGCCGTGGGACTACTGATTTGAGAATACGACTGTAATTTACATATTTCTAGACTTAGGATTAAAAGCATGGCGTTAGAGGGTGAGATCCCGAAACAGCCCCCGAAAGTCCCCGTGGGTGGCACCAACACCTCCCACGGGACCAATGTAACTCGTAGGAACTGACCTCGCAGCCGCGGGACTCCCGGTTTGAGAATACGACGGTAATTTGCATATTTCTAGACTTAGGCTTAAAAACATGGTGTTAGAGGGTGAGAACTCGAAACAGCCCCCGAATGTCCCCGTGGGTGGCACCAACACCTCCCACGGGACCAATGTAACTCGTAGGAACTGACCCCGAAGCCACGGGACTCCTGGATTGAGAATACGACCGTAATTTGCAAATTTTTAGACTTAGGCTTAAAAACATGGCGTTAGAGGGTGAGAACTCGAAACAGTGACCGAACGTCCTTGTGGGTGGCACCAACACCTCCCACGGGTCCAATGTAACTCGTAGGAACTGACCCCGCAGCCACGGGACTCCCGGTTTGATAATACGATCATAATTTGCAAATTTCTAGACTTAGGCTTAAAAACATGGGGTTAGAGGGTGAAAACCCGAAGCAACCCCCAAACGTCCCCTTGGGTGGCACCAACACCTCCCACGGGACCAATGTAACTCCTAGGAACTGGCCCTGTAGCCGCGGGACTCCCGGTTTTAAAATATGAGGGTAATATGCATATTTCTAGACTTAGGCTTAAAAACATGGAGTTAGAGGGTGAAAACCTGAAACTGCCCCCGAACGTCCCCGTGGGTGGCACCAACACCTCCCACGGGACCAATGTAACTCGTACGAACTGACCCCGTAGCCGAGGGAGTCCCGGTTTGAGAATACGACGGTAATTTGCATATTTCTAGACTTAGGATTGAAAACATGGCGTTAGAGGGTGAAAACCCGAAGCAACCCCCAAACGTCCCCTTGGGTGGCACCAACACCTCCCACGGGACCAATGTAACTCGTAGGAACTGTCCCCGCAGCAGCAGGACTCCCAATTTTAGAATACGACGATAATTTGCATATTTCTTGACTTAGGCTTAAAAACATGGCGTTAGAGGGTGAGAACCTGAAACAGCCCCCGAACGTCCCCATGGGTGGCACCAACACCTCCCACGGGACCAATGTAACTCGTATCAACTGACCCCGCAACCGCGGGACTCCCGGTTATAGAATACGACGGTAATTTGCATATTTATAGACTTAGGCTTAAAAACATGGCGTTAGAGGGTGAGAACCCGAAACAGTCCCCGAACGTCCCCGTGGGTGGCAACAACACCTCCCACGGGACCAATGTAACTCGTAGGAACTGACCCCGCAGCCGCGGGACTCCCGGTTTGAGAATACGATGGTAATTTGTATATTTCTAGACTTAGGCTTAAAAACATGGCGTTAGAGGGTGAGAACCCAAAATATCCCCCGAACGTCCCCGTGGGTGGCACCAACACCTCCCACGGGACCAATGTAACTCGTTCGAACTGACCCCGCAGCCGCGGGACTCCCGGTTTGAGAATACGACGATAATTTGAAAATTTCTCGACTTAGGCTTAATAACATGGCGTTAGAGGGTGATAACTCGAAACATCCACCGAACGTCCCCGTGGGTGGCACCAACACCTCCCACGGGACCAATGTAACTCATAGGAACTGACCCCGCAGCCGCGGGACTCCCGATTTTACAATACGACAGTAATTTGCATATTTCTAGACTTACGCTTAAAAACATGGCATTAGAGGGTGAGAACCCGAAATAGCCCCCGAACGTCCCCGTGGGTGGCACCAACACCTCCCACGGGACCAATGTAACTCGTTCGAACTGGCCCCGCAGCCGCGGGACTCCCGGTTTGAGAATACGACGATAATTTGAAAATTTCTCGACTTAGGCTTAATAACATGGCGTTAGAGGGTGAGAACTCGAAACATCCACCGAACGTCCCCGTGGGTGGCACCAACACCTCCCACGGGACTAAAGTAACTCATAGGAAGTGACCCCGCAGCCTCGGGACTCCCGGTTTGAGAATACGACGGTAGTTTAAAAATTTCTAGACTTAAGCTTAAAAACATGGCGTTAGAGGGTGAGAACTCGAAACAGCCACCGAACGTACCCGTGGGTGCCACCAACACCTCCCGTGGGACGCATGTAACTCGTAGGAACTGACCCCGTAATCGCGGGACTCCCGGTTTGAGAATATGACGGTAATTTGCATATTTATAGACTTAGGCTAAAAAACATGGCGTTAGAGGGTGAGATCTAGAAACAGCCCCCGAACGTCCCCGTGGGTGGCACCAACACCTCCCACGGGACCAATGTAATTCGTAGGAACTGACCCCGTAGCCGCGGGACTCCTATTTTGAGAATACCACGGTAATTTGGATATTTCTAGAATTAGGCTTAAAAACATGGCGTTAGAGGGTGAAAACCCTAAACAGCCCCCGAAAGACCCCGTGGGTGGCACCAAAACCTCCCACGGGACCAATGTAACTCGTAGGAACTGACCCCGCAGCCGCGGGAGTCCCAGTTTGAGAATACGAGGGTAATTTGGATATTTCTTGACTTAGGCTTGAAAACATGGCATTAGAGGGTGAAAACCCGAAACAGACCCCGAACGTCCCCATGGGTGGCACCAACACATCCCACGGGACCAATGTAACTCGTAGGAACTGATCCCGCAGCCGTGGGACTCCCGATTTGAGAATACGATTGTAATTTGCATATTTCTAGACTTAGGATTAAAAACATGGTGTTAGAAGGTGAGATCCCGAAACAGCCCCCGAAAGTCCCCGTGGGTGGCACCAACACCTCCCACGGGACCAATGTAACTCGTAGGAACTGACTCCGCAACCGCGGGACTCCTGGTTTGAGAATACGACGGTAATTTGCCTATTTCTAGACATAGGCTTAAAAACATGGCGTTAGAGGGTGAGAACCCGAAACAGCCCCCGAATGTCCCCGTGGGTGGCACCAACACCTCCCACGGGACCAATGTAACTCGTAGGAACTGACCCCGAAGCCACGGGACTCCTGGTTTGAGAATACGACCGTAATTTGCAAATTTCTAGACTTAGGCTTAAAAACATGGCGTTAGAGGGTGAGAACTCGAAACAGTGACCGAACGTCCTCGTGGGTGGCACCAACACCTCCCACGGGACCAATGTAACTCGTAGGAACTGACCCCGCAGCAACGGGACTCCCGGTTTTAAAATACGATCGTAATTTGCAAATTTCTTGACTTAGGCTTAAAAACATGGCGTTAGAGGGTGAAAATCCGAAGCAACCCCCAAACGTCCCCTTGGGTGGCACCAACACCTCCCACGGGAGCAATGTAACTCCTAGGAACTGACCCTGCAGCCGCGGGACTCCCGGTTTGAAAATATGACGGTAATTTGCATATTTCTAGACTTAGGCTTAAAAACATGGAGTTAGAGGGTGAAAACTCGAAACTACCCCCGAACGTCCCCGTGGGAGGCACCAACACCTCCCCCGGGACAAATGTAACTCGTACGAACTGACCCCGCAGCCGCGGGAGTCCCGGTTTGAGAATACGACAGTAATTTGCATATTTCTAGACTTAGGATTGAAAACATGGCATTAGAGGGTGAAAACCCGAAGCAACCACCAAACATCCCCTTGGGTGGCACCAACACCTCCCACGGGACCAATGTAACTCGTAGGAACTGACCCCGCAGCCGCGGGACCCCCGATTTTAGAATACGACTATAATTTGCATATTTCTTGACTTAGGCTTAAAAACATGGCGTTAGAGGGTGAGAACCCGAAACAGCCCCCGAACGTCCCCGTGGGTGGCACCAACACCTCCCACGGGACCAATGTAATTCGTAGGAACTGACCCCGCAGCCGCGGGACTCCTATTTTGAGAATACGATGGTAATTTGGATATTTCTAGACTTAGGCTTAAAAACATGGCGTTAGAGGGTGAAAACCCTAAACAGCCCCCGAAAGACCCCGTGGGTGGCACCAACACCTCCCACGGGACCAATGTAACTCGTAGGAACTGAGCCCGCAGCCGCGGGAGTCCCAGTTTGAGAATACGACGATAATTTGGATATTTCTAGACTTAGGCTTGAAAACATGGCGTTAGAGGGTGAAAACCAGAAACAGCCCCAGAATGTCCCCATGGGTGCCACCAACACATCCCACGGGACCAATGTAACTCGTAGGAACTGATCCCGCAGCCGTGGGACTCCCGATTTGAGAAATCGACTGTAATTTGCATATTTCTAGACTTAGGATTAAAAACATGGCGTTAGAGGGTGAGATCCCGAAACAGCCCCCGAAAGTCCCCGTGGGTGGCTCCAACACCTCCCACGGGACCAATGTAACTCATAGGAACTGACCCCGCAGCCGCGGGACTCCAGGTTTGAGAATACGACGGTAATTGGCATATTTCTAGACTTAGGATTAAAAACATGGCGTTAGAGGGTGACAACCCGAAACAGCCCCGGAATGTCCCCGAGGGTGGCACCAACACCTCCCACGGGACCAATGTAACTCGTAGGAACTGACCCCGAAGCCACGGGACTCCTGGTTTGAGAATACGACCGTAATTTGGATATTTCTAGACTTAGACTTAAAAACATGGCGTTGGAGGGTGAAAACCAGAAACAGCCCCAGAATGTCCCCATGGGTGCCACCAACACATCCCACGGGACCAATGTAACTCGTAGGAACTGACCCCGCAGCCGCGGGACTCTCGGTTTGAGAATACGACGGTAATTTGCATATTTCTAGACTTAGGCTTAAAAACATGGCGTTAGAGGGTGAGATCTCGAAAAGCCCCCGAACGTCCCCGTGGGTGGCACCAACACTTCCCACGGGACCAATGTAACTCCTAGGAACTGACCCTACAGCTGCGGGACTCCCGGTTAGAAAATATGATGGTAATTTGCATATTTCTAGACTTAGGCTTAAAAACATGGAGTTAGAGGGTGAAAACCCGAAACAGCCCCCGAACGTCCCCGTGGGTGGCACCAACACCTCCCACGGGACCAATGTAACTTGTAGGAACTGACCCCGCAGCCGCGGGAGTCCCGGTTTGAGAATAAGAGGGTAATTTGCATATTTCTAGACTTAGGATTGAAAACATGGTGTTAGAGGGTGAAAACCCAAAGCAACCCCCAAATGTCCCCTTGGGTGGTACCAACACCTCCCACGGGACCAATGTAACTCGTAGGAACAGACCCCGTAGCCGCGGGACCCGCGATTTTAGAATACGACGATAATTTTCATATTTCTAGACTTAGGCTTAAAAACATGGCGTTAGAGGGTGAGAACCCAAAACAGTCCCCGAATGTCCCCGTGGGTGGCACCAACACCTCCCACGGGACCAATGTAACTCGTAGGAACTGACCCCGCAGCCGCGGGACTCCCGGTTTGAGAATACGATGGTAATTTGGAAATTTCTAGACTTAGGCTTAAAAATATAGTGTTAGAGGGTGAGAACTCGAAATAGCGACCGAACGTCCTCATGGGTGGCACCAACACCTCCCACGGGACCAATGTAACTCGTTCGAACTGACCCCGCAGCCGCGGTACTCCCGGTTTGAGAATACGACGGTAATTTGAAAATTTCTCGACTTAGGCTTAATAACATGGCGTTAGAGGGTGAGAACTCGAAACATCCACCGAACGTCCCCGTGGTTGGCACCAACACCTCCGGCGGGACCACTGTAACTCGTAGGAACTGACCCTACAGCCGCGGGACTCCCGATTTTACAATACGACGGTAATTTGCACATTTCTAGACTTACGCTTAAAAACATGGCGTTAGAGGATGAGAACCCGAAATAGCCCCCGAACGTCCCTGTGGGTGGCACCAACACCTCCCACGGGACCAATGTAACTCGGTCGAACTGACCCCGCAGCCGCGGGACTCCCGGTTTGAGAATACGACGGTAATCTGAAAATTTCTCGACTTAGGCTTAATATCATGGCGTTAGAGGGTGAGAACTCGAAACATCCACCGAACGTCCCCGTGGGTGGCACCAACACCTCCCACGGGACCAATGTAACTCATAGGAACTCACCCCGCAGCCTCGGGACTCCCGGTTTGAGAATACGACGGTAGATTAAAAATTTCTAGACTTAGGCTTAAAAACATGGCGTTAGAGGGTGAGAACTCGAAACAGCCACCGAACGTCCCCGTGGGTGGCACCAACACCTCCCACGGGACCAATGTAACTCGTAGGAACTGACCCCGCAGCAACGGGACTCCCGGTTTTAGAATACGATCGTAATTTGCAAATTTCTAGACTTAGGCTTAAAAACATGGCGTTAGAGGGTGAAAATCCGAAGCAACCCCCAAACGTCCCCTTGGGTGGCACCAACACCTCCCACGGGAGCAATGTAACTCCTAGGAACTGACCCTGCAGCCGCGGGACTCCCGGTTTGAAAATATGACGGTAATTTGCATATTTCTAGACTTAGGCTTAAAAACATGGAGTTAGAGGGTGAAAACTCGAAACTACCCCCGAACGTCCCCGTGGGAGGCCCCAACACCTCCCACGGGACAAATGTAACTCGTACGAACTGACCCCGCAGCCGCGGGAGTCCCGGTTTGAGAATACGACAGTAATTTGCATATTTCTAGACTTAGGATTGAAAACATGGCATTAGAGGGTGAAAACCCGAAGCAACCACCAAACATCCCCTTGGGTGGCACCAACACCTCCCACGGGACCAATGTAACTCGTAGGAACTGACCCCGCAGCCGCGGGACCCCCGATTTTAGAATACGACGATAATTTGCATATTTCTTGACTTAGGCTTAAAAACATGGCGTTAGAGGGTGAGAACCCGAAACAGCCCCCGAACGTCCCCGTGGGTGGCACCAACACCTCCCACGGGACCAATGTAATTCGTAGGAACTGACCCCGCAGCCGCGGGACTCCTATTTTGAGAATACGATGGTAATTTGGATATTTCTAGACTTAGGCTTAAAAACATGGCGTTAGAGGGTGAAAACCCTAAACAGCCCCCGAAAGACCCCGTGGGTGGCACCAACACCTCCCACGGGACCAATGTAACTCGTAGGAACTGAGCCCGCAGCCGCGGGAGTCCCAGTTTGAGAATACGACGATAATTTGGATATTTCTAGACTTAGGCTTGAAAACATGGCGTTAGAGGGTGAAAACCAGAAACAGCCCCAGAATGTCCCCATGGGTGCCACCAACACATCCCACGGGACCAATGTAACTCGTAGGAACTGATCCCGCAGCCGTGGGACTCCCGATTTGAGAAATCGACTGTAATTTGCATATTTCTAGACTTAGGATTAAAAACATGGCGTTAGAGGGTGAGATCCTGAAACAGCCCCCGAAAGTCCCCGTGGGTGGCACCAACACCTCCCACGGGACCAATGTAACTCATAGGAACTGACCCCGCAGCCGCGGGACTCCAGGTTTGAGAATACGACGGTAATTGGCATGTTTCTAGACTTAGGCTTAAAAACATGGCGTTAGAGGGTGAGAACCCGAAACAGCCCCCGAATGTCCCCGAGGGTGGCACCAACACCTCCCACGGGACCAATGTAACTCGTAGGAACTGACCCCGAAGCCACGGGACTCCTGGTTTGAGAATACGACCGTAATTTGAAAATTTCTAGACTTAGGCTTAAAAACACGGCGTTAGAGGGTGAGAACTCGAAACAGTGACCGAACGTCCTCGTTGATGGCACCAACACCTCCCACGGGACCAATGTAACTCGTAGGAACTGACCCCGCAGCCGCGGGACTCTCGGTTTGAGAATACGACGGTAATTTGCATATTTCTAGACTTAGGCTTAAAAACATGGCGTTAGAGGGTGAGATCTCGAAACAGCCCCCAAACGTCCCCGTGGGTGGCACCAACACCTCCCAGGGGACCAATGTAACTCCTAGGAACTGACCCTACAGCCGCGGGACTCCCGGTTAGAAAATATGATGGTAATTTGCATATTTCTAGACTTAGGCTTAAAAACATGGAGTTAGAGGGTGAAAACCCGAAACAGCCCCCGAACGTCCCCGTGGGTGGCACCAACACCTCCCACGGGACCAATGTAACTTGTAGGAACTGACCCCGCAGCCGCGGGAGTCCCGGTTTCAGAATAAGAGGGTAATTTGCATATTTCTAGACTTAGGATTGAAAACATGGCGTTAGAGGGTGAAAACCCGAAGCAACCCCCAAACGTCCCCTTGGGTGGCACCAACACCTCCCACGGGACCAATGTAACTCGTAGGAACAGACCCCGTAGCCGCGGGACCCCCAATTTTAGAATACGACGATAATTTTCATATTTCTAGACTTAGGCTTAAAAACATGGCGTTAGAGGGTGAGAACCCAAAACAGTCCCCGAATGTCCCCGTGGGTGGCACCAACACCTCCCACGGGACCAATGTAACTCGTAGGAATTGACCCCGCAGCCGCGGGACTCCCGGTTTGAGAATACGATGGTAATTTGGAAATTTCTAGACCTAGGCTTAAAAATATAGTGTTAGAGGGTGAGAACTCGAAATAGCGACCGAACGTCCTCATGGGTGGCACCAACACCTCCCACAGGACCAATGTAACTCGTAGGAACTGTCCCCGCAGCCGCGGTACTCACGGTTTGAAAATACGACGGTAATTTTCAAATTTCTCTACTTAGGCTTAATAACATGGCGTTAGAGGGTGAGAACTCGAAACATCCACCGAACGTCCCCGTGGTTGGCACCAACACCTCCGGCGGGACCACTGTAACTCATAGGAACTGACCCCGCAGCTGCGGGACTCACGATTTTACAATACGACGGTAATTTGCACATTTCTAGACTTACGCTTAAAAACATGGCGTTAGAGGATGAGAACCCGAAATAGCCCCCGAACGTCCCCGTGGGTGGCACCAACACCTCCCACGGGACCAATGTAACTCGGTCGAACTGACCCCGCAGCCGCGGGACTCCCGGTTTGAGAATACGACGGTAATCTGAAAATTTCTCGACTTAGGCTTAATATCACGGCGTTAGAGGGTGAGAACTCGAAACATCCACCGAACGTCCCCGTGGGTGGCACCAACACCTCCCACGGGACCAATGTAACTCATAGGAACTGACCCCGCAGCCTCGGGACTCCCGGTTTGAGAATACGACGGTAGATTAAAAATTTCTAGACTTAGGCTTAAAAACATGGCGTTAGAGGGTGAGAACTCGAAACAGCCACCGAACGTCCCCGTGGGTGGCACCAACACCTCCCGTGGGACGAATGTAACTCGTAGGAACTGACCCCGCAACCGCGGGACTCCCGGTTTGAGAATATGATGGTAATTTGCATATTTCTAGACTTAGGCTAAAACATATGGCGTTAGAAGGTGAGATCTCGAAACAGCCACCGAACGTCCCCGTGGGTGGCACCAACACCTCCCACGAGACCAATGTAACTCGTAGGAACTGACCCCGCAGCCGCGGGACTCCTATTTTGAGAATACGATGGTAATTTGGATATTTCTAGACTTAGGCTTAAAAACATGGCGTTAGAGGGTGAAAACCCTAAACAACCCCCGAAAGACCCCGTGGGTGGCACCAACACCTCCCACGGGACCAATGTAACTCGTAGGAACTGAGCCCGCAGCCGCGGGAGTCCCAGTTTGAGAATACGACGATAAATTGGATATTTCTAGACTTAGGCTTGAAAACATGGCGTTAGAGGGTGAAAACCCGAAACAGCCCCTGAACGTCCCCATGGGTGCCACCAACACATCCCACGGGACCAATGTAACTCGTAGGAACTGATCCCGCAGTCGTGGGACTCCCGATTTGAGAATACGACTGTAATGTGCATATTTCTAGACTTAGGATTAAAAACATGGCGTTAGAGGGTGAGATCCCGAAACAGTCCCCGAAAGTCCCCGTGGGTGGCACCAACACCTCCCACGGGACCAATGTAACTCGTAGGAACTGACCCCGCAGCCGCGGGACTCCCGGTTTGAGAATACGACGGTAATTTGCATATTTCTAGACTTAGGCTTAAAAACATGGCGTTAGAGGGTGAGAACCCGAAACAGCCCCCGAATGTCCCCGTGGGTGGCACCAACACCTCCCACGGGACCAATGTAACTCGTAGGAACTGACCCCGCAGCCACGGGACTCCTGTTTTGAGAATATGTCCGTAATTTGCAAATTTCTAGACTTAGGCTTAAAAACATGGCGTTAGAGGGTGAGAACTCGAAACAGTGACCGAACGTCCTCGCGGGTGGCACCCACACCTCCCACGGGACCAATGTAACTCGTAGGAACTGACCCCGCAGCCGCGGGACTCCCGGTTTGATAATACGATGGTAATTTGCATATTTCTAGACTTAGGATTAAAAACATGGCGTTAGAGGGTGAGATCTCGAAACAGCCCAAGAACATCCCCGTGGGTGGCACCAACACCTCCCACGGGACCAATGTAACTCCTAGAAACTGACCCTGCAGCCGCGGGACTCCCGGTTAGAAAATGTTATGGTAATTTGCATATTTCTAGACTTAGGCTTAAAAACATGGCGTTAGAGGGTGAAAACCCGAAGCAACCCCCAAACGTCCCCTTGGGTGGCACCAACACCTCCCACGGGACCAATGTAACTCGTAGGAACTGACCCCGCAGCCGCGGGACCCCCGATTTTAGAATACGATGATAATTTGCATATTTTTAGACTTAGGTTTAAAAACATGGCGTTAGAGGGTGAAAACCCGAAACAGCCCCGAAACGTCCCCATGGGTGGCACCAACACCTCCCACGGGACCAATGTAACTCGTATCAACTGGCCCTGCAACCGCGGGACTCCCCGTTTTAGAATACGACGGTAATTTGCATATTTCTAGACTTAGGCTTAAAAACATGGCGTTAGAGGGTGAGAACCCGAAACAGTCCCCGAACGTCACCGTGGGTGGCACCAACACCTCCCACGGTACCAATGTAACACGTAGGAACTGACCCCGCAGCCGCGGTACTCACGGCTTGAGTATACGACGGTAATTTGCAAATTTCTATACTTAGGCATAATAACATGGCGTTAGAGGGTGTGAACTCGAAGCAGTCCCTGAACGTCCCCGTGGGTGGCACCAACACCTCCCACCGGACCAATGTAACTCTTAGGAACTGACCCCGCAGCCGCGGGAATCCCAGTTTGAGAATACGACGGTAATTTGAAAATTTATAGACTTAGGCTTTAAAAAAAACGTGGCGTTAGAGAGTGAAAACCCGAAACTGCCCCCGAACGTCCCCATGGGTCGCACTAACACCTCCCACGGGACCAATGTAATTCGTAGGAACTTATCCCGCAGCCGCGGGACTCCCGATTTGAGAATACGACGGTAATTTGCATATTTCTAGACTTAGGCTTAAAAACATGGCGTTAGAGGGAGAGATCTCGAAACAGCCCCCGAAAGTCATTCTGGGTGGCACCAACACCTCCCACGGGACCAATGTAACTCGTAGGAACTGACCCCGCAGCCACGGGACTCCCGGTTTGAGAATACGACGGTAATTTGCATATTTCTTGACTTAGGCTTAAAAACATGGCGTTAGACGGTGAGAACCCGAAACAGCCCCTGAATGTCCCCGTGGGTGGCACCAACACCTCCCACGGGACCAATGTAACTCGTCGGAACTGACCCCGCAGCCTCGGTACTCACGGTTTGAGAAAATGACGATAATTTGCAAATTTCTATACTTATGCTTAATAACATGGCGTTAGAGTGTGAGAACTCGAAACATCCACCGAACGTCCCCATGGGTGGCACCAACAACTCCCACCGAACAAATGTAACTCTTAGGAACTGACCCCGCAGCCGCGGGTCTCCCACTTTGAGAATACGACGGTAATTTGAAAATTTCTAGACTTAGGCTTAAAAACATGGCGTTAGAGGGTGAAAACCCGAAACAGCCACGAAAGACCCCGTGGGTGGAACCAACACCTCCCACGGGACCAATGTTACTCGTAGGAACTGACCCCACAGCCGCGGGACTCCCGGTTTGAGAATACGACGGTAATTTGGATATTTCTAGACTTAGGCTTAAAAATATGGTGTTAGAGGGTGAGAACCCAAAACAGCTACCGAATGTCCCCGTGGGTGGAACCAACACCTCCCACGGGACCAATGTAACTCGTAGGAACTGACCCCGCAGCCACGGTACTCACGGTTTGTGAATACGACGGTAATTTGCAAATTTTTATACTTAGGCTTACTAACATGGCGTTAGAGGGTGAGAACTTGAAACATCCACCGAACGTCCCCGTGGTTGGCACCAACACCTCCCATGGGACGAATGTAACTCGTAGGGACTGACTCCGTAGCCGCAGGACTCCGGGTTTGAGAATACGACGGTAATTTGCATATTTCTAGACTTAGGATAAAAAACATGGCGTTAGAGGGTGAGATCTCGAAACAGCCCCCGAACGTCCCCGTGGTTGGCACTAACACCTCCCGCGGGACTAATGTAACTCGTAGGAACTGACCCCGCAGTCGCGGGACTCCCGGTTTGAGAATACGACGGTAATTTGCATATTTCTAGACTTACGTTTAAAAACATGGCGTTAGAGGGTGAAAACCCGAAACAACCCCGAAAGACCCCGTGGGTGGTACCAACACCTCCCAGGGGACCAATGTAACTCGTAGGAACTGACCCCGCAGCCGCGGGAGTCCCAGTTTGAGAATACGACGGTAATTTGGATATTTCTAGACTTAGGCTTAAAAACATGGTGTTAGAGGGTGAGAACCCGAAATAGCCCCCGAACGTCCCCGTGGGTGGCACCAACACCTCCCACGGGACCAATGTAACTCGTTCGAACTGACCCCGCAGCCGCGGGACTCCCGGTTTGAGAATACGACGGTAATTTGAAAATTTCTCGACTTAGGCTTAATAACATGGCGTTAGAGGGTGAGAACTCGAAACATCCACCGAACGTCCCCGTGGGTGGCACCAACACCTCCCACGGGACCAATGTAACTCATAGGAACTGACCCGGCAGCCGCGGGACTCCCGATTTGAGAATACGACAGTAGTTTAAAAATTTCTAGACTTAGGCTTAAAAATATGGCGTTAGAGGGTGAGAACTCGAAACAGCCACCGAACGTCCCCGTGGGTGGCACCAACACCTCCCGAGGGACGAATGTAACTCGTAGGAACTGACCCCGCAACCGCGGGACTCCCGGTTTGAGAATATGACGGTAATTTGCATATTTCTAGACTTAGGCTAAAAAACATGGCGTTAGAGGGTGAGATCTCGAAACAGCCCCCGAACGTCCCCGTGGGTGGCACCAACACCTCCCACGGGACCAATGTAACTTGTAGGAACTGACCCCGCAGCCGCGGGACTCCCAGTTTGAGAATACGACGGTAATTTGGATATTTCTAGACTTAGGCTTAAAAACATGGCGTTAGAGGGTGAAAACCCGAAACAGCCCCCGAAAGACCCCGTGGGTGGCACCAACACCTCCCAAGGGACCAATGTCACTCGTAGGAACAGACCCCGCAGCCGCGGGAGTCCCAGTTTGAGAATACGACAGTAATTTGGATATTTCTAGACTTAGACTTAAAAACATGGCGTTAGAGGGTGAGAACTCGAAATAGCCCCCGAACGTCCCCGTGGGTGGCACCAACACCTCCCACAGGACCAATGTAACTCGTTCGAATTGACCCCGCAGCCGCGGAACTCCCGGTTTGAGAATACGATGGTAATTTGAAAATTTCTCGACTTAGGCTTAATAACATGGCGTTAGAGGGTGAGAACTCGAAACATCCACCGAACGTCCCCGTGGGTGGCACCAACACCTCCCACGGGACCAATGTAACTCATAGGAACTAACCCCGAAGCCGCGGGACTCCCGGTTTGAGAATACGAGGGTAGTTTAAAAATTTCTAGACTTAGGATTAAAAACATGGCGTTAGAGGGTGAGAACTCCAAACAGCCACCGAACGTCCCCGTGGGTGGCACCAACACCTCCCGTGGGACGAATGTAACTCGTAGGAACTGACCCCGCAACCGCGGGACTCCCGGTTTGAGAATATGACGGTAATTTGCATATTTCTAGACTTAGGCTTAAAAACATGGAGTTAGAGGGTGAAAACCCGAAACTGCCCCCGAACGTCCCCGTGGGTGGCACCAACACCTCCCACGGGACCAATGTAACTCGTAGGAACTGACCCCGCAGCCGTGGGACTCCCAGCTTGAGAATACGACGGTAATTTGGATATTTCTAGACTTAGGCATAAAAACATGGCGTTAGAGGTTGAAAACCCGAAACACCCCCCGAAAGTCCCCGTGGGTGGCACCAACACCTCCCACGGGACCAATGTAACTCGTAGGAACTGACCCCGCAGCCGCGGGAGTCCCATTTTGAGAATACGACTGTAATTTGGATATTTCTAGTCTTAGGCATAAAAACATGGCGTTAGAGGGTGACAACCCGAAACAACCCCTGAACGTCCCCATGGGTGGGACCAACACCTCCCACGGGACCAATGTAACTCGTAGGAACTGATCCCGCAGCCGCGGGACTCCCGATTTGAGAATACGACGGTAATTGACATACTTCTAAACTTAGTCTTAAAAACATGGCGTTAGAAGGTGAGATCCCGAAACAGCCTCTGAAAGTCCCCGTGGGTGGCACCAACACTTCCCACGGGACCAATGTAACTCGTTCGAACTGACCCCGCAGTCGCGGGACTCCCGGTTTGAGAATAAAATGGTAATCTGAAAATTTCTCGACTTAGGATTAATAACATGGCGTTAGAGGGTTAGAGCTCGAAACATCCAACGAACATCCCCGTGGGTGGCACCAACACCTCCCACGGGACCAATGTAACTCATAGGAACCGACCCCGCAGCCGCGGGACTCCCGGTTTGAGAATACGATGGTAGTTTAAAAACTTCTAGACTTAAGCTTAAAAACATGGCGTTAGAGGGTGAGAACTCGAAACAGCCATCGAACGTCCCCGTGGGTGGAACCAACACCTCCCGTGGGACGAATGTAACTCGCAGGAACTGACCCCGCAACCGCGGGACTCCCGGTTTGAGAATATGACGGTAATTTGCATATTTCTAGACTCAGGCTAAAAAATATGGCGTTACAAGATGAGATCTCGAAACAGCCCCCGAACGTCCCCGTTGGTGGCACCAACACCTCCCACGGGACCAATGTAACTCGTAGGAACTGACCCCGCAGCCGCGGGACTCCCAGTTTGAGAATACGATGGTAATTTGGATATTTCTAGACTTTGGCTTAAAAACATGGCATTAGAGGTTAAAAACACGAAACAGCCCCCGAAAGACCCCGTGGGTGGCACCAACACCTCCCACGGGACCAATGTAACTCGTAGGAACTGACCCCGCAGCCGCGGGAGTCCCAGTTTGAGAATACGACGGTAATTTGGATATTTCTAGACTTAGGCTTAAAAACATGGCGTTAGAGGGTGAAAACCCGAAACAGCCCCCGAACGTTCCCATGGGTGGCACCAACACCTCCCACGGGACCAATGTAACTCATAGGAACTGATCCCGCAGCCGCGGGACTCCCGATTTGAGAATACGACGGTAATTTGCATATTTTTAGACTTAGGCTTAAAAACATGGCGTTAGAGGGTGAGATCCCGAAACAGCCCCCGAAAGTCCCCGTGGGTGGCACCAACACCTCCCACGGGACCAATGTAACTCGTAGGAACTGACCCCGCAGCCGCGGGACTCCCGGTTTGAGAATACGACGGTAATTTGCATATTTCTTGACTTAGGCTTAAAAACAGGGCGTTAGAGGATGAGAACCCGAAACAGCCCCCGAATGTTCGTGTGGGTGGCACCAACACCTCCCACATGACCAATGTAACTCGTAGGAGCTGACCCCGCAGCCACGGGACTCCTGGTTTGAGAATACGACCATAATTTGCAAATTTCTAGACTTAGGCTTAAAAACATGGCGTTAGTGGGTGAAAACCCGAAGCAACCCCCAAACGTCCCCTTGGGTGCCAGCAACACCTCCCACGGTACCAATGTAACTCCTAGGAACTGGCCCTGCAGCCGCGGGACTCCCGGTTTGAAAATATGACGGTAATTTCCATATTTCTAGACTTAGGCTTAAAAATATGGAGTTGGAGGGTGAAAACCCGAAACTGCCCCCGAACGTCCCCGTGGGTGGCACCAACACCTCCCACGGGACCAACGTAACTCGTACGAACTGACCCCGCAGCCGCGGGAGTCCCGGTTTGAGAATACGACGGTAATTTGCATATTTCTAGACTTAGGATTGAGAACATGGTGTTAGAGGGTGAAAACCCGAAGCAACCCCCAAACGTCCCCTTGGGTGACACCAACACCTCCCATGGGACCAATGTAACTCGTAGGAACTGACCCCGCAGCCGCGGGACCACCAATTTTAGAATACAACGATAATTTGCATATTTCTAGACTTAGGCTAAAAAACATGGTGTTAGAGGATGAGAACCCGAAACATCCCCCGAACGTCCCCATGGGTGGTACCAACACCTCCCCCGGGACCAATGTAACTCGTATCAACTGACCCCGCAACCGCGGGACTCCCGGTTATAGAATACGACGGTAATTTGCATATTTCTAGACTTAGGCTTAAAAACATGGCGTTAGAGGGTGAAAACCCGAAACAGACCCGAAAGACCCCGTGGGTGGCACCAACACCTCCCACGGGACCAATGTAACTCGTAGGAACTGACCCCGCAGCAGTGGGAGTCCCGGTTTGAGAATACGACGGTAATTAGGATATTTCTAGACTTAGGCTTAAAAACTTGGCGTTAGAGGGTGAGATCTTAAAACAGCCCCCGAACGTCCCCGTGGGTGGCACCAACACCTCCCACGGGACCAATGTAACTCGTAGGAACTGACCCTGCAGCCGCGGGACTCCCGGTTTGAAAATATGACGGTAATTTGCATAGTTCTAGACTTAGGCTTAAAAACATGGCGTTAGAGAGTGAAAACCCAAAACAGCCCCCGAACGTCCCCGTGGGTGGCACCAACAACTTCCACAGGACCAATATAACTCGTAGGAACTGACCCCGCAGCCGCGGGACTCCCGGTTTGAGAATACGACGGTAATTTGCATATTTCTAGACTTAGGCTTAAAAACATGGCGTTAGAGTGTGAGAACTCGAAACAGCCCCCGAATGTCCCCGTGGGTGGCACCAACACCTCCCACGGGACCAATGTAACTCGTAGGAACTGACCCCGAAGCCACGGGACTCCTGGTTTGAGAATACGATCGTAATTTGCAAATTTCTAGACTTAGGCTTAAAAACATGGCGTTAGAGGGTGAGAACTCGAAACAGTGACCGAACGTCCTCGTGGGTGGCACCAACACCTCCCACGGGACCAATGTAACTCGTAGGAACTGACCCCACATCCGCGGGACTCCCGGTTTGAGAATACGACTGTAGTTTGCATATTTCTAGACTTAGGCTTAAAAACATGGCGTTAGAGGATGAGATCTCGAAACAGCCCACGAACGTCCCCGTGGGTGGCACCAACACCTCCCACGGGACCAATGTAACTCGTAGGAACTGACCCCGCAGCCACGGGACTCCTGGTTTGAGAATACGACCATAATTTGCAAATTTCTAGACTTAGGCTTAAAAACATGACGTTAGAGGGTGAGAACTCGAAACATTGACCGAACGACCTCGTGGGTGGCACCAACACCTCCCACGGGACCAATGTAACTCGTAGGAACTGACCCCGCAGCCACAGGACTCCCGGTTTGAGAATACGATCGTAATTTCTAAATTTCTAGACTTAGGCTTAAAAACATGGGGTTAGAGGGTGAAAACCCGAAGCAACCCCCAAACGTCCCCTTGGGTGGCACCAACACCTCCCACGGGACCAATGTAACTCCTAGGAACTGACCCTGTAGCCGCGGGACTCCCGGTTTTAAAATATGACGATAATTTGCATATTTCTAGACTTAGGCTTAAAAACATGGAGTTAGAGGGTGAAAACCCGAAATTGCCCCCGAACGTCACCGTGGGTGGCACCAACACCTACCGCGGGACCAATGTAACTTGTACGAACTGACCCCGCAGCCGCGGAAGTCCCGGTTTGAGAATACGATGGTAATTTGCATATTTCTAGACTTAGGATTGAAAACATGGCGTTAGAGGGTGAAAACCCGAAGCAACCCCCAAACGTCCCCTTGGTTGGCACCAACACCTCCCACGGGACCAATGTAACTCGTAGGAACTGACCCCGCAGCCGCGGGACCCCCAATTTTAGAATACGACGATAATTTGCATATTTCTTGACTTAGGCTTAAAAACATGGCGTTAGAGGGTGAGAACCCGAAACAGCCCCCGAACGTCCCCATGGGTGGCACCAACACCTCCCACGGGACCAATGTAACTCGTATCAACTAACCCCGCAACCGCGGGTCTCCCGGTTATAGAATACGATGGTAATTTGCATATTTATGGACTTAGGTTTAAAAACATGGCGTTAGAGGGTGAAAACCCGAAACAGCCCCGAAAGACCCCGTGGGTGGCACCAACACCTCCCACGGGACCAATGTAACTCGTAGGTACTGACCCTGCAGCAGTGGGACTCCCGATTTGAGAATATGACGGTAATATGGATATTTCTAGACTTAGGCTTAAAAACATCTCGTTAGAGGGTGAAAACCCAAAACAGCCCCCGAATGTCCCCATGGGTGGCACCAACACCTCCCACGAGACCAATGTAACTCATAGGAACTGACCCCACAGCCGCGGGACTCCCGATTTTATAATATGACGGTAATTTGCATATTTCTAGACTTACGCTTAAAAACATGGCGTTAGAGGGTGAGAACACGAAATAGCCCTCGAACGTCCCCGTGGGTGGCACCAACACCTCCCATGGGACCAATGTAACTCGTTCGAACTGACCCCGCAGCTGCGGGACTCCCGGTTTGATAATACGACGGTAATCTAAAAATTTCTCGACTTAGGCTTAATAACATGGCGTTAGAGGGTGAGAACTCAAAACATCCACCGAACGTCCCCGTGGGTGGCACCAACACCTCCCACGGGACCAATGTAACTCATAGGAACTGACCCCGCAGCCGCGGGACTCCCGGTTTGAAAATACGATGGTAGTTTAAAAATTTCTAGACTTAGGCTTAAAAACATGGCGTTAGAGGGTGAGAACTCGAAACAGCCACCGAACGTACCCGTGGGTGCCACCAACACCTTCCGTGGGACGAATGTAACTCGTAGGAACTGATCCCGCAACCGCGGGACTCCCAGTTTGAGAATATGACGGTAATTTGCATATTTATAGAGTTAGGCTAAAAAACATGGCGTTAGAGGGTGAGATCTCGAAACAGCCCCCGAACGTCCCCGTGGGTGGCACCAACACCTCCCACGGGACAAATGTAATTCGTAGGAACTGACCCCGTAGCCGCGGGACTCCCATTTTGCGAATATTACGGTAATTTGGATATTTCTAGACTTAGGCTTAAAAACATGGCGTTAGAGGGTGAAAACCCTAAACAGCCCCCGAAAGACCCCGTGGGTGGCACCAACACCTCCCACGGGACCAATGTAACTCGTAGGAACTGACCCCGCAGCCGCGGGAGTCCCAGTTTGATAATACGACTGTAATTTGGATATTTCTAGACTTAGGCTTGAAAACATGGCGTTAGAGGGTGAAAACCCGAAACAGCCCCCGAACGACCCCATGGGTGGCACCAACACATCCCACGGGACCAATGTAAATCGTAGGAACTGATCCCGCAGCCGTGGGACTCCCGATTTGAGAATACGATTGTAATTTGCATATTTCTAGACTTAGGATTAAAAACATGGCGTTAGAGGGTGAGATCCCGAAACATCCCCCGAAAGTCCCCGTGGGTGGCACTAACACCTCCCACGGGACCAATGTAACTCGTAGGAACTGACCACGCAGCCGCGGGACTCCCGGTTTGAGAATACGACGGTAATTTGCTTATTTCTTGACATAGGCTTAAAAACATGGCGTTAGAGGGTGAGAACCCGAAACAGCCCCCGAATGTCACCGTGGGTGGCACCAACACCTCCCACGGGACCAATGTAACTCGTAGGAACTGACCCCGAAGCCACGCGACTCCTGGTTTGAGAATACGACCGTAATTTGCAAATTTCTAGACTTAGGCTTAAAAACACGGCGTTAGAGGGTGAGAACTCGAAACAGTGACCGAACGTCCTCGTGGGTGGCACCAACACCTCCCACGGGACCAATGTAACTCATAGGAACTGACCTCGCAGCCGCGGGACTCCCGGTTTGAGAATACGACGGTAATTTGCATATTTCTAGACTTAGGCTTAAAAACATGGCGTTAGAGGGTGAGATCTCGAAACAGCCCCCGAACGTCCCCGTGGGTGGCACCAACACCTCCCACGGGACCAATGTAACTCCTAAGAACTAACCCCGTAGCCACGGGACTCCTGGTTTGAGAATACGACCGTGATTTGCAAATTTCTAGACTTAGGCTTAAAAACATGGCGTTAGAGGGTGAGAACTCGAAACAGTGACCGAACGTCCTCGTGGGTGGCACCAACACCTCCCACGGGACCAATGTAACTCGTAGGAACTGACCCCGCAGCCACAGGACTCCCGGTTTGAGAATACGATCGTAATTTGCAAATTTCTGGACTTAGGCTTAAAAACATGGCGTTAGAGGGTGAAAATCCGAAGCAACCCCCAAACGTCCCCTTAGGTGGCACCAACACCTCCCACGGGACCAATGTAACTCCTAGGAACTGACCCTGCAGCCGCGGGACTCCCGGTTTGAAAATATGATGGTAATTTGCATATTTCTAGACTTAGGCTTAAAAACATGGAGTTAGAGGGTGAAAACCCGAAACTGCCCCCGAACGTCCCCGTGGGTGGCACCAACACCTCCCACGGGACCAATGTAACTCGTACGAACTGACCCCGCAGCTGCGGGAGTCCCGGTTTGAGAATACGACGGTAATTTGCATATTTCTAGACTTAGGATTGAAAACATGGCGTTAGAGGGTGAAAACCCGAAGTAACCACCAAACGTCCCCTTGGGTGGCACCAACACCTCCCACGGGACGATTGTAACTCGTAGGAACTGCCCCCGCAGCCGCGGGACCCCCGATTTTAGAATACGACAATAATTTGCATATTTCTTGACTTAGGCTCAAAAACATAGCGTTAGAGGGTGAGATCCCGAAACAGCCCCCAAACGTCCCCATGGGTGGCACCAACACCTCCCACGGGACCAATGTAACTCGTATCAACTGACCCCGCAACCGTGGGACTCCCGGTTATAGAATACGACAGTAATTTGCATATTTATAGACTTAGGCTTAAAAACATGGCGTTAGAGTGTGAGAACCCGAAACAGTCCCCGAACGTCCCCGTGGGTGGCACCAACACCTCCCACGGGACCAATGTAACTCGTAGGAACTGACCCCGCAGCCGCGGGACTCTCGGTTTGAGAATACGACGGTAATTTGCATATTTCTAGACTTAGGCTTAAAAACATGGCGTTAGAGGGTGAAAACCCGAAACAGCCCCGAAAGACCCCGTGGGTGGCACCAACACCTCCCACGAGACCAATGTAACTCGTAGGAACTGACCCCGCAGCAGTGGGACTCCCGGTTTGAGAATATGACGGTAATTTGGATATTTCTAGACTTAGGCTTAAAAACATGGCATTAGAGGGTGAAAACCCAAAACAGCCCCCGAATGTCCCCATGGGTGGCACCAACACCTCCCACGGGACCAATGTATCTCATAGGAACTGACCCCGCAGCCGCGGGACTCCCGATTTTACAATACGATGGTAATTTTCATATTTCTAGACTTACGCTTAAAAACATGGCGTTAGACGGTGAGAACCCGAAATATCCCCCGAACGTTCCCGTGGGTGGCACCAACACCTCCCACGGGACCAATGTAACTCGTTTGAACTGACCCCGCAGCCGCGGGACTCCCGGTCTGAGAATACGACGATGGTAGTTTAAAAATTTCTTGACTTAGGCTTAAAAACATGGCGTTAGAGGGTGAGAACTCGAAACAGCCACCGAACGTCCCCGTGGGTGGCACCAACACCTCCCACGGGACCAATGTAATTCGTAGGAACTGACACCGCAGCCGCGGGACTCCCACTTTGAGAATACAATGGTAATTTGGATATTTCTAGACTTAGGCTTAAAAACATGGCGTTAGAGGGTGAAAACCCTAAACAACCCCCGAAAGACCCCGTGGGTGGCACCAACACCTCCCACGGGACCAATGTAACTCGTAGGAACTGTCCCCGCAGCCGCGGGAGTCCCAGTTTGAGAATACGACGATAATTTGGATATTTCTAGACTTAGGCTTGAAAACATGGCGTTAGAGGGTGAAAACCCGAAACAGCCCCTGAACGTTCCCATGGGTGCCACCAACACATCCCACGGGACCAATGTAACTCGTAGGAACTGATCCCGCAGCCGTGGGACTCCCGATTTGAGAATTCGACTGTAATTTGCATATTTCTAAACTTAGGATTAAAAACATGGCGTTAGAGGGTGAGATCCCAAAACAGCCCTCGAAAGTCCCCGTGGGTGGCACCAACACCTCCCACGGGACCAATGTAACTCGTAGGAACTGACCCCGAAGCCACGGGACTCCTGGTTTGAGAATACGACCGTAATTTGCAAATTTCTAGACTTAAGCTTAAAAACATGGCGTTATAGGGTGAGAACTCGAAACAGTGACCGAACGTCCTCGTGGGTGGCACCAACACCTCCCACGGGACCAATGTAACTCGTAGGAACTGACCCCGCAGCCGCGGGACTCCCGGTTTGAGAATACAACGATAATTTGCATATTTTTAGACTTAGGCTTAAAAACATGGCGTTAGAGGGTGAGATCTCGAAACAGCCCCCGAACGTCCCCGTGGGTGGCACCAACACCTCCCACGGGACCAATGTAACTCCTAGGAACTGACCCTCCAGCCGCGGGACTCCCGGTTAGAAAATATGATGGTAATTTGCATATTTCTAGACTTAGGCTTAAAAACATGGAGTTAGAGGGTGAAAACCCGAAACAGCCCCCGAACGTCCCCGTGGGTGGCACCAACACCTCCCACGGGACCATTGTAACTTGTAGGAGCTGACCCCGCAGCCGCGGGAGTCCCGGTTTGAGAATACGATGGTAATTTGCATATTTCTAGACTTAGGATTGAAAACATGGCGTTAGAGGGTGAAAACCTGAAGCAACCCCCAAACGTCCCCTTGGGTGGCACCAACACCTCCCACGGGACCAATGTAACTCGTAGGAACTGACCCCGCAGCCGCGGGACCCCCGATTTTAGAATACGACGATAATTTGCATATTTATATACTTAGGCTTAAAAACATGGCGTTAGAGGGTGAGAACCTGAAACAGCCACCGAACGTCCCCATGGGTGGCACTAACACCTCCCACGGGACCAATGTAACTCGTAGGAACTGACCCCGTAGCCGCGGGACTCCCGGTTTGAGAATACGACGGTAATTTGGATATTTCTAAACTTTGGCTTGAAAACATGGCGTTAGATGGTGAGAACCCAAAACAATCCCCGAATGTCCCCGTGGGTGGCACCAACACCTCCCACGGGACCAATGTAACTCGTAGGAACTGACCCCGTAGCCGCGGGACTCCCGGTTTGAGAATACGATGGTAATTTGCAAATTTCTAGACTTAGGCTTAAAAATATGGCGTTAGAGGGTGAGAACTCAAAATAGCGACCGAACATCCTCATGGGTGGCACCAACACCTCCCACAGGACCAATGTAACTCGTAGGAACTGTCCCCGCAGCCGCGGTACTCACGGTTTGAAAATACGACGGTAATTTGCAAATTTCTATACTTAGGCTTAATAACATGGTGTTAGAGGGTGAGAACTCAAAACATCCACCGAACGTCCCCGTGGTTGGCACCAACACCTCCCGCGGGACCACTGTAACTCGTAGGAACTGACCCCGCAGTCGCGGGACTCCCGATTTGACAATACGACGGTAATTTGCACATTTCTAAACTTACGCTTAAAAACATGGCGTTAGAGGGTGAGAACACGAAATAGCCCCCGAACGTCCCCGTGGGTGGCACCAACACCTCCCACGGGACCAATGTAACTCGTTCGAACTGACCCCGCAGCCGCGGGACTCCCGGTTTGAGAATACGACGGTAATCTGAAAATTTCTCGACTTAGGCTTAATAACATGGCGTTAGAGGGTGAGAACTCGAAACATCCACCGAACGTCCCCGTGGGTGGCACCAACACCTCCCACGGGACCAATGTAACTCATAGGAACTGACCCCGCAGCCGCGGGACTCCCGGTTTGAGAATACGACAGTAGATTAAAAATTTCTAGACTTAGGCTTAAAAACATGGCGTTAGAGGGTGAGAACTCGAAACAGCCACCGAACGTCCCCGTGGGTGGCACCAACACCTCCCGTGGGACGAATGTAACTCGTAGGAACTGACCCCGCAACCGCGGGACTCCCGGTTTGAGAATATGACGGTAATTTGCATATTTCTAGACTTAGGCTAAAAAATATGGCGTTAGAGGGTGAGATCTCGAAACAGCCCCCGAACGTCCCCGTGGGTGGCACCAACACCTCCCATTGGACCAATGTAACTCGTAGGAACTGACCCCGCAGCCGCAGGACTCCCGGTTTGAGAATACGACGGTAATTTGGATATTTCTAGACATAGGCTTAAAAACGTGGCGTTAGAGGGTGAAAACCCGAAACAGCCCCCGAAAGACCCCGTGGGTGGCACCAACACCTCCCACGGGACCAATGTAACACGTAGGAACTGACCCCGCAACATCGGGAGTCCCAGTTTGAGAATACAACGATAATTTGGATATTTCTAAACTTAGGCTTAAAAACATGGCGTTAGAGGGTGAAAACCCGAAACAGCCCCCGAACGTCCCCATGGGTGGCACCAACACCTCCCACGGAACCAATGTAACTCATAGGAACTGATCCCGCAGCCGCGGGACTCCCGATTTGAGAATACGATGGTAATTTGCATATTTTTAGACTTAGGGTTTAAACCATGGCGTTAGAGGGTGTGATCCCGAATAAGCCCCCGAAAGTCCCCGTGGGTGGCACCAACACCTCCCACGGGACCAATGTAACTCGTAGGAACTGACCCCGCAGCCGCGGGACTCCCGGTTTGAGAATACGACGGGAATTTGCATATTTCTAGACTTAGGCTTAAAAACATGGCGTTAGAGGGTGAGAACCCGAAACAGCCCCCGAATGTCCCCGTGGGTGGCACCAACACCTCCCACGGGAACAATGTAACTCGTAGGAACTGACCCCGCAGCCACGGGACTCCTGTTTTGAGAATATAACCGTAATTTGCAAATTTCTAGACTTAGGCTTAAAAACATGGCGTTAGAGGGTGAGAACTCGAAACAGTGACCGAACGTCCTCGTGGGTGGCACCAACACCTCCCACGGGACCAATGTAACTCCTAGGAACTGACCCCGTAGCCACGGGACTCCTGGTTTGAGAATACGACCGTGATTTGCAAATTTCTAGACTTAGGCTTAAAAACATGGCGTTAGAGGGTGAAAACCCGAAACAGCCCCGAAACGTCCCCATGGGTGGCACCAACGCCTCCCACGGGACCAATATAACTCGTATCAACCGGCCCTGTAACCACGGGACTCCCCGTTTTAGAATACGACGGTAATTTGTATATTTCTAGACTTAGGCTTGAAAACTTGGCGTTAGAGGGTGAAAACCCGAAACAGTCCCCGAACGTCCCCGTGGGTGGCACCAACACCTCCCACCGGACCAATGTAACTCTTAGGAACTGACCCCGCAGCCGCGGGACTCCCAGTTTGAGAATACGACGGTAATTTGAAAATTTATAGACTTAGGCTTAAAAACATGGCGTTAGAGAGTGAAAACCCGAAACAGCCCCCGAACGTCCCCATGGGTCGCACTAACACCTCCCACGGGACCAATGTAATTCGTAGGAACTTAACCCGCAGCCGCGGGACTCCCGATTTGAGAATACGACGGTAATTTGCATATTTCTAGACTTAGGCTTAAAAACATGGCGTTAGAGGGAGAGATCCCGAAACAGCCCCCGAAAGTCCCTCTGGGTGGCACCAACACCTCCCACGGGACCAATGTAACTCGTAGGAACTGACCCCGCAGCCACGGGACTCCCGGTTTGAGAATACGACGGTAATTTGCACATTTCTTGACTTAGGCTTAAAAACATGGCGTTAGACGGTGAGAACCCGAAACAGCCCCTGAATGTCCCCGTGGGTGGCACCAACACCTCCCACGGGACCAATGTAACTCGTAGGAACTGACCCCGCAGCCTCAGTACTCACGGTTTGAGAAAACGACGGTAATTTGCAAATTTCTATACTTAGGCTTAATAACATGGCGTTAGAGAGTGAGAACTCGAAACATCGACCGAACGTCCCCAAGGGTGGCACCAACAACACCCACCGAACAAATGTAACTCTTAGGAACTGACCCCGCAGCCACGGGAATCCCAGTTTGAGAATACGACGGTAATTTGAAAATTTCTAGACTGAGGCTTAAAAACATGGCGTTAGAGGGTGAAAACCCGAAACAGCCACGAAAGACCCCGTGGGTGGAACCAACACCTCCCACGGGACCAATGTAACTCGTAGGAACTGACCCCACAGCCGCGGGACTCCCGGTTTGAGAATACGACGGTAATTTGGATATTTCTAGACTTAGGCTTAAAAACATGGCGTTAGAGGGTGAGAACCCAAAACAGCCCCCGAATGTCCCCGTGGGTTGAACCAACACCTCCCACGGGACCAATGTAACTCGTAGGAACTGACCCCGGAGCCACGGTACTCACGGTTTGTGAATACGACGGTAATTTGCAAATTTCTATACTTAGGCTTAATAACATGGCGTTAGAGGATGAGAACTTGAAACATCCACCGAACGTCCCCGTGGTTGGCACCAACACCTCCCATGGGACGAATGTAACTCGTAGGGACTGACTCCGCTGCCGCAGGACTCCGGGTTTGAGAATACGACGGTAATTTGCATATTTCTAGACTTAGGATAAAAAACATGGCATTAGAGGGTGAGATCTCGAAACAGCCCCCGAACGTCCCCGTGGTTGGCACCAACACCTCCCGTGGGACCAATGTAACTCGTAGGAACTGACCCCACAGTCGCGGGACTCCCGGTTTGAGAATACGACGGAAATTTGCATATTTCTAGACTTACGTTTAAAAACATGGCGTTAGAGGGTGAAAACCCGAAACAGCCCCGAAAGACCCCGTGGGTGGTACCAACACCTCCCAGGGGACCAGTGTAACTCGTAGGAACTGACCCCGCAGCCGCGGGAGTCCCAGTTTGAGAATACGACGGTAATTTGGATATTTCTAGACTTAGGCTTAAAAACATGGCGTTAGAGGGTGAGAACCCGAAATAGCCCCCGAACGTCCCCGTGGGTGGCACCAACACCTCCCACGGCACCAATGTAACTCGTTCTAACTGACCCCGCAGCCGCAGGACTCCCAGTTTGAGAATACGACGGTAATTTGAAAATTTCTCGACTTAGGCTTAAAAACATGGCGTTAGAGGGTGAGAACTCGAAACAGCCACCGAACGTCCCCGTGGGTGGGACCAACACCTCCCGAGGGACGAATGTAACACGTAGGAACTGACCCCGCAACCGCGGGACTCACGGTTTGAGAATATGACGGTAATTTGCATATTTCTAGACTTAGGCTAAAAAACATGGCGTTAGAGGGTGAGATCTCGAAACAGCCCCCGAACGTCCTCGTGGGTGGCACCAACACCTCCCACGGGACCAATGTAACTCGTAGGAACTGACCCCACAGCCGCGGGACTCCCAGTTTGAGAATACGATGGTAATTTGGATATTTCTAGTCTTAGGCTTAAAAACTTGGCGTTAGAGGGTGAAAACCCGAAACAGCCCCCGAAAGACCCCGTGGGTGGCACCAACACCTCCCACGGGACCAATGTAACTCATAGGAACTGACCCCGCAGCCGCGGGAGTCCCAGTTTGAGAATACAACAGTAATTTGGATATTACTAGACTTAGGCTTAAAAACATGGCGTTAGAGGGTGAAAACCCGAAACAGCCCCCGAACGTCCCCATGGATGGCACCAACACCTCCCACGGGACCAATGTAGCTCATAGGAACTGATCCCGCAGCCGCGGGACTCCCGATTTGAGAATACGACGGTAATTTGCATATTTCTAGACTTAGGCTTAAAAACATGGCGTTAGAGGGTGAGATCCCGAAACAGCCCCCAAAAGTCCCCGTGGGTGGCACCAACACCTCCCACGGGACCAATGTAACTCGTAGGAACTAACCCCGCAGCCGCGGGACTCCCGGTTTGAGAATACGATGGTAATTGTCATATTTCTTGACTTAGGCTTAAAAACATGGCGTTAGAGGGTGAGAACCCGAAACAGCCCCCGAATGTCCGTGTGGGTGGCACCAACACCTCCCACGTGACCAATGTAACTCGTAGGAACTGACCCCGCAGCCACGGGACTCCTGGTTTGAGAATACGACCTTAATTTTCAAATTTCTAGACTTAGGCTTAAAAACATGGCTTTAGTGGGTGAAAACCCGAAGCAACCCCCAAACGTCCCCTTGGGTGCCACCAACACCTCCCACGGTACCAATGTAACTCCTAGGAACTGACCCTGCAGCCGCGGGACTCCCGGTTTGAAAATATGACGGTAATTTCCATATTTCTAGACTTAGGCTTAAAAATATGGAGTTAGAGGGTGAAAACCCGAAACAGCCCCCGAACGTCCCCGTGGGTGGCACCAACACCTCCCACGGGACCAATGTAACTCATACGAACTGACCCCGCAGCCGTGGGAGTCCCGGTTTGAGAATACGACGGTAATTTGCATATTTCTAGACTTAGGATTGAGAACATGCTGTTAGAGGGTGGAAACCCGAAGCAACCCCCAAACGTCCCCTTGGGTGGCACCAACACCTCCCACGGGACCAATGTAACTCGTAGGAACTGACCCCGCAGCCGCGGGACCACCAATTTTAGAATACGACGATAATTTGCATATTTCTAGACTTAGGCCAAAAAACATGGCGTTAGAGGGAGAGAACCCGAAATAGCCCCCGAACGTCCCCATGGGTGGCACCAACACCTCCCCCGGGACCAATGTAACTCGTATCAACTGACCCCGCAACCGCGGGACTCCCGGTTATAAAATACGACGGTAATTTGCATATTTATAGACTTAGGCTTTAAAACATGGCGTTAGAGGGTGAGAACCCGAAACAGTCCCCGAACGTCCCCGTGGGTGGCACCAACACCTCCCACGGGTCCAATGTAACTCGTAGGAACTGACCCCGCAGCCACGGGACTCCCGGTTTGAGAATACGACGGTAATTTGCATATTTCTAGACTTAGGATTAAAAACATGGCGTTAGAGGGTGAAAACCCGAAACAGCCCCGAAATAACCCGTGGGTGGCACCAACACCTCCCACGGGACCAATGCAACTCGTAGGAACTCACCCCGCAGCAGTGGGACTCCCGGTTTGAGAATACGACGGTAATTAGGATATTTCTAGACTTAGGCTTAAAAACATGGTGTTAAAGGGTGAAAACCCAAAACAGCCCCCGAACGTCCCCTTGGGTGGCACCAACACCTCCCACGGGACCAATGTAACTCAAAGGAACTGACCCCGCAGCCGCGGGACTCCCGATTTTACAATACGACGGTAATTTGCATATTTCTAGCCTTACGCTTAAAAACATGGCGTTAGAGGGTGAGAACCCGAAATAGCCCCCGAACGTCCCGGTGGGTGGCACCAACACCTCCCACGGGACCAATGTAACTCGTTCGAACTAACCCCGTAGCCGCGGGACTCCCGTTTTGAGAATACGACGGTAATTTGAAAATTTCTCGACTTAGGCTTAATAACATGGCGTTAGAGGGTGAGAACTCGAAACATCCACCGAACGTCCCCGTGGGTGACACCAACACCGCCCACGGGTCCAATGTAACTCATAGGAACTGACCCCGCAGCCGCGGGACTCCCGGTTTGAGAATACGACGGTAGCTTAAAAATTTCTAGACTTAGGCTTAAAAACATGGCGTTAGAGGGTGAGAACTCGAAACAGCCACCGAACGTCCCCGTGGGTGGCACCAACACCTCCCGCGGGACGAATGTAACTCGTAGGAACTGACCCCGCAACCGCGGGACTCCCGGTTTGAGAATATGACGGTAATTTGCATATTTCTAGACTTAGGCTAAAAAACATGACGTTAGATGGTGAGATCTCGAAACAGCCCCCGAACGTCCCCGTGGGTGGCACCAACACCTCCCACGGGACCAATGTAACTCGTTGGAACTGACCCCGCAGCCGCGGGACTCCCAGTTTGAGAATATGACGGTAATTTGGATATTTCTAGACTTAGGCTTAAGAACATGGCGTTAGAGGGTGAAAACCTGAAACCGCCCCCGAAAGACCCCGTGGGTGGCACCAACAGCTCCCACGGGACCAATGTAACTCGTAGGAACTGACCCCGCAGCAGCGGGAGTCCCAGTTTGAGAATACAACGGTAATTTGGATATTTCTAGACTTAGGCTTGAAAACAAGGTGTTAGAGGGTGAAAACCCGAAACAGCCCCCGAACGTCCCCATGGATGGCACCAACACATCCCACGGGACCAATGTAACTCGTAGGAACTGATCCCGCAGCCGTGGGACTCCCGATTTGAGAATACGACTGTAATTTGCATATTTCTAGACTTAGGATTAAAGACATGGTGTTAGAGGGTGAGATCCCGAAACAGCCCCCGAAAGTCCCCGTGGGTGGCACCAACACCTCCCACGGGACCAATGTAACTCGTAGGAACTGACCCCGCAGCCGCGGGACTCCCGGTTTGAGAATACGATGGTATTTTGCATATTTCTAGACTTAGGCTTAAAAACATGGCGTTAGAGGGTGAGAACCCGAAACAGCCCCCGAATGTCCCCGTGGAAGGCACCAACACCTCCCACGGGACCAATGTAACTCGTAGGAACTGACCCCGCAGTCACGAGACTCGCGGTTTGAGAATACGACGGCAATTTGCATATTTCTAGGCTTAGGCTTAAAAACATGGCGTTAGAGGGTGAGATCTCGAAACAGCCCCCGAACGTCCCCGTGGGTGGCACCAACACCTCCCACGGGACCAATGTAACTCCTAGGAACTGACCTTGCAGCCGCGGGACTCCCGGTTAGAAAATATAATGGTAATTTGCATATTTCTAGACTTAGGCTTAAAAACATGGAGTTAGAGGGTGAAAACCCGAAACAGCCCCGAACGTCCCCGTGGGTGGCACCAACACTTCCCACGGGACCAATGTAACTTGTAGGAACTGACCCCGCCGCCGCGTGAGTCCCGATTTGAGAATACGACGGTAATTTGCTTATTTCTAGACTTAGGATTGAAAACATGGCGTTAGAGGGTGAAATCCCGAAGCAACACCCAAACGTCCCCTTGGGTGGCACCAACACCTTCCACGGGACCAATGTAACTCGTAGGAACTGACCCCGCAGCCGCGGGACTCCCGGTTTTAGAATACGACGGTAATTTGCATATTTCTAGAGTTAAGCTTAAAAACATGGCGTTAGAGGGTGAGAACCCGAAGCAGTGACCGAACGTCCCCGTGGGTGGTACCAACACCTCCCACGTTACTAATGTAACTCGTAGGAACTGACCCCGCAGCCGCGATACTCACGGTTTGAGAATACGACGGTAATTTGCGAATTTTTATACTTAGGCTTAATAACATGGCGTTAGAGGGTGAGAACTCGAAACATCCACCGAACGTCCCCGTGGGTGGAACCAACACCTCCCACCGGACCAATGTAACTCCTGGGAACTGACTCCGCAACCGCGGGACTCTCGGTTTGAGAATACGACGGTAATTTGTATATTTCTAGACTTAGGCTTAGAAACATGGTGTTAGAGGGTGAGAACCTGAAACAGCCCCTGAATGTCCCCGTTCGTGGCACCAACACCTCCCACGGGATCAATATAACTCGTAGGAACTGACCCCGCAGCCGCGGGACTCCCGATTTGAGAATACGACGGTAATTTGCATATTTCTAGACTTAGGCTTAAAAACATGGCGTTAGAGGGTGAGATCTCGAAACAGCCCCCGAACGTCCCCGTGGGTGGCACTAACACCTCCCACGGGACCAATGTAACTCCTAGGAACTGACCCTGCAGCCGCGGGACTCCCGGTTTGAAAATATGATGGTAATTTGCATATTTCTAGACTTAGGCTAAAAAACATGGCGTTAGAGGGTGAGATCTCGAAACAGCCCCCGAACGTCCCCGTGGGTCGCACCAACACCTTCCACGGGACCAATGTAACTCGTAGGAACTGACCCCGCAGCCGCGGGACTCCCAGTTTGAGAATACGACGGTAATTTTGATATTTCTAGACTTAGGCTTCAAAACATGGCGTTAGAGGGTGAAAACCCGAAACAGCCCCCGAATGACCCCATGGGTGGCACCAACACCTCCCACGGGACCAATGTAACTCGTATCAACTGACCCCGCAACCGCGGGACTCCCGGTTTTAGAATACGACGGTAATTTGCATATTTCTAGACTTAGGCTTAAAAACATGGCGTTAGAGGGTGAGAACCCGAAATAGTCCCCGAACGTCCCCGTGGGCGGCACCAACACCTCCCACGGGACCAATGTAACTCGTAGGAACTGACCCCGCAGCCGCGGGACTCCCGGTTTGAGAATACGACGGTAATTTGCATATTTCTAGACTTAGGCTTAAAAACATGGCGTTAGAGGGTGAAAACCCGAAACAGCCCCGAAAGACCCCCTGGGTGGCACCGACACCTCCCACGGGACCAATGTAACTCGTAGGAACTGACCCCGCAGCCGTGGGACTCCCGGTTTGAGAATACGACGGTAATTTGCATATTTCTAGTCTTAGGCTTAAAAACATGGCGTTAGAGGGTGAGATCTCGAAACAACCCCCGAAAGTCATTCTGGGTGGCACCAACACCTCCCACGGGACCAATGTAACTCGTAGGAAGTGACCCCGCCGCCACGGGACTCCCGGTTTGAGATTACGACCGTAATTTTTCAAATTTCTAGACTTAGTCTTAAAAACATGGCGTTAGAGGGTGAGAACCCGAAACAGTCCCCGAACGACCCCGCGGGTGGCACCAACACCTCCCACAGTACCAATGTAACTCGTAGGAACTGACCCCACATCCGCGGTACTCACGGTGGTAGAATACGACGGTAATTTGCAAATTTCTATACTTATTCTTAATAACATGGCATTAGAGGGTGTGAACTCGAAACATCCACCGAACGTCCCCGTGGGTGGCACCAACACCTCCCACCGGACCAATGTAACTCTTAGGAACTGACCCCGCAGCCGCGGGACTCCCAGTTTGAGAATACGACGGTAATTTGAAAATTTATAGACTTAGGCTTAAAAACATGGCATTAGAGGGTGAGAACTCGAAACATCCACCGAACGTCCCCGTGGGTGGCACCAACACCTCCCATGGGACGAATGTAACTCGTAGGGACTGACTCCGCTGCCGCAGGACTCCCGGTTTGAGAATACGACGGTAATTTGCATATTTCTAGACTTAGGCTAAAAAACATGGCGTTAGAGGGTGAGATCTCGAAATAGCCCCCGAACGTCCCCGTGGGTGGCACCAACACCTCCCACGGGATCAATGTAACTCGTAGGAGCTGACCCCACAGCCGCGGGACTCCCGGTTTGAGAATACGACGGTAATTTGCATATTTTTAGAGTTAGGCTTAAAAACATGGCGTTAGAGAGTGAAAACCCGAAACAGCCCCGAAAGACCCCGTGGGTGGCACCAACACCTCCCACGGGACCAATGTAACTCGTAGGAACTGGCCCCGTAGCCGTGGGACTCCCGGTTTGAGAATACGACGGTAATTTGCATATTTCTAGACTTGCGCTTAAAAACATGGCGTTAGAGGGTGAGAACCCGAAAAAGCCCCTGAACGTCCCCAAGGGTGGCACCAACACCTCCCATGGGACCAATGTAACTCGTTGGAACTGACCCTGCAGCCGCGGGACTCCCGGTTTGAGAATATGATGGTAATTTAAAAATTTCTCGACTTAGGCATAATAACATGGCGTTAGAGGGTGAGAACTCGAAACATCCACCGAACGTCCCAGTGGGTGGCAATAACACCTCCCACGGGACCAATGTAACTTATAGGAACTGACCCGGCAGCCGCGGGACTCTCGGTTTGAGAATACGATGGTAGTTTAAGAATTTCTAGACTTAGGCTTAAAAACATGGCGTTAGAGGGTGAGAACTCGAAACAACCACCGAACATCCCCGTGGGTGGCACCAACACCTCCCGTGGGACGAATGTAACTCGTAGGAACTGACACCTCAACCGCGGGACTTCCGGTTTGAGAATATGACGGTAATTTGCATATTTCTAGACTTAGGCTAAAAAACATGGCGTTAGAGGGTGAGATCTCGAAACATCCCCCGAACGTCCCCGTGGGTCGCACCAACACCTCCCACGGGACCAATGTAACTCGTAGGAATTGACCCCGCAGCCGCGGGACTCCCAGTTTGAGAATACGACGGTAATTTTGATATTTCTAGACTTAGGCTTCAAAACATGGCGTTAGAGGGTGAAAACTCGAAACAGCCCCCGAAAGACCCCGTGGGTGGCACCAACACCTCCCACGGGACCAACGTAACTCGTAGGAACTGAGCCCGCAACTGCGGGACTCCCAGTTTGAGAATATGACGGTAATTTTGATATTTCTAGACTTAGGCTTAAAAACATGGCGTTAGAGGGTGAAAACCCAAAACAGCCACCGAACGTCCCCATGGGTGGCACCAACACCTCCCACGGGACCAATGTAACTCGTAGGACCTGATCCCGCAGCCGTGGGACTCCCGATTTGAGAATAAGACGGTAATTTGCATATTTCTAGACTTAGGCTTAAAAACATGATGTTAGAGGGTGAGATCCCGAAACAGCCACCGAAAGTCCCCGTGGGTGGCACCAACACCTCCCACGGGACCAATGTAACTTGTAGGAACAGACCCCGCAGCCGCGGGACTCCCGGTTTGAGAATACAACGGTAATTTGCATATTTCTATACTTCGGCTTAAAAACATGGCGTTAGAGGGTGAGAACCCAAAACAATCCCCGAATGTCCCCGTGGGTGGCACCAACACCTCCCACGGGACCAATGTTACTCGTAGGAACTGAACCCGCAGCCACGGGAATCCCGCTTTGAGAATACGACCGTAATTTGTAAATTTCTAGACTTAGGCTTAAAAACAATACGTTAGAGGGTGAGAACTCGAAACAGTGACCGAACGTCCTCGTGGGTGGCACCAACACCTCCCACGGGACCAATGTAACTCGTATGAACTGAGCCCGCAGCCGCGGGACTCCCAATTTGAGAATGCTATGGTAATTTGGATATTTATAGACTTAGGCTTAAAAACATGGCGTTAGAGGGTGAAAACCCGAAACATCCCCCGAACGTCCCCATGGGTGGCCCAACACCTCCCACGGGACCATTGTAACTCGTAGGAACTGATCCCGCAGCCGCGGGACTCCCGGTTTGAGAATACGATGGTAGTTTAAAAATTTCTAGACTTAGGCTTAAAAACATGGCGTTAGAGGGTGAGAACTCGAAACAGCCACCGAACGTCCCCGTGGGTGGCACCAACACCTCCCGCGGGACGAATGTAACTCGTAGGAACTGACCCCTCAACCGCGGGACTCCCGGTTTGAGAATATGACGATAATTTGCATATTTCTAGACTTAGGCTAAAAAACATGGCGTTAGATGGTGAGATCTCGAAACATCCCCCGAACGTCCCCGTGGGTGGCACCAACACCTCCCACGGGACCAATGTAACTCGTTGGAACTGACCCCGCAGCCGCGGGACTCCCAGTTTGAGAATATGACGGTAATTTGGATATTTCTAGACTTAGGCTTAAGAACATGACGTTAGAGGGTGAAAACCCGAAACCGCCCCCGAAAGACCCCGTGGGTGGCACCAACAGCTCCCACGGGACCAATGTAACTCGTAGGAACTGACCCCGCAGCCGCGGGAGTCCCAGTTTGAGAATACGACGGTAATTTGGATATTTCTAGACTTAGGCTTGAAAACAAGGCGTTAGAGGGTGAAAACCCGAAACAGCCCCCGAACGTCCCCATGGATGGCACCAACACATCCCACGGGACCAATGTAACTCGTAGGAACTGATCCCGCAGCCGTGGGACTCCCGATTTGAGAATACGACTGTAATTTGCATATTTCTAGACTTAGGATTAAAGACATGGTGTTAGAGGGTGAGATCCCGAAACAGCCCCCGAAAGTCCCCGTGGGTGGCACCAACACCTCCCACGGGACCAATGTAAATCGTAGGAACTGACCCCGCAGCCGCGGGACTCCCGGTTTGAGAATACGATGGTATTTTGCATATTTCTAGACTTAGGCTTAAAAACATGGCGTTAGAGGGTGAGAACCCGAAACAGCCCCCGAATGTCCCCGTGGAAGGCACCAACACCTCCCACGGGACCAATGTAACTCGTAGGAACTGACCCCGCAGTCACGAGACTCGCGGTTTGAGAATACGACGGCAATTTGCATATTTCTAGGCTTAGGCTTAAAAACATGGCGTTAGAGGGTGAGATCTCGAAACAGCCCCCGAACGTCCCCGTGGGTGGCACCAACACCTCCCACGGGACCAATGTAACTCCTAGGAACTGACCTTGCAGCCGCGGGACTCCCGGTTAGAAAATATGATGGTAATTTGCATATTTATAGACTTAGGCTTAAAAACATGGAGTTAGAGGGTGAAAACCCGAAACAGCCCCCGAACGTCCCCGTGGGTGGCACCAACACTTCCCACGGGACCAATGTAACTTGTAGGAACTGACCCCGCCGCCGCGTGAGTCCCGATTTGAGAATACGACGGTAATTTGCATATTTCTAGACTTAGGATTGAAAACATGGCGTTAGAGGGTGAAATCCCGAAGCAACCCCCAAACGTCCCCTTGGGTGGCACCAACACCTTCCACGGGACCAATGTAACTCGTAGGAACTGACCCCGCAGCCGCGGGACTCCCGGTTTTAGAATACGACGGTAATTTGCATATTTCTAGAGTTAAGCTTAAAAACATGGCGTTAGAGGGTGAGAACCCGAAGCAGTGACCGAACGTCCCCGTGGGTGGTACCAACACCTCCCACGTTACTAATGTAACTCGTAGGAACTGACCCCGCAGCCGTGATACTCACGGTTTGAGAATACGACGGTAATTTGCGAATTTTTATACTTAGGCTTAATAACATGGCGTTAGAGGGTGAGAACTCGAAACATCCACCGAACGTCCCCGTGGGTGGAACCAACACCTCCCACCGGACCAATGTAACTCCTGGGAACTGACTCCGCAACCGCGGGACTCTCGGTTTGAGAATACGATGGTAATTTGTATATTTCTAGACTTAGGCTTAGAAACATGGTGTTAGAGGGTGAGAACCTGAAACAGCCCCTGAATGTCCCCGTTGGTGGCACCAACACCTCCCACGGGATCAATATAACTCGTAGGAACTGACCCCGCAGCCGCGGGACTCCCGATTTGAGAATACGACGGTAATTTGCATATTTCTAGACTTAGGATTAAAAACATGGCGTTAGAGGGTGAGATCTCGAAACAGCCCCCGAACGTCCCCGTGGGTGGCACTAACACCTCCCACGGGACCAATGTAACTCCTAGGAACTGACCCTGCAGCCGCGGGACTCCCGGTTTGAAAATATGATGGTAATTTGCATATTTCTAAACTTAGGCTAAAAAACATGGCGTTAGAGGGTGAGATCTCGAAACAGCCCCCGAACGTCCCCGTGGGTCGCACCAACACCTTCCACGGGACCAATGTAACTCGTAGGAACTGACCCCGCAGCCGCGGGACTCCCAGTTTGAGAATACGACGGTAATTTTGATATTTCTAGACTTAAGCTTCAAAACATGGCGTTAGAGGGTGAAAACCCGAAACAGCCCCCGAAAGACCCCATGGGTGGCACCAACACCTCCCACGGGACCAATGTAACTCGTAGAAACTGACCCCGTAGCCGCGGGAACCCCAATTTTAGCATACGAAGATAATTTGAATATTTCTAGACTTAGGCTTAAAAACATGGCGTTAGAGGGTGAGAACCGGAAACAGCCCCCGAACGTCCCCATGGGTGGCACCAACACCTCCCACGGGACCAATGTAACTCGTATCAACTGACCCCGCAACCGCGGGACTCCCGGTTTTAGAATACGACGGTAATTTGCATATTTCTAGACTTAGGCTTAAAAACATGGCATTAGAGGGTGAGCACCCGAAATAGTCCCCGAACGTCCCCGTGGGAGGCACCAACACCTCCCACGGGACCAATGTAACTCGTAGGAACTGACCCCGCAGCCGCGGGACTCCCGATTTGAGAATACGACGGTAATTTGCATATTTCTAGACTTAGGCTTAAAAACATGGCGTTAGAGGGTGAAAACCCGAAACAGCCCCGAAAGACCCCGTGAGTGGCACCGACACCTCCCACGGGACCAATGTAACTCGTAGGAACTGACCCCGCAGCCGTGGGACTCCCGGTTTGAGAATACGACGGTAATTTGCATATTTCTAGTCTTAGGCTTAAAAACATGGCGTTAGAGGGTGAGATCTCGAAACAACCCCCGAAAGTCATTCTGGGTGGCACCAACATCTCCCACGGGACCAATGTAACTCGTAGGAACTGACCCCGCCGCCACGGGACTCCCGGTTTGAGATTACGACCGTAATTTTTCAAATTTCTAGACTTAGTCTTAAAAACATGGCGTTAGAGGGTGAGAACCCGAAACAGTTCCCGAACGACCCCGCGGGTGGCACCAACACCTCCCACGGTACCAATGTAACTCGTAGGAACTGACCCCACAGCCGCGGTACTCACGGTGGTAGAATACGACGGTAATTTGCAAATTTCTATACTTAGGCTTAATAACATGGCATTAGAGGGTGTGAACTCGAAACATCCACCGAACGTCCCCGTGGGTGGCACCAACACCTCCCACCGGACCAATGTAACTCTTAGGAACTGACCCCGCAGCCGCGGGACTCCCAGTTTGAGAATACGACGGTAATTTGAAAATTTATAGACTTAGGCTTAAAAACATGGCATTAGAGGGTGAGAACTCGAAACATCCACCGAACGTCCCCGTGGGTGGCACCAACACCTCCCATGGGACGAATGTAACTCGTAGGGACTGACTCCGCTGCCGCAGGACTCCCGGTTTGAGAATACGACAGTAATTTGCATATTTCTAGACTTAGGCTAAAAAACATGGCGTTAGAGGGTGAGATCTCGAAATAGCCCCCGAACGTCCCCGTGGGTGGCACCAACACCTCCCACGGGATCAGTGTAACTCGTAGGAGCTGACCCCACAGCCGCGGGACTCCCGGTTTGAGAATACGACGATAATTTGCATATTTTTAGAGTTAGGCTTAAAAACATGGCGTTAGAGAGTGAAAACCCGAAACAGCCCCGAAAGACCCCGTGGGTGGCACCAACACCTCCCACGGGACCAATGTAACTCGTAGGAACTGACCCCGTAGCCGTGGGACTCCCGGTTTGAGAATACGACGGTAATTTGCATATTTCTAGACTTGCGCTTAAAAACATGGCGTTAGAGGGTGAGAACCCGAAAAAGCCCCCGAACGTCCCCAAGGGTGGCACCAACACCTCCCATGGGACCAATGTAACTCGTTGGAACTGACCCTGCAGCCGCGGGACTCCCGGTTTGAGAATATGATGGTAATTTAAAATTTTCTCGACTTAGGCATAATAACATGGCGTTAGAGGGTGAGAACTCGAAACATCCACCGAACGTCCCAGTGGGTTGCAATAACACCTCCCACGGGACCAATGTAACTTATAGGAACTGACCCGGCAGCCGCGGGACTCTCGGTTTGAGAATACGATGGTAGTTTAAAAATTTCTAGACTTAGGCTTAAAAACATGGCGTTAGAGGGTGAGAACTCGAAACAACCACCGAACGTCCCCGTGGGTGGCACCAACACCTCCCGTGGGACGAATGTAACTCGTAGGAACTGACACCTCAACCGCGGGACTTCCGGTTTGAGAATATGACGGTAATTTGCATATTTCTAGACTTAGGCTAAAAAACATGGCGTTAGAGGGTGAGATCTCGAAACATCCCCCGAACGTCCCTGTGGGTCGCACCAACACATCCCACGGGACCAATGTAACTCGTAGGAACTGACCCCGCAGCCGCGGGACTCCCAGTTTGAGAATACGACAGTAATTTTGATATTTCTAGACTTAGGCTTCAAAACATGGCGTTAGAGGGTGAAAACCCGAAACAGCCCCCGAAAGACCCCGTGGGTGGCACCAACACCTCCCACGGGACCAATGTAACTCGTAGGAACTGAGCCCGCAACTGCGGGACTCCCAGTTTGAGAATATGACGGTAATTTTGATATTTCTAGACTTAGGCTTAAAAACATGGCGTTAGAGGGTGAAAACCCAAAACAGCCACCGAACGTCCCCATGGGTGGCACCAACACCTCCCACGGGACCAATGTAACTCGTAGGACCTGATCCCGCAGCCGTGGGACTCCCGATTTGAGAATATGACGGTAATTTGCATATTTCTAGACTTAGGCTTAAAAACATGACGTTAGAGGGTGAGATCCCGAAACAGCCACCGAAAGTCCCCGTGGGTGGAACCAACACCTCCCACGGGACCAATGTAACTTGTAGGAACAGACCCCACAGCCGCGGGACTCCCGGTTTGAGAATACGACGGTAATTTGCATATTTCTATACTTCGGCTTAAAAACATGGCGTTAGAGGGTGAGAACCCAAAACAACCCCCGAATGTCCCCGTGGGTGGCACCAACACCTCCCACGGGACCAATGTTACTCGTAGGAACTGAACCCGCAGCCACGGGAATCCCGCTTTGAGAATACGACCGTAATTTGTAAATTTTTAGACTTAGGCTTAAAAACAATACGTTAGAGGGTGAGAACTCGAAACAGTGACCGAACGTCCTCGTGGGTGGCACCAACACCTCCCACGGGACCAATGTAACTCGTATGAACTGAGCCCGCAGCCGCGGGACTCCCAATTTGAGAATGCTATGGTAATTTGGATATTTATAGACTTAGGCTTAAAAACATGGCGTTAGAGGGTGAAAACCCGAAACATCCCCCGAACGTCCCCATGGGTGGCCCAACACCTCCCACGGGACCATTGTAACTCGTAGGAACTGATCCCGCAGCCGCGGGACTCCCGATTTGAGAATACGACGGTAATTTGCATATTTCTAGACTTAGGCTTAAAAACATGGTGTTAGAGGGTGAGATCCCTAAACAGCACCCGAAAGTCCCCGTGGGTGGCTCCAACACCTCCCACGGGACCAATGTAACTCGTAGGAACTGACCCCGCAGCTGCGGGACTCCCGGTTTGAGAATACGACGATAATTTGCATATTTCTAGACTTAGGCTTAAAAACATGGCGTTAGAGGGTGAGATCTCGAAACAACTACCGAACGTCCCCGTGGGTGGTACCAACACCTCCCACGGGACCAATGTAACTCGTAGGAACTGACCCCGTAGCCGCGGGACTCCCGGTTTTAGAATAAGATGGTAATTTGAATATTTCATGACTTAGGCTTAAAAACATGGCGTTAGAGGGTGAGAACCAAAAACATCTCCCGAACGTCCCAGTGGGTGGCACCAACACCTCCCACGGGACCAATGTAACTCGTAGGAACTGACCCCGCAGCCGCGGGACTCCCAGTTTGAGAATACGACGGTAATTTGCATATTTCTAGACTTAGGCTTAAAAATATGGCGTTAGAGGGTGAAAACCCGAAACAACACCCGAACGTGCCCGTGGGTGGCACCAACACCTCCCACGGGACCAATGTAACTCGTAGGAACTGACCCCGCAGCCGCGGGACTCCCAGTTTGAGAATACGACGGTAATTTGCATATTTCTAGACTTAGGCTTAAAAATATGGCGTTAGAGGGTGAAAACCCGAAACAGCCCCCGAACGTCCCAGTGGGTGGCACCAACACCTCCCACGGGACCAATGTAACTCGTAGGAACTGACCCCGCAGCCGCGGGACTCCCAGTTTGAGAATACGACGGTAATTTGCATATTTCTAGACTTAGGCTTAAAAATATGGCGTTAGAGGGTAAAAACCCGAAACAGCACCCGAACGTGCCCGTGGGTGGCACCAACACCTCCCACGAGACCAATGTAACTCGTAGGAACTGACCCCGCAGCCGCGGGACTCCCGGTTTGAGAATACGACGGTAATTTGCATATTTCTAGACTTAGGCTTAAAAACATGCCGTTTGAGAGTGAGAACCCAAAACAGTCCCCGAACGTCCCCGTGGGTGGCACCAACACCTCCCACGGGACCAATGTAACTCGTAGGAACTGACCCCGCAGCCGCGGTACTCACGGTTTGAGAATACGTCGGTAATTTCCAAATTTCTAGACTTAGGGTTAATAACATGGCGTTAGAGGGTGTGAACTCGAAACATCCACCGAACGTCCCCGTGGGTGGCACCAACACCTCCCACGAGACTAATGTAACTCATGGGAACTGACCTCGTAGCCGCGGGACTCCCGGTTTGAGAATACGACGGTAATTTGAAAATTTATAGACTTAGGCTTAAAAACATGGCGTTAGAGGGCGATAACTCAAAACAGCCACCGAACGTCCCCGTTGGTGGCACCAACACCTCCCATGGGACGAATGTAACACGTAGAGACTGACCCCAGAGCCACAGGACTCCCGGTTTGAGAATACGACGGTAATTTGCATATTTCTAGACTTAGGCTAAAAAACATGGCGTTAGAGGGTGAGATCTCGAAACAGCCCCTAAACGTCCCCGTGGGTGGCACTAACACCTCCCGTGGGACGAATTTAACTCGTAGACACTGACCCCGCAGCCGCGGGACTCCCGGTTTGAGAATACGATGGTAATTTTCATATTTCTTGACTTAGGTTTAATAACATAGCATTAGAGGCTGAAAACCCAAAACAGCCCCGAAAGACCCCGTGGGTGGCACCAACACCTCCCACGGGACCAATGTAACTCGTAGGAACTGACCCTGGAGCGGCGGGACTCCCGATTTGAGAATACGACGGTAATTTGCATATTTCTAGACTTAGACTTAAAAATATGGAGTTAGAGGGTGAAAATCCGAAACAGCCCCCGAACGTCCCCGTGGGTGGTACCAACACCTCCCACGGGACCAATGTAACTCGTAGGAACTGACCCCGCAACCGCGGGACTCCCGATTTTAGAATACGATGGTAATTTGCAAATTTCTAAACTCAGGCTTAAAAACATGGCGTTAGAGGGTGAAAACTCAAAACAGCCCCCGAACATCCCCGTGGGTGGCACCAACACCTCCCACGGGACCAATGTAACTCGTAGGAACTGACCTGCAGCCGCGGGACTCCCGGTTTGAGAATACGACGGTAATTTGCATATTTTTAAACTTAGGCTTAAAAACATGGCGTTAGAGGGTGAAAACCCGAAACAGCACCCGAACGTCCCTGTGGGAGGCACCAACACCTCCCATGGGACCAATGTAACTCGTAGGAACTGACCCCGTAGCCGAGGGACTCCCGGTTTTAGAATATGACGATAATTTGCATATTTCTAAACTTAGGCTTAAAAACATGGCGTTAGAGGGTGAGAACCCGAAACAGCCCCCGAACGTCCCAATGGGTGGCACCAACACCTCCCACGGGACCAATGTAACTCGTAAGAGCTGACCCCGCAGCCGCGGGACTCTCGATTTGAGAATACGACGGTAATTTGCATATTTCTAGACTTAGGCTTAAAAATCTGGCGTTAGAGGGTTAAAACCCGAAACAGGCCCCGAACGTCCCTATGGGTGGCACCAACACCTCCCAAGGGACAAATGTAACTCGTAGGAACTGACCCCGCAACCGCGGAACTCCCGGTTTGAGAATACGACGGTAATTTGCATATTTCTAGACTTAGGCTTAAAAATATGGCGTTAGAGGGTTAAAACCCGAAACAGGCCCCGAACGTCCCCGTGGGTGGCACCAACACCTCCCACGGGACCAATGTAACTCGTAGGAACTGACCCCGCTGCCGCGGGACTCTCGGTTTTAGAATACGATGGTAATTTGCATATTTCTAGACATAGGCTTAAAAACCTGGCGTTAGAGGGTGAAATCTCGAAACAGCCCCCGAACGTCCCCGTGGGTGGCACCAACTCCTCCCACGGGACCAATGTAACTCGTAGGAACTGACCCCGTAGCCTCGGGACTCCCAGTTTGAGAATACAACGGTAATTTGCATATTTCTAGACTTAGGCGTACAAACATGGTGTTAGAGGGTGAAAACTCAAAACAGCCCCCGAACGTCCCCGTGGGTGGCACCAACACCTCCCACGGGACCAATGTTACTCGTAGGAACGGACCTCGCAGCCGCGGGACTCCCGGTTTGAGAATATGACAGAAATTTGCATATTTCTAGACTTAGGCTTAAAAACATGGCGTTAGAGGGTGAGAACCCGAAACAGCCCCCGAACGTCCCCGTGGGTGGCACCAACACCTCCCACGGGACCAATGTAACTCGTTGAAACTGACCCCGTAGCTGCGGGACTTCCGGTTTGAGAATACAACGGTAATTTGCATATTTTTAGACTTAGGATTAAAAATATGGCGTTAGAGGGTGAAAACCCGAAGCAACCCCCGAACGTCCCCATGGGTGGCACCGACACCTCCCACGGGACCAATGTAACTCGTAGGAACTGACCCCGCAGCCCTGGGACTCCCGATTTTAGAATACGACGATAATTATCATATTTCTAGACTTAGGCTTAAAAACATGGCGTTAGAGGGTGAGAACCCGAAACAGCCCCCGAACGTCCCCATGGGTGGCACAAACACCTCCCACGGGACCAATGTAACCTGTATCAACTGACCCCGCAACCGCGGGACTCCCAGTTTTAGAATACGACTTTAATTTTTATATTTCTAGACTTAGGCTTAAAAACTTGGCTTTAGAGGGTGAGAACCCGAAACAGTCTCCGAAAGTCCCCGTGGGTGGCACCAACACCTCCCACGGAACGAATGTAACTCGTAGGAACTGACCCCGCAGCCGCGGGACTCCCGGTTTTAGAATACGATGGTAATTTGCAAATTTCTAAACTCAGGCTTAAAAACATGGCGTTAGAGGGTGAAAACTCAAAACAGCCCCCGAACAACCCCGTGGGTGGCACAAACACCTCCCACGGAACCAATGTAACTCGTAGGAACTGACCTGCAGCGGCGGGACTCCCGGTTTGAGAATACGACGCTAATTTGAAAATTTCTAGACTTAGGCTTAAAAACATGGTGTTAGAGGGTTAGAACTCGAAACAGCCATCGAACGTCCCCGTGGGTGGCACCAACACCTCCCATGGGATGAATGTAACTCGTAGGGACTGACCCCGCAGCCGTAGGACTCCCGGTTTTAGGATACGATGGTAATTTGCATATTTCTAGACTTAGGCTAAAAAACATGGCGTTAGAGGGTGAGATCTCGAAGAATCCCCCGAACGTCCCCGTGGGTGGCACCAACACCTCCCGCGGGACCAATGTAACTCATAGGAACTGACCCCGCAGCCGCGGGACTCTCGGTTTGAGAATACGATGGTAATTTGCATATTTCTAGACTTAGGCTTAAAAACATGGCGTTAGAGGGTGAAAACCCTAAACAGCCTCGAAAGACCCCGTGGGTGGCACAAACACCTCCCACGGGACCAATGTAACTCGTAGGAACTGACCCCGCAGCCGCGGGACTCCCGGTTTGAGAATACGACGGTAATTTGGATATTTCTAGAATTAGCCTTAAAAACATGTCGTTAGAAGGTGAAAACCCGAAACAGCCCCCAACGTCCCCATGGGTGGCACCAACACTTCCCACAGGACCAATGTAACTCGTAGGAACAGACCCCGTAGCCGCGGGACTCCCGATTTTAGAATACGACGATAATTTGCATATTTCTAGACTTAGGCTTAAAAATATGGCGTTAGAGGGTGAAAACCCAAAACAGCCCCCGAACGTCCCCATGGGTGGCACCAACACCTCCCACGGGACCAATGTAACTCGTAGGAATTGACCCCGCAGCCGCGGGACTCCCGGTTTGAGAATACGACGGTAATTTGCATATTTCTAGACTTAAGCTTAAAAATATAGTGTTAGAGGGTGAAAACCCGAAACAGCCCCCGAACGTCCCCGTGGGTGGCACCAACACCTCCCACGGGACCAATGTCACTCGTAGGAACTGACCCCGCAGCCGCGGGACTCCCGGTTTTAGAATACGACGGTAATTTGCATATTTCTAGACTTAGGCTTAAAAACGTGGTGTTTGAGGGTGAAAACTCTAAACAGCCCCCGAAAGTCCCAGTGGGTGGAACCAACAACTCCCACGGGACCAATGTAACTCGTAGGAACTGACCCCGTAGCCGCGGGATTCCCGGTTGTAGAATACGACGGTAATTTTCATATTTCTAGACGTAGGCTTAAAAACATGGCGTTAGAGGGTGAAAACCCGAAACATCCCCCGAACGTCGCTATGGGTGGCACCAACACCTCCCACGGGACCAATGTAACTCGTAGGAACTGTCCCAGCACCGCGGGACTCCCAATTTTAGCATACGACGATAAATTGCATATTTTTAGACTTAGGCTTAAAAACATGGCGTTAGAGGGTGAGAACCCGAAACCCCCGAACGTCTCCATGGGTGGCACCAACACCTCCCACCGGACCAATGTAACTCGTAGGAACTGACCCCACAGCCGCGGGACTACCGGTTTGAGAATACGAGGGTAATTTACAAATTTCTAGACTTGGGCTTAAAAACATGGCGTTAGAGGGTGAGAACTCGAAACAGCCCCCGAACGTCCCCGTGGGTGGCACCAACACCTCCCACGGGACCAATGTAACTCGTTGGAACTAACCTCGCTGCCGCGGGACTCCCGGTCTGAGAAAATGACGGTAATTTGCATATTTCTTGACTTAGGCTTAAAAACATGGCGTTAGAGGGTGAAAACCCGAAACAGCCCCCGAACGTCCCTGTGGGTGGCACCAACACCTCCCACGGCACCAATGTAACTCGTAGGAACTGACCCCGCAGCCATGGGACTCCCGATTTTAGAATATAACGGTAATTTGCATATTTCTAGACCTAGGCTTAAAAACATGTCGTTAGAGGGTCAAAACAAGAAACAGCCCCCGAACGTCCCCGTGGGTGGCACCAACACCTCTCACGGGACCAATGTAACTCGTAGGAACTAACCCCGCAGCCACGGGACTCCCGGTTTGAGAATACGACGGTAATTTGCAAATTTCTAGACTTAAGCAAAACATGGCGTTAGAGGGTGAGATCTTGAAACAGCCCCCGAACGTCCCCGTGGGTGGCACCAACACCTCCCACGGGACCAATGTTACTCGTAGGAACTGACCCCGCAGCCGCGGGACTCCCAGTTTGAGAATACGATGGTAATTCACATATTTCTAGACTTAGGCTTAAAAACAAGGCGTTAGAGGGTGAAAACCCAAAACAGCCCCCGAACGTCCCCGTGGGTGGCACTAACACCTCCCACGGGACCAATGTTACTCGTTGGAACTGACACCGCAGCCGCGGGACTCCCGATTTGAGAATACGACGGTAATTTGCATATTTCTAGACTTAGGCTTAAAAAATATGGCGTTAGATGGTGAAAACACGAAACAGCCCATGAACGTCTCCGTGGGTGGCACCAACGCCTCCCACGGGACCAATGCAACTCGTAGGAACTGACCCCGCAGCCATGGGACTCTCGGTTTTAGAATACGACGTTAATTTGCATATTTCTAGACTTAGGCTTAAAAAAATGGCGTTAGAGGGTGAAAAACCGAAACAGCCCCCGAACGTCCCCGTGGGTGACACCAACAGCTCCCACGGGACCAATATAGCTCGTAGGAACTGACCCCGCAGCCGCGGGACTCCCGGTTTCATAATACGACGATAATTTGCATATTTCTAGACTTAGGGTTAAAAACATGGCGTTAGAGCGTGGGAACTCGAAACTGCCCCCGAACGGCCACATGGGTGGCCCCAACACCTCCCACGGGACCAATATAACTCGTAGGAACTAACCCCGCAGTCGCGGGACTCCCGGTTTTAGAATACGATGTTAATTTGCATATTTCTAGACTTAGGCTTAAAAACATGTCGTTAGAGGGGGAAAACCCAAAACAGCCCCCGAACGTCCCCGTGGGTGGCACCAACACCTCCCACGGGACCAATGTAACTCGTAGGAACTGACCCCGCAGTCGCGGGACTCCCGATTTTAGAATACGATGGTAATTTGCATATTTCTAGACTTAGGCTTAAAAACATGGCGTTAGAGGGTGAAAACTCTAAACAGCCCCCGAACGTCCCCATGGGTGGCACCAACACCTCCCACGGGAACAATGTAACTCGTAGGAACTGACCCCGTAGCCGCGGGACTCCCGGTTTGCGAATACGACGGTAATTTGTATATTTCTAGACTTAGGCATAAAAACATGGCGTTAGAAGGTGAAAACCCGAAATAGCCCCCGAACGTCCCCGTGGGTGGCACCAACACCTCCCACGGGACCAATGTAACTCGTAGGAACTGACCCGGCAGCCGCGGGATTCCCGGTTGTAGAATACGACGGTAATTTTCATATTTCTAGACTTAGGCTTAAAAACATGGCGTTAGAGGGTGAGAACTCGAAACTGCCCCCGAACGTCCCCATGGTTGGCACCAACACCTCCCACGGGAACAATGTAACTCGTAGGAACTGACCCCGCAGCCGCGGGACTTCCAGTTTTAGAATACGATGATAATTTGCATATTTCTGGACTTAGGCTTAAAACATGGCGTTTGAGGGTGAAAACCCGAAACATCCCCCGAACGTCCCCATGGGTGGCACCAACACCTCCCACGGGACCAATGTAAATCGTAGGAACTGTCCCCGCAGCCGCAGGACTCCCGATTTCAGCATACGACGATAAATTGCATATTTTTAGACTTAGGCTTAGAAACATGGCGTTAGAGGGTGAGAACCCGAAACAACCCCCGAACGTCCCCATGGGTGGCACCAACACCTCCCACCGGACCAATGTAACTGGTAGGAATTGGCCCCACAGCCGCGGGACTACCGGTTTGAGAATACGAGGGTAATTTGCAAATTTCTAGACTTGGGCTTAAAAACATGGCGTTAGAGAGTGAGAACTCGAAACATCCCCCGAACGTACCCGTGGGTGGCACCAACACCTCCCACGGGACCAATGTAACTCATAGGAACTGTCCTCGCAGCCGCGGGACTCCCGGTTTGAGAATATGACGGTAATTTGGATATTTCTAGACTTAGGCTTAAAAACATGGCGTTAGAGGGTGAAAACCCGAAACAGCCCCCGAACGTTCCCGTGGGTGGCACCAACACCTCCCACGGCACCAATGTAACTCGTAGGAACTGACCCCGCAGCCGCGGGACTCCTGATTTTAGAATACGACGGTAATTTGCAAATTTCTAGACTTAAGCAAAACATGGCGTTAGAGGGTGAGATCTTGAAACAGCCCCCGAACGTCCTCGTGGGTGGCACCAACACCTCCCACGGGACCAATGTAACTCGTAGGAATTGACTCCGCAGCCGTGGGACTCCCGGTTTGAGAATACGATGGTAATTTACATATTTCTAGACTTAGGCTTAAAAATAAGGCGTTAGAGGGTGAAAACCCGAAACAGCCCCCGAACGTCCCCGTGGGTGGCACCAACACCTCCCACGGGACCAATGTAACTCGTAGGAACTGACCCCGCAGCCGCGGGACTCTCGGTTTGAGAATACGACGGTAATTTGCATATTTCTAGACTTAAGATTAAAAACATGGCGTTAGAGGGTGAAAATCGAAAACTGCCCCCGAACGTCCCCGTGGGTGGCACCAACACCTCCCACGGGACCAATGTTACTCGTAGGAACTGACCCCGCAGCCGCGGGACTCCCGATTTAAGAATACGACGGTAATTTATATATTTCTAGACTTAGGCTTAAAAACATGGCGTTAGCTGTTAAAAACTCAAAACAACCCCCAAACGTCCCCGTGGGTGGCACCAACACCTCCCACGGGACCGATGTTACTCGTAGGAACTGACCCCGCAGCCGCGGGACTCCCGATTTGAGAATACGATGGTAATTTGCATATTTCTAAACTTAAGCTAAAAATATGGCGTTAGAGGGTGAAAACTCGAAACAGCCCCCGAACGTCCCCGTGGGTGGCACCAACACCTCCCACGGGACCAATGTCACTCGTAGGAACTGACCCCGCAGCCGCGGGACTTCCAGTTTTAAAATACGACGATAATTTGCATATTTCTGGACTTAGGCTTAAAAACATGGCGTTAGAGGGTGAAAACCCGAAACATCCCCCGAACGTCCCCATGGGTGGCACCAACACCTCCCACCGGACCAATGTAACTCGTAGGAACTGACCCCACATCCGAGGGACTACCGGTTTGAGAATACGAGGGTAATTTGCAAATTTCTAGACTTGGGCTTAAAAACATGGCGTTAGAGGCTGAGAACTCGAAACAGCCCCCGAACGTACCCGTGGGTGGCACCAACACCTCCCACGGGACCAATGTAACTCGTAGGAACTGTCCTCGCAGCCGCAGGATTCCCGGTTTGAGAATATGACGGTAATTTGGATATTTCTAGACTTAGGCTTAAAAACATGGCGTTAGAGGGTGAAAACCCGAAACAGCCCCCGAACGTTCCCGTGGGTGGCACCAACACCTCCCACGGCACCAATGTAACTCGTAAGAACTGACCCCGCAGCCACGGGACTCCCGATTTTAGAATACGACGGTAATTTGCAAATTTCTAGACTTAAGCAAAACATGGCGTTAGAGGGTGAGATCTTGAAACAGCCCCCGAACGTCCTCGTGGGTGGCACGAACACCTCCCACGGGACCAATGTAACTCGTAGGAATTGACCCCGCAGCCGCGGGACTCCCGATTTGAGAATACGATGGTAATTTACATATTTCTAGACTTAGGCTTAAAAATAAGGCGTTTGAGGGTGAAAACCCGAAACAGACCCCGAACGTCCCCGTGGGTGGCACCAACACCTCCCACGGGACCAATGTAACTCGTAGGAACTGACCCCGCAGCCGCGGGACTCCCGGTTTAAGAATACGACGGTAATTTACATATTTCTAGACTGAGGATTAAAAACATGGCGTTAGAGGGTGAAAACCCAAAACTGCCCCCGAACGTCCCCGTGGGTAGCACCAACAACTCCCACGGGACCAATGTTACTCGTAGGAACTGACCCCGCAGCCGCGGGACTCCCGATTTGAGAATACGACGGTAATTTGCATATTTCTAGACTTAGGCTTAAAAACATGGCGTTAGCTGTTAAAAACTCAAAACAGCCCCCAAACGTCCCCGTGGGTGGCACCAACACCTCCCACGGGACCAATGTTACTCGTAGGAACTGACCCTGCAGCCGCGGGACTCCCGATTTGAGAATACGACGGTAATTTGCATATTTCTAGACTTAGGCTTAAAAACATGGCGTTTGAGGGTGAAAATTCGAAACAGCCCCCGAACGTCCCCGTGGGTGGCACCAACGCGTCCCACGGGACCAATGTAACTCGTAGGAACTGACCCCGCAGCCGTGGGACTCCCGGTTTTAGAATACGACATTAATTTGCATATTTCTAGACCTAGGCTTAAAAACATGGCGTTAGAGGGTGAAAACCCGAAACCGCCCCCGAACGTCCTCGTGGGTGGCACCAACACCTCCCACGGAACGGATGTAGCTCGTATTAACTGACCCCGCAGCCGCGGGACTCCCGGTTTCATAATATGACGGTAATTTGCATATTTCAAGACTTAGGGTTAAAAACATGGCGTTAGAGCATGGGAACTCGAAACTTCCCCCGAACGGCCCCATGGGTGGCCCCAACACCTCCCACGGGACCAATGTAACTCGTAGGAACTGACCCTGCAGTCGCGGGACTCCCGGTTTTAGAATACGATGGTAATTTGCATATTTCTTGACTTAGGCTTAAAAACATGTCGTTAGAGGGTGAAAACCCAAAACATCCCCCGAACGTCCCCGTGGGTAGCACCAACAACTCCCACGGGACCAATGTTACTCGTAGGAACTGACCCCGCAGCCGCGGGACTCCCGATTTGAGAATACGACGGTAATTTGCATATTTCTAGACTTAGGCTTAAAAACATGGCGTTAGCTGTTAAAAACTCAAAACAGCCCCCAAACGTCCCCGTGGGTGGCACCAACACCTCCCACGGGACCAATGTTACTCGTAGGAACTGACCCCGCAGCCGCGGGACTCCCGATTTGAGAATACGAGGGTAATTTGCATATTTCTAGACTTAGGCTTAAAAACATGGCGTTTGAGGGTGAAAATTCGAAACAGCCCCCGAACGTCCCCGTGGGTGGCACCAACGCGTCCCACGGGACCAATGTAACTCGTAGGAACTGACCCCGCAGCCGTGGGACTCTCGGTTTTAGAATACGACATTAATTTGCATATTTCTAGACCTAGGCTTAAAAACATGGCGTTAGAGGGTGAAAACCCGAAACCGCCCCCGAACGTCCTCGTGGGTGGCACCAACACCTCCCACGGAACGGATGTAGCTCGTATTAACTGACCCCGCAGCCGCGGGACTCCCGGTTTCATAATATGACGGTAATTTGCATATTTCAAGACTTAGGGTTAAAAACATGGCGTTAGAGCATGGGAACTCGAAACTTCCCCCGAACGGCCCCATGGGTGGCACCAACACCTCCCACGGGACCAATGTAACTCGTAGGAACTGACCCTGCAGTCGCGGGACTCCCGATTTTAGAATACGATGGTAATTTGCATATTTCTTGACTTAGGCTTAAAAACATGTCGTTAGAGGGTGAAAACCCAAAACATCCCCCGAATGTCCCCGTGGGTGGCACCAACACCTCCCACGGGACCAATGTAACTCGTAGGAACTGACCCCGCAGTCGCGGGACTCCCGATTTTAGAATACGACGGTAATTTGCATATTTCTAGACTTAGGCGTAAAAACATGGCGTTAGAGGGTGAGAACTCGAAATAGCCCCCGAATGGCCCCGTGGGTGGCACCAACACCTCCCACGGGACCAATGTAACTCGTAGGAACTGACTTCGCCTCCGCGGGACACCCGGTTTGAGAATATGACGGTAATTTGCATATTTCTAGACTTAGGCTTAAAAACATGGCGTTAGAGGGTGAAAACCCGAAACAGCCCCCGAACGTCCCCGTGGGTGGCACCAACACCTCCCACGGGACCAATGTAACTCGTAGGAACTGACCCCGCAGCCGCGGGACTCCCGATTTTAGAATACAAATGGTAATTCGCATATTTCTAGACTTAAGTTTAAAAACATGGCGTTAGAGGGTGAAAACTCGAAACAGCCCCCGAACGTCCCCGTGGGTGGCACCAACACCTCCCACGGGACCAATGTAACTAGTAGGCACTAACCCCGCAGCCGCGGGACTCCCGGTTTGAGAATACGATGGAAATTTACATATTTCTAGACTTAGGCTTAAAAACAAGGCGTTAGAGGGTGAAAACCCAAAACAACCCCCGAAGGTCCCCGTGGGTGGCACCAACACCTCCCACGGGACCAATGTAACTCGTAGGAACTGACCCCGCAGCCGCGGGAATCCCGGTTTGAGAATACGACGGTAATTTGCATATTTCTAGACTTAGGATTAAAAACATGGCGTCAGAGGGTGAAATACCAAAACTGCCCCCGAACGTCCCCGTGGGTGGCACCAACACCTCCCACGGGACAAATGTTACTCGTAGGAACTGACCCCGCAGCCGCGGGACTACCGATTTGAGAATACGAAGGTAATTTGTATATTTCTAGACTTAGGCTTACAAACATGGCGTTAGCTGTTAAAAACTCAAAACAGCCCCCAAACGTCCCCGTAGGTGGTACCAACACCTCCCACGGGACCAATGTTACTCGTAGGAACTGACCCCGCAGCCGCGGGACTCCCGATTTGAGAATACGTCGGTAATTTGCATATTTCTAGACTTAGTCTTAGAAACATGGCGTTACAGGGTGAAGACTTGAAACAGCCCCCGAACGTCCCCATGGGTGGCACCAACGCCTCCCACGGGACCAATGTAACTCGTAGGAACTGACCTCGCAGCCGTGGGTCTCCCGGTTTTAGAATACGACGTTAATTTGCATATTTCTAGACTTAGGCTTAAAAACATGGCGTTAGAGGGTGAAAACCCGAAACAGCCCCCGAACGTCCCCGTGGGTGGCACCAACACCTCCCACGGGACCAATGTAGCTCGTAGGAACTGACCCCGCAGCCGCGGGACTCTCGGTTTCATAATACGACGGTAATTTGCATATTTCTAGACTTAGTGTTAAAAACATGGCGTTAGAGCGTGGGAACTCGAAACTGCCCCCGAACGGCCCCATGGGTGGCCCCAACACCTCCCACGGGACCAATGTAACTCGTAGGAACTGACCCCGCAGTTGCGGGACTCCCGATTTTAGAATACGATGGTAATTTGCAAATTTCTTGACTTAGGCTTAAAAACATGTCGTTAGAGGGTGAAAACCCAAAACAGCCCCCGAACTTCCCCGTGGGTGGCACCAACACCTCCCACGGGACCAATGTAACTCGTAGGAACTGACCCCGCAGTCGCGGGACTCCCGATTTTAGAATACGACGGTAATTTGCATATTTCTAGACTTAGGCTTAAAAACATGGCGTTAGAGGGTGAAAACCCGAAACAGCCCCCGAACGTCCCCATGGGTGGCACCAACACCTCCCACGGGACCAATGTAACTCGTAGGAACTGACCCCACAGTCGTGGGACTCCCGACTTTAGAATACGTCAGTAATTTGCATATTTCTAGACTTAGGCTTAAAAACATGGCGTTAGAGGGTGAAAACCCGAAACACCCCCCGAACGTCCCCGTGGGTGGCACCAACACCTCCCACGGGACCAATGTAACTCTTAGGAACTGACTCCACAGCCGCGGGACTCCCGGTTTGAGAATACGATGGTAATTTACAAATTTCTAGACTTAGGCTTAAAAACATGGCGTTAGAGGGTGAGAACTCGAAACAGCCCCCGAACGGCCCCGTGGGTGGCACCAACACCTCCCACGGGACCAATGTAACTCGTAGGAACTGACCTCGCCTCCGCGGGACTCCCGGTTTGAGAATATGACGGTAATTTGCATATTTCTAGACTTAGGCTTAAAAACATGGCGTTAGAGGGTGAAAACCAGAAACAGCGCCCGAACGTCCCCGTGGGTGGCACCAACACCTCCCACGAGACCAATGTAACTCGTAGGAACTGACCCCGCAGCCGCGGCACTCCCGGTTTTAGAATACGATGGTAATTCGCATATTTCTATACTTAAGTTTAAAAACATTGCGTTAGAGGGTGAAAACCCGAAACAGCCCCCGAACGTGCCCGTGGGTGGCACCAACACCTCCCACGGGACCAATGTAACTCGTAGGAACTGACCCCGCAGCCGCGGGACTCCCGGTTTGAGAATACGACGGTAATTTGCATATTTCTAGACCTAAGCAAAACATGGCGTTAGAGGGTGAGATCTCGAAACAGCCCCCGAACGTCCCCGTGGGTGTCACCAACACCTCCCACGGGACCAATGTAACTCGTAGGAACTGACCCCGCAGCCGCGGGACTCCCGGTTTGAGAATACGATGGTAATTTACATATTTCTAGACTTAGGCTTAAAAACAAGGTGTTAGAGGGTGAAAACCCGAAACAGCCCCCGAACGTCCCCGTGGGTGGCACCAACACCTCCCACGGGACCAATGTAACTCGTAGGAACTGACCCCGCAGCTGCGGGACTCCCGGTTTGAGAATACGACGGTAATTTGCATATTTCTACTTGGTTACTGATAATTTTAACTCATATATGCCATTTTTCTGCTTGATTAAATTTTTTGTAAAACTACTTGGTTACTGATATTTTTTTTTTATGTATCCCATCGTTTGTAGTATTTTTGCACGCGGAACAAACGAAGGAGGCAATGGTCTACAGCATGAAGATTGTTTATAGGTTGTGGACATTCAGGTTTTTGATTTTTGTGTTACAGCCGTGCGGGCTTTTATTGTTTAGTTTTATGGCCGTGCGGGATTTTATAATTTGATTGTTGAATTTTATAGCCGTGCGAGCTTTATAATAAGTAGGTTTTACATTTACAGGTTTTGGAATGTCTAGAAAATAGAGGAAACTCTGCCCGATTTTTTTTTTGTCTGTGAATTATTAAGACGTGTAAGTTTTATAAGTTTGTATGTATATTTGTTTATTAACAACGTTCTCGATTCGCAATTTGTGATTTTTTTTATTGTTTTGCCAATAATAAATATTTGTATCACCTCGTACGCGTCAAACGTTACACGTAGCAACTGATGGTGCACTCACAGGACCCCCAATTTTAGGATTGGACCAAAAAATACATTTTTTTAAAAATTGTAGTTAAATATGGTCATGGACTTTGTCCATGACCATTTTTATTTTTTCGTCACGCATAAAAATAGTCGCGGCCAAAGTCCGCGACCATTTTTTTGGTCACGGTTGTGGGTCACGGATCAGGGCCGCGACCATTTTATTTTATTTTTTTGTCACGGTCGTGGGTCGCGGACTTTGGCCGCAACCAATTTGTCACGGTTGTGGGTCACGGATCAGGGCCGCGACTAATTTTTTTTTATTTTTTTGTCACGGTCGTGGGTCGCGGACTTTGGCCGCGACCAATTTTTCACGGTTGTGGGTCACGGATCAGGGCCGCGACCAATTTCTTTATTATTTTTTTGTCACGGTAGTGGGTCGCGGAGTTTGGCCGCGATCAATTTGTCACGGTTGTGGGTCACGGATCAGGGCCGCGACCCGTCACGACATGGGTCACAGCCTAAGTCCGCGACCATCTGCCGTGACCACTCTCGGCCGTGACCATTTTTTTGGTCACGGACTTTGGCCGCGACCCACGAAAATGGTCACGCATGAAATGGTCACGGCCCAAGTCCGCGACCCACAGCTTTGGTCAGGGATTTTGGCCGTGACCAATCGCCAGTTTTTGGTGTAGTTCTCGTCAGTCACTGGTACCAAAGCATTTGAGGTGGAGGCAATAGATTTTAATTGAGATACTTCTCTTTGCAAGTTGTTATTTTCTTGCTCCAACAACTCGGCTATTTGCCTGTGCTCCTCGACCTCGGCTTTCAAAGTTCTCTCCCGCATGTCGTAAGCAGTAAAATGCTTCTCGTATCCCTTGTCAGCAATGATTTGCTGATATTTCTTCTCGTACCCCTCATGCAAGAGTGCAGTGGATTCCTTATATTGTTGCTGAAGGTCTTCAAGAATGCCTTGGAGATCCTCAATCATATCATAATAAGCTAAATTATTGGCCACCGCATGATCAAGCAGACACTTCAAGTATTGGTAGGCTTCAATTGCCTGTTCCGAAGAAGCTTGGCCGAGGTCGACGATTTGTGCTGCACTCATATCTGTGTGACCAACCTTAAAATATTCATTGCATTGCCTCAACTGCTTTGTATCGAGAGCAGATAATAATTCCATCCTAGTCAGAAACTAGTAGAGGAAGAAAAAGCAGTAATCAATAAGAGTACCAACATAACATGAAGAGGAGAAACAACAGTATGCATAAACAAAAATTCAAGTTTTATTATATCACAAAGTTCAGATTTACATGTTCAGGGTTACATTTGACAAAGAAAAATAAAATAGAGAGAAACCCGAACAACTCTACACCTTTTCCTTGTCTCCCAAAACTTTCTCGGGAGGCTGGGACGAGGAGGTAGGTTGCTCGAAGGGAACAGAAAGTTGCTCGGGGAGCACTGGCAGTTTCTCAGATGAAGTAGTGATTTGCTGAAGTTCCTCGTTAGTAGGCTGGATGGCTGGGGGATGAAAAACTTGATCTCTCATCACCATGGAAGACTCTTCGGAGGCAGCTTCGTCCCCTTCTTCGTCTTCAGGAGTTGGAGGGGGACTAGGGATGTGTCGCTGAAAGAGTTCAGAATTTTCATCAATCTTCATCTCCTACAGAGCAGCGACCCACCCATCTCTAAAGTATTTGAGGCTGCCATATTCGACTTGTGACATCATGGCAGCCAAACCTTTGTTCCACCCTTTATCCCAGCCAGCGCTGAAAGATTTCTTCACAGCCAATTTGCTCTTTAATTTCTCCGAGGAAAGCTTCTCGGACAGAAGATTTTCAGCAGCCTTCATTTTACTCTCAACCTCCTCCTTCTGCCGACTTACTTCCCTAAGCTGACCCAACTCTTCCTCAGAAACCTTGAGCTTATCTTCAAGCTCCCCAACATTTTTGAGCTTCCCTTAGAGCTCTTTATTCTTCTTCTCCAAATCATTTATTTTTTTCTCCAACCCCTTGGAGACTTCAACAACTTGAGCTTTCTCCTGCTCGATTGAGGTAAGTTTCTTCTCCCAAGAAGCCTTGTCAGCATCATGCTTCTGACGAGAATCTTCCAAAGACCGCGTTAGACCCATTAGACTACCTCCACACCAGATGAGGAGCTTGAAGCTTTAATAACTTCATCTTTCTTCACAATTGTATTAAAGCAGCTCACCAACTGTGAAAAGAAAATAAAAGCAAGTCAGAGACAGATATAACAAGGGAAAGATGAAAAGTTCAAAACAATAAGACTTACAGAAGCAATATGGCGAGCAGCCAATGAGTTAACCATGTCCCGAGAAAGGTTTTCTTCAATACCTTGGATCTCGGGAATGATCCAAGTCTTCACCGAGCTCATGGCAGATCTCGGGGGGACAAAAGAAGGAACACCAGTTCTAGTAGTTGGGGGCTGAGAGATGGTTTCAGCCAAATTGACCGAGGAGCTCTCCTTCAGCTTCCTCGGGGGAACAGGAGTAGTTTCGACCAATGAGGAACTCTTGGTCGGTGATATGACAATCACCTCACCTGGAGCAGCAGCCTTGCTCGGGGCCACTGGGGGCTTCTCGACAACCTTCACAGGAGCAGCCGAGGAAGGTGCATCAATTTTCTTTGTCCCTTCTCCTGGGACATCAAGTTTACTTTTTTTTGCCTCTCCATCAGCAGAGGCAGGTTTCTCGAAGAGAGTAGGAGGTCTTATTTTCTTCATCCTTTCACTTAAAGGAACGTGTGACTCAGGCGAAGAACGGATAGAAGCTGGTACTGGCTCTGCATCGCTTATCACCGGACGAGCAGTGATAGAAGAGGTGTAACTCTTGTACTGCAGCAAATATGAAGCCGACCTAATGTTCTCGTCGGCAACAGTCTGATGCAAACTCCAGATAAGTTTTAAATGCCTTATATTAATGTCTGCCTCTTTTGGGTACTTTCTTTTACTGTCAACTGCAAATAAATTAACATTAAAATATCAGTGGCACATTTTATCAAACATAGATGAAGCATAATTTCAAAATAAATAAAATGAAATAAAAATAACCTATCCCATTTCCATAGGGAGGGCATCTAGGACCCTGATACACTTCATCTCCAGATAAAGGAGCATGTTGCCAATTTTTTATAACAACCCCGTGCTCAAAATAGTCCCTATTGGCATCCGGTAGATTGAGCACTAAAGCCCTATTTAAAAATCTAGTTTTTAAATAAAAAGTGTTATCACCAACAGCCCATCTATAACAAAACATGATTTCTGGAATTCCTATGCGAGTTCCATGAATTTGATTTAGTCTATGAACCCCATTAACTATTCTCCATGTATTGGGGTATGAGCAACTTAGGCGGTATGAGCAACTTAGGCGGTAGATTGAGGAGCTTAGGCGGTATGAGCAACTTAGGCGGTCCGAGTTGCACCTCGAATAAAGCATTAATAGCCGGACAACCAACAGTTTGACTGTTCATTAAATGCTTATCATTCAGATGTATACACTTAAGGGGCATTGAATGTATTACCCTTTCACATGTACAGCATTTAATGTATTACCCTTTCACATTACAGCGTCAGGGCTATAAATACATTGTATTACCCTCATTGTAAGAGGACCGGAATTTCTTGATTGAACTTGTAATCGAGAATTCCCAAACAGTCATCAATAATAGAAATAGTGGACGTAGGCCATTCTTATAAGGCTGAACCACTTTAAAACTTTTGTGTCTCATTTATTTTATCTGTGATTAAATAATTAGATACGATCTAATTTTTTACATCAACACTCGGTACAACATAATACAACCAAATCGAATGTCGTACAAAAAGGTGGCAAAAGAAAAAAATGAATATAGTTGGGCTATCGGCCCGAGTGTATCTACAGTACATTTTATCTAGATCACAAGGATAAAAGTGTCTAAAATAAACATGCTTTCATCCACAGCTGCTGCAGTGAACGTCTGACTCGAAGGAATCATCATCCAGACGTCCCTGTATCTGGACACCTATATATATACATATATTTCAAGAGAGGGGAAAATAGAGAAACGGGTCAGAGCCCGAGTTTGAAAATATTTTTCAAGTGCATAAATGCCATATTTTAAAGTATGAAATTTCTCATATTTAAACTGGTATCGTACTCTCATGAGATACCCCTCACCTCTCATCTATAGTGCATGCCTAACGTTCTATACTTATTCTATTGTAGCTACAACTACCCAAGATATTTAGACTATAGTAATCGTCTGAACTTATCTACACGTCTAAGTTCCCGTACTGCCCATACAGTACTAAGTTTCATTAACACCTCTCATATTGTTAATAAATTTCCAAGTAACATTTCACATATGTTAGTTTCTGATTTTAAAGTTAAGTTTGACCACTTAATCTTATTCATTAGATGCTCACTATCTAATATTATGTTTTGCCCATTAATCTTTCTCCACTTAAGTTAATAGTTTGATGTATTCACGTCATCTAATTATCTACTACTTCATCCTAGTAGATTATTCATATAGTATATATTTCACACACAATATATACTATAAGGATAATTGTCCCGGTCTAATCGTCGACTCCAATTGTCCCAAATTATTTATCTTTTAGATGTATGACCATCATATAATCAAGTAACATTTCCCAAGTTGATTATTTATATAGTATGTATTTCACACACAATAATTATCTACTACTTCATCCTAGTATATTATTCATATAGCATATATTTCACACACAATATAGACTATAAGGATAATTGGCCCGGTCTAATCATCGACTTCAATTATCCCAATTTATTTATCTTTTAGATGTATGAACATCACATAATCATCTACCATTCTACCCAAGTAGATTATTTATATAGTATGTATTTCACATAGAATAATTATCTACTACTTCATCCTAGTAGATTATTCATATAGTATATATTTCACACACACTATAGACTATAAGGATAATTGGCATAACCTAATCATCAACTCCAATTATCCCAATTTATTTATCTTTTAGATGTATGAACATCATATAATCATCTAGCATTCTACCCAAGTATATTATTTATATAGTATGTATTTCACACACAACAATTATTTACTACTTCATCCTTGTAGATTTTTCATATAGTATATATTTCACACACAATATAGACTGTAAGGATAATTGGCCCGGTCTAATCATCGACTCCAATTATCCCAATTTATTTGACTTTTAGATGTATGAACATCAGATAATCATCTACCATCATACCCAAGTAGATTATTTATATAGTATGTATTTCACACACAATAATTATATACTACTTCATCTTAGTAGATTATTCATATAGTATATATTTCACACACAATATAGACTATAAGGATAATTGGTCCGGTCTAATCATCGACTCCAATTATCCCAAATTATTTATCTTTTAGATGTATGAACATCATATAATCATCTACCATTCTACCCAAGTAGATTATTTATATAGTATATATTTCACACACAATATATACTATAAGGAGTATTGGCCCGGTCTAATCATCGACTCCAATTCTCCTATCATTTACATTGGTTCGGTCTAATCCTCGACTCTAAATGTAAATGAAATAATAGAATATTGGATCGGTCTAATCCTCGACTCCAATATAATGTAGGCACTATAGGTATTCACCCAACCTAAGTACAAAATTTATAGGTATTCACACAACCAAATTATTCTCTTTAATATTCACCATACTTGTTTGCTTTACGAATTTATTTCACTTTCGTATTTATTCGAGTATTCCCTCTACTACTTATTGGCTCAGACTCATACTTCGATCACCAATTTTTTTATTTAGGATACTATATGTATTCACACAACCTATATATTACTATGCATCAATAGGTGTTCCCTCAACCTGATAATACGCATTAGTACGTAGTATATATCTCTCACATATTTGTCTTACGATTTATCTCACTATCATATATATAAGTGTATTTACACAACTCTAAGGGTCCTAGTTACCCGTTGTTATATAAACTCAGTAGTTGCCCTTGTTAACCTACTGACCCAACAAATTTAAGCCCGCTCATGCTTTTTCCATAATTATATTCTTATCATCTTGAATTAGAATACGTCACAATCAAGCCTATGAATTTTTACTTTAATTCTCTCATAAAATTAAAGTCCAACACTCAATCATAGAGCTACTACCATATCATTATTCCAATAATATATTTCATCAAGGTCCCAAACACTTCCCCGCTAAAAATTTTATCCATTTGAGGCTTACGAAGAAAAATATCACATTTTCTGGGAGCCGAAACGAATCATAAATTTTCTCGCAGATTAAACACCCTCTAGTAAAATTTAGATTTCTACCTCTATAAAACTCCGATTGACCTGATTCCAAGTTCATTGGAAAGCTAAGAGATAGAAATTTTGTTTCATCCATATTTCATAATCTAATTCAAATTACACAGAAAATGGCATGCATTTGAATTGTCTATAAAATTTCCATAACTCAGCTGTTCTGGGAGCTTAAATACCTTGTACTAAAATAGCTATAACTCACTCTACATAAATAAATTGACCTCGTTAAAAGATCATTAGACATATAACTTCAATATATTTCTTTTCATCTATAAATTAACATCTAATTCAAATCATACAGAGAATGGCATGCATTTGAATTCTCTAAAAAATATCCATAACTCAGCTGTTCTGGCAGCTTAAACACCTTGCACTAAAATAGCTATAACTCAATCTACATAAGTCCAATTGATCTCATTAAAATCTCATTGAAAATATAATTTCCATACCTTTATTTGCATCCATAAATGAGCATTTAATTCAAATCATACAGAAAATTTCATGCATTTTAATTGTCTATAAAATTTTCGATTTGATTCTCGAGCTAACGATTTCAATCTCGGAACCGCTTCCTTAGAAAAATCATAACTGATTAAAAAAATCAGAAAAATACGCTATCGGAGCCCACGCGATCGTATTAAAAAGATCTAGAACTTTCACGTTTTGAGCAAGAGCTGAATCAGTTCACTTCCTGGCCGAATCGACCCCGCAAGCTATTGCGTTACTATTCATTGTCTTCTCCAAATTACAAATCTCCATTAATGCACTTCCAAGCTTTTTATCTTCTCTCCCATCATCATCCAACCTCAAACAATAATATATCCACACATAAAAATGGTTATAATCATTCTAGAACCAATAATCAACAACTAATTTCAATCAATTCCTAAGTTTCTTAAATTGGCTATTAACCGAGTTTTACTCGTTCAAACTTCCGAAACCCCCGTTTTGATTCACAAAAACCCAACCCAAAAATCTCTATAGTTTTTACACACCAACTGTAATATGAGAAATAAAAACACTAAATAATAAAATGAAGTTAAACACTTGCCTCGTGGATAAAATCCGATGGCCCCGAGTCGAATCCCGCGGAACTTGGTCGGAAATCCCCTTCTTACTTTTCTTCTCTTTCTTCTTCTTTCTTTCTTATCTTCTTTATCTCCTCTCTTCCTCTCTCCTAGGACTGAAATGTGGGTGAAATGAGAGTTCTCCCCTTATTAATCCCGAAATTGGGTATGTACACAATTGTAAAATTACTCGTGTACTTAAATGCGAGTCCCGACTGGTCCAAAAAGCCCCCGAAACCTAAACATTACCCCCGGGTACTTCATTTTGACTATTTCGGTGCATTCGGGATCAACAGTGCAGTTGAAGTTATCTTTCGAGTCACCTAAAATATACTTCTCCTTTCTCACCTAAAAATGGTCTACATGCGACTCCCAATGAGATAAAATAAATACGCACATATCACTCTCTATGCCGTATATCAAAATTCACCATTATTTACTATTCATGCACATAGTAAATCTCGTAAAATAATATTAATCAGTCTCTATCTCTTGATTAATATTTAATAATCACTTTTATTATTTAATCACATTAAATTATGTCACACATGTAATTTAACTAAAACGTATTTATCCAATTAATTTTCTGAATTAATTATACCATAAATACGTAGGAATACGGGGTATTACATCCTCCTACAAATCCACTTAACTTTATGGGTGGTGGTGATGCGCATTAACATATGGATGGTCCCGATGAAGAGACCAAGAAATTCTTCAATTTGATAAAAGAATCTGAAAGAGAGTTGTACCCAGATTGTAAGAAGTATACAACTCTCTCGTTTCTTGTCCGATTATTGCATTTAAAGTGCCTTGGTGGGTGGAGTGACAAGACATTCACAATGTTGCTTGAATTATTAAAAGATTCATTTCCTGATGGTGAAACATTTCCAAAGTCTTTTTACGAAGCAAGGAAGTTGATTGAAAACTTAGGGTTAGAATACAAGAAGATACATGCATGCCCTAACAATTGTATGCTCTATTGGAATGACACAGAACGAGAGAATGAATGCCAAAAGTGTCATACCCCAAGGTACAAACAAGTAAATGGTCAATCAGATGCTGATGCCATTATAAATCGAAAAATTCCTACAAAGGTGGTATGATACTTCCCTTTGATACCAAGACTTCAAAGGATCTTTATGTTATCAAAGACAACATCACTGATGAGATGGCATGCCGATGAGCATGTCGATGATGAAAATATAAGGCATCCAGCTGATTCTCTTGCTTGGAAAACATTTGATGGTATTTATCTTGATTTTGCACTAGAACCGCAGAATGTTAGGCATGGATTATCCACTGATCTGTTCAACCCATTCAAGAGCATGAGTATTGTCCATAGCATGTGGCCCATAATTGTAATAATATACAACTTTCCTCCATGGTTGTGTATGAAACAACCATATATGATATTACCAATAATTATTGATGGTCCTCGCAGCCCTGGAAATGACATTGATGTTTATTTCGGCCTTTTAATTGATAAATTAAAAGAATTATGGGTTGGGTTAAACACTTATGATGCATCCAGTAATCAGATATTTGAAATACGTGCATCGTTGTTATGGACAATTAGTGATTTTCCAACTTAGGAAAATTTATCGGGGTGGAGCACAAAAGGTAGATTGGCGTGTCCCTATTGTCATAAATACACTTGATCCCGCTGGTTGCTTAGCAGAGGTAAGTATTGCTACTTGGGTCATCGTCGATGGTTGCCTGAAGGGCATAAGTTTAGAACAAATAAAAACTCCCTTATGGTACAGTTGAGTTGGGTACAAAGCCCTCCCGATTATCTGGAGCTGAAGCATATGATGAGGTAAAAAATTTCAATAATAATTTTGGGAAGGATCCTGAGGTAGGAGGTAAGAGGAAAAGGGTTGGAGAAAGAGATGAAACCTTAACACATAATTGGAAGAAAAAAAGTATATTTTTTGAGTTAGATCATTGGAAGGACAATTTTTGACTCCACAATCTTGATATAATGTGTATTGAGAAGAATGTGTGTGATAATGTGCTTTGGACATTATTAAATGTTGATGGAAAGGGGAAGGATAACTTAAAATCCCGTCATGACTTGGAAGATATAGGTATTCGTAAGCCTTTGCATCCTCAGAAACGGGTGAACAACAAATATTATTTGTCACCTACATGTTTCACCTTGGACACTAAGGGTAAAGACCTAGTTTGTAAAATGTTGAAGGAGGTGAAATTCCCAGATGGTTATGCTTCGAAAGTATCGCGTTGTGTTAACCTTAAACAACGTACGATATCGGGAGTCAATAGTCATGGCAATCACATCTTAATGCAAGAACTACTTCCCATTTCCTTAAGAAATGTGTTACTTAAGAATGTGCTTGGACCATTAGTTGAGCTAAGTAACTTCTTTAGAAATATATACTCGAAGGTGATGAATGTAACCAACTTAGATCATGTTCAATCTCGCATTGAGCTCACGCTATGCCAACTTGAGAGGATTTTTCCACCTTCATTTTTTGATGTCATGGAGCACTTGGTTATACATTTAGCATAAGAGGCGAAGATTTGATGACCGTCGCAATACCGATCGATGTATCCTATTAAGAGGTGTGGTATTATTTGTTATATATATATATATATATATATATATATATTAAATATTTTTCACGGTAGTTTTTTCTTACTAATTGAAATTTCCCTCACCATAGATACTTGTTCACATTGAAGAATTATGTGAAGATCCGCAGTCATCCAGAGGGTTCAATTACACAAGGATATTGGGTAGAAGAATGCTTGACATTTTGCTTAAGGTACCTACGTGATGATGTTGAAACGAAGTCTAATCTCCCAACAAGGAATGATGGTGGTAGTTCTTTTGATCACTTTTGTGGTCGTAAATTAGGAAAAGCGGAGGGATTTCAGCTTGATGACGTTACATATGGACAAGCACATCGATATGTGCTTGTCAACACATATGCAATTGCTCCGTTTCGAGAGTATGTATCTTTTTGAAGAAAATTATTTCATTTTTAGCCATGTAAAGAATAGTGTAATGATTCTTTTTAATGCAGTACTCATCATGCATCAATTAGGAGTGATTCTCTGTAACACCTCGTATTTCTGTACATGTAATATTTAATTAATTCTGAAAATTTTAAATTACTTGTGTGTCGTAATTTAATTGAATTAATTATGGTAATATTTATTTAAATATTAATCGAAGAGTGAATGGTTAACATTTAGGAAAATTTAATTACTAAGTGAATAGTAATAATTTATTTACGTCATAACATGTATTAGTGACATGCCATTTATTTATCTCAGTCGGGAGTCGGTATAGACTAATTTGGGTGTGAGATAAGAATTTTTATAAATTAATTAGGATATTGATTTTGAGTGCACGATTGAGTCCGAATGGGCCGAGATAGTCGGAAAAGTGTACTCGGGGGTAGTAAACGGCTCACGGAACATTTTTAGGCAAAATCGGGCCCACACAGGACTATTTGGGTCACTTGGACTTAGCCCATTAGGCTAAAAACGGGATTTGTGTTTTAAGACCTAAATCTAAGAGTGGGGAACGATAGAGAACCATAAACCAAAATCTAAGAAATTGGGGAGAAAGTGAGAGGGAGCAGTTAGAGCCAATTTGGGGATCTTGTGGAATAAAACAAGGAACATATTGGGTGCTCATCATTAAGCTTGACTCTACACCAACGGATCAGACTTTACGAACCCAAAGGCAAGTGGTTAACTTGATGTGATGTTCAATTTTGATACTCAATTCATATTTTTCTGATGTGTAAACCAAAATCCGTTTTAGGTGTAAATGGGTATTCGGGTAGAAAGGGTATATCTTGATGAGATTTGAGGTATTATTAGTATGTTTCATGATTCTGTAGTATAGGAATGTGAATCGTATGATTAAATCTAGCAAGAATTGATATTTAATTTATGATAATAGAGATGTAAAGTGTTTAGGTGTTTGAAACCCGGGTAAAACCCAAAATCTGGGAAACGTTAGAATTCGTGGAAATTTGTAATTGAATTAAGGCTTCTAGGTTGATTAGAACATGTTTTCATATGTTAATATGGTTGATTATTATCGGAGATTATTATAGGAGAAAGTGGAAGCTTGGTTGTGTTAACAATGGCTGAAACAGAATAGTGGAGAAGAAAGGGACCTGGTCGATCGATCGATCGACCCAGGGCATCGATCGATCGATGGTCCCAAATTTTTGGCAGGTTCACCACTTTTATATATAAGGGGGAAATAAAATCTAAATTTAATTCCTATGTTTTATTTAGTGACAAATAAATATTAGGCACATATTCCTAAAAATTTTGGGGAAATAAATTGGGATTAGGGAGGATTTATATGGGGCACTTTATGGATCAATTTGAGGAATTCGATTCCAAAATAATTAGATACAGATCAAGTGAGCGAGTCCGGGTATATTGGTTGAGTGACACCAGGGTATTAAATTAATTAATTTGGAGTCGGGATATAGACTTGGATAATATTTAACTTCGGGCCAAGTGAGAGAGCCCGGGTGTATGGGTTGGGTGACACCAAGGTAATAAATTAATTAATGTGTGAATTAATTAAATTAGAGTCGGAACTATAGACTCGGGAAAGTATTATGTTAATTAATGTGTAAATTAATTAATAATCAGAGTTGGACCATAAACTCGAGATACTAAATATAGGTTAGTGTTATGGACTCACTACACGATAAAACCAGGATATTTTATATTATATATATATATATATATATATATATATATATATATATATATATATATATATATATATATATATATATAAAGTGTGCGATAGTGTATATATATGGTGTGTGCATATAAATATCAGTGATTAGATATTATTAATATATATACTCTAGTGCTATCGGAGGAGGTTTCACGATGTGGGTGAATCCCCTAGCTTAAGGAGTAGCGGGAGTATATCCCCAGGTCATAGCGTCCATTATATGCGTGAGGCGCTTATCTCACTTTCAGGGAAGGAATATGACCGCCTCCATTATGTATGTTTTTGGTCAAGTTAGTGAGCGATTCTGACTTAGGGTAATTAGGTTATGAGAGTACACCTAGTGTGATGGCACTTTAGAGAATACATCCGGTGAGTTATTAGTTGGGAGGATGGGTTATATTTATATTTAACATATGTGTGAATGTTGTAATATGGTTCTACGTATATAATGGGATACATAGTTATATACGGGTCATTAAGTACATGTAGTGAATTGTATTAACTATATATGAGTTATATTCATATTCAACATGTGGGATTGTTGTAAGATAAATGTACGTACATAATGGGGTGAATAATTATATATGGGAAGTTTAAATACATGGAGAAAATTGTGTTATTTATATAACTAGTGAATGTTATATGGCTTTCAAGGAAAGATGATTAACTAAGTTAAGATGGTAAATAACTTATAAATCATGCATTAATAATACTCAGTTTAGAGTAGAATGGCAAGGGGAGATTATACCAGGACTAGTTGGGCGGGTTAGTACAACTAGGTGGGGTTAAAGTAACTGTTAGGTGTGAATATTAATGGAGGGGTGAGTATGTCCTCAAGGGAGTGCGACACTAACTTGAATATGAAGCGCATTCATATGTTTTTAATTACTGCAGTTAATCACTTGCTAAATATTTTCAAAATGTTTTGGGTTCTAACCCTTGATATAAAATTATTTTCAAAACCTTTTAGGTGTCCAGCCACAGGGACGCCAGGATTGATATTCTATTCCAGGGACGTGGCACTGCGGCACATGTGGATGCTAGCAGGAGTTTGGTTTAGACGCATCATTCATTCCTTCCTAGAGTAGGAATCAGTTATCAGTTTCAGTTTTAGTTAGGGCTTGTCGCCCAGACTTTTCAGTACAGTTTTCAGATTTATTTATTCAGGTGCTGGATGTTTGTATTGGACTATTTACTTTGGTGGCCGATGGTTTATTCGGCATGTCGTTTTATTATTTATTCAGTTGATTTAATTCAGTCGTTGTGTATGGCTCATATTATAATTCCACATGCTATTGTTCTGCTTAATTAAAAAGATAAAATTTGGCACTAGCTTTTTGGAACACTAGGTGGTTAGTAAGTTTTAAAAAGGTTTTCGACAGTGACGGTAAGGATGAACCAACTGGGATTCCTGTTTTCATTTGGTATAGGACTGATCACCCGGTATTTTATTAGGCGGGGTGTCACATTCCCGTCTCATATCACATGTTGTGGATCACATTCATAACGAAACATTTCATTTGTGGTTTAAGGATCATGTAAGTAAAATGTAAATTAAAAACAATGTTTTACATTTACATGTATTATTACATAACTATGGCTTGTAATACATTTTTTTTGTAATAAAATAGGTGAGGAAGTTAGTCCAGGCAAATAACACAGATGTATCATAAGAAATTCAAATTTTATCTATGGGTCCCCTAAAAAAGGAAAAAAGATTCATTGGATATATTATCAATGGCGTTAGGTATCACAATAAGGCTCGTGAGAGGAGAAGAGCCACGCAAAATAGTGGAGTCATGTTAAATGCAACGACTGAAAGTTACGCAAGTGCAAGAGACATAAATCTCGTATCTGGAGATGTCAATTTTTATGGAGTTTTGACGGATATGATTGAGCTGCATTATTCAAAAGGCAATAAGTTCATGTTGTTCAAGTGTGAATGGGTTCACAATAGTAGAGGTCTCGTTGGTCAAGATGACTTTGGATTCTCGCTTGTAGACTTCAACCATTTGTTGTATCCTAGGCATCAGAAAATCGATGAACCATTTATACTAGCATCTCAGGCAAAGCAATTATTTTATGTACAAGACCTAGTGGAGAAAGATTGGAATATTGCTGTTAAAACAAAGCCTCGAGACTTTTTTGATGTGTTTGGGAAATAATTAACAAGAGAGAGCACTATGAATGATGAAACAGAGTCATGGAGTGATCAATGTTTGGACGATGCAACATTAACAAGTAGTGATGATGTTAGTTGGGTTAGACAAGGTGTGGATGGAGCATTAATTGATGAAGAAACCATGGGGAAGATGGATGAAGATGAATAGAAATATTGATTAGCTAGGCATTTGAATATGCTTTAAGAACTTGTGTGGATTTGTATTTCTTAGTCCATTTTTTTCCATAGGCTGCTTACAATGGTATAATGTGTTAACTAGTATTGATTTTATTGATTTTATTAAAGTTCTTTGAATTTTGAATAGTTTATACGGCTCAAAATTATAATGGTTAATGGTTTGGTTGACATGGGATTTATTGGATCCAAATTTACTAGGTGTGATCAAAAAGCAAATAATGATATGATCTTAAATAGATTAGACAAAGGTCTTTCCATTCAAACAGGCACTGACCTGGTTCCTAAGGCTTTTAAATTTCAATCCATGTGGTGCCATCATCCTGATTTTGAAAAAGTGGTCAGAAACTCTTGGATGGAATCTACAAATGCTAATGGCATGGAAATCTTCTCTTTTAAATTTTAATCCGTGATTTGATTTGGAGAATGAGATCAAGTAATTGATTTTCTGTTTTAATTAATGGGGCTCCTAAAGGATTCTTTAACTCTTCTAGAGGTATTAGGTAGGGGGTCTAATATCTCCTATCCTATTCATATTAGCAGCTAATTTTGAGTAGAGGTTTGGCTAGATTAATTAACTCAAATTCTATCAAGCATTATTATCACTTGAGTGGATTTCCTCTAATTTTTTATCTCTCTTTTATATTCATGTTGCATTAACATTCCTGAACGATCTATTTAATTACCTTTCATACCATGGGACCTTGGGTATGGTCAAGGACTGCTACATTAGGAACATGTTCTTACTTGCTTCTCTAGAATGCATCACATTTATTAATATCCTGCTTTAGCTTGTCCATTAAAAGAATAATAATATTGAGGTTTGTTCTTTTCTTTGTTATAAGTTGCTTTGTGATAACTTATTTATATCTTCAAGTTGAGTTAACATTCTTAACCAATCGATTTAAAAACCTTTTGTACCATGGGACCTTGGGTATGGCCAGGGGCTGATTGATTAGGAACATGATTTTACTTACTTCTCTGGAACACATCATATCCAACAATACATTTATTAATATACTTATTTAGCTTGTCCAATGAATGAAATGCTCTGCTCTCCCTTTAGTGCCCCATGGTACTATAAATATGGTATTCCCCCTGGTTAGTTATATTGTCATTTATGGTTAAATGTTCAAAATTTGTTTGAATTCCATTCACATATTCAATTTTTTAAACATATATACAGTGAGAAAGCATATTCCTTCCTTGTAAAGACCTTTGATGAATAATATTCATGACTGACGTATGAATCCACTTATAAAAAGTCCATTTATGCTTCCAACAAGAAAATACCTTAACATGAGTAAACCAAAATAAAAAAATATGTCCAGATATATGCAATACATACAATTGACCATCGTAACAAAATCCACTTTGCTTATGTTTCTATTACTTATATTGATTCAATGAAGTTACTTTAATTTCATCCGGACAAATGAGTACATATAAATGGGCAGGATTATTTAAATTTTACTTTATATTAGTCTATTCAGTGTAAATTTGAAGTAATCTATAGCCTCATTATCTTTTGATGGAAATCCTTACTTTGTACTCGATGTCGAATTAACTTAACTCCAAAACTGATTTCACTAGTATGACTAATTGATCATGCTTATGAATGATTTATCTAGGGAGATAATCCAACATTATAGTAATGATTTGGGACCAATGTCACTGGTCTTCCTAATTGGTCAAGTGTCATGAATTTTGTGGTTGTTGGGTTTTCTTGGGCACATATATTGTAGCTTCAATGCAAACATCTACATTTTGTAGTTATTTTTAATGGGTTATGTATACTTTGGAGAATTTAAAAAATATCCATTAAAATCCTTAATCTCTATTAATTTTAGCTGAGTTAATAGAACTCTCACATTAAAATACAGAAAAGCCAACTTTAGGAATAGGAAGCATAGAACATTCAAGAAAACTGACACATATTTTCTTTTTCACACCATAAATTTATCAAGATTTGGTCTTGGAATATAATGTGGATCATTTGATATATAATATGCGTGTGTGCGCTCGCAAAATCTATTGTTTATTGCAAGATATTGGAAGGATAGAAAGATACTTTTGAACCTGCAATTATATTGCAAGATAATGAAAGGAAAATCATGATCTATCAACCTTATAACAAGAAAGTAAAGACTTATGGTGCACCAATATGTAAAATACAAACGAGCAACTTTCATGTTAGCTGTTAGGTAATGTACAAAGCAATGTACCAATAGACAGATAGGTTATGGAGATAACAAGACCCAAACCCACAACCTTCAAAAGTCAGTTTGATACCATGTCAAGTTAGCATCTAACCTAAAAAAGTTTAACCTCCTAAGAAAAGTTTAACTGTCCAAATTACTTAGAAATGGACATTGTTAGTGGTAGTTGTTGAAGTTATTCTCAGTTCTAGCAGCTGCACTTTCTACAATTGTTGAATTGAATTGCAAATTCTTATCAAGGTTATTCAAGGAAAAGCCAATAATTTATTGAATTTCTAGGAGTTTCGGGTCTAATTACAGGGCTCTATATTTTTTTCTCCATTTTTTATTCGTACTCCCTTCGTTGCTGCTCTCGAGACTCGTATGTCATAAGTTGAGCAACATTACTTGTATAATTTTCCTCTCTTTCCCTCTCTCTCTATGCTTTAGTTTCAACCTCTCTACCATACAACTACTCTCATCTCTCTTCAGTTAGGACATATTAATGCTCCACTTATACTTCTATTAAACACCTATAGGAAATAACATTTATTGGGTGTCAAAAGCTCAGGTCTATACTTAAGTATCCCTAGGGTTAGTGTGAATGGTATATGAGGTAAAAAATAAAGAGTGAGTGAGTCATATGTGTAGAAAGAGGACCTAGAGTCTTTATAGGATCAAATCCATTTGGCAAATATTCAACACTAATGCATCTAAAGAAACATGTCTTGGTACTACCTTTAGATAACTAATAAGAACTGAATGGAAAATAAAATTTTATAGAGGTTTGAATGGTTGAACATAAATCATTATCATTTTACAGTGTTTCCCATTTTGTACGCTGGATTTAATCTATTTTGTTATGTAAATTGGGGTATTATACTGTTGTTCCTCTACTCATTTGGCATTGCAACATTAACTGTTTTTCTCATGTTGTTTTATTCAGTACGATGACGATCAATAGATCTCATACCCAACACATTAGAGGAGCTATGCCAACCCCTGAGCAACAACAATAACATGTAGGAGCCAACCCTTCCATGCCTGAACCTCCATCGAATTGGCCACATATTACACCATTGATCCCTCTGTTGTCGGGTAGAAATGAACAACGAGAAGTTACAGGTATGGTTTTTAGTTGACTTATTTACATTTGTAATTGATGAAAAGTTTTATTCTTGACATTTAAGTAATTCATGAATGATTTTTTTGGTCAATCCTACTTAACACTTATATCCGAGCTCCACTATAGTGGAGGAGCTAGTGGAGCATAGACGAGTTTGAGGCCCCACTTTAATGCATTGCGGGTGGGGTAAATATGGTGGCATTTTAGAAATTGAGGTGAATGAGCTTGGGCAACCCATTGAAGAACCTACATCTAGACTTGCTTCAAATTTAGGGGTTCTAGCACACAATGGCCAACTAGCACCATTGACCTACTTTTATTGGAGACAAGTACCTGAAGAGGATAAGAACATGATTTGGATTCATATCAAGGTAAAGTGTTAATAAAATGAAAATAGGGGTCCTAAGTTGAATATGTGAATATATATTTTAAAGTGTATCTCTCTAACACATTGATGTAATGTAGGAGAATACGAATGCCACAGAAGAGATGAGAAAATTTATGATGTAATCCGTAGGAAAAAAGTGGAAGGAGTGGAAGGCCACGAAAAAGCTCCAAGGTTATACTAAGTATAGAACTAATGAGGAACGCTTGGCAAATTGTACCCAGCGAGCTGAGGAAAATCAGTGGAAAACGCTCGTCTATAACTGAGACTTCGCCAAAGAACATGTATGTACTAGCTGTCTAGTCTAGTCATGAATGATGTGTACACACTATGCTTATCTCGCCTATAAAGAACATAATGAAAGGAATTAATTTATTAAAAAGATCAATATTAGGATTTAATCAAAATTTGTTATATGACTAACTGTATTTCCATTGTATTAGGCCAAAATCCCGAAGAAAAAAGCCATCCGTGCGTGTTTGCAAACGCTGCACACATTTGGTAGAAAATCTCATGCTCAAGTTAAACACGCGGTAAATTTTTTATACTTACTAATTCATTGTTATTATTGTATTGTATTGTTATGTTATGATTTCACACTTATTATATTGTACTTGTAAATGACTAAAGCGATGGGATTCAAACCAACTTGTAGGATGGTGTACAAGGAGACGCATGTAACCAAAGGGAATGGGCTTGTTAATGAAGTAGCTACCCGAGCGATTGTATGTATCTTTTATGCTGTGATATTTTTCAGATAACTATACATAGCCACTTCGTTAATAGTTTTTATATAACGAAGCTCATGTTAAAGTTAGGAACACATTCTAGCTCATGGAGAATTACTTTTGAAGCAGTTCAAGTCCTTAATTCCACATATTAGAAAGTCCCTGAGTATATTATGGTGGATAATAGAAGGAGTGATGAGGGCCCATCCCAATTCATGGTAAAATACCCATGGAGACCTCTAATATGCTCTGATCGTTTAATGTTTGTCATATTAAAGGAAGATGAAAAGATGTTAATATTAATATCTGTATTAGCCAATAAAAAAGAGGAAAAATGAATATTTAGGGAATAAGAATAATATCAATATGAAGGAGAGTGGTATTTAAGCACAGACTAAAAAGAACTAAAAAATCTGAATAGGTTCAAATGACAAATGAGCATAGGCCAATAGAAAAGGCCAATCAAACTGAAAAGGCGAAGTTGGTTGAATATGAGAAGGTGAATGACAAAAATTAGTTGAACTTTCATAGGAGTGATCATCAAAGTAACAAACTATTAATAATACATGTAAAGCCATATTACTTGTGCTTTTCATGAGAAATTCTGAAATAAAAGAATAAAAAATTCTAGGTGTAGATGTTGCGTTTCATGAAAAATTCTGGATGTATGTATAATGGTCATCTTTTGCCAAACTCATTGGTAACTTTTGCTAAATGTTTTCACCAACATAGGGGCTTCTAGTTTTTACTTGTAAAGGGTGAAATCCTTTTACTTGGGTGAAAAATACTTAAACACTCATTTGAGGTTAAATTTAGTTCTCTATTTTACCACAATTACACGAGTTCAGTGTGTGCAATTTCAAACGGACAAAACTTTCAACTCCATGTAGGTTGTATGAATAGTATGTCACTCTTGTAGAAGTAGGAGGTTATTTGCCAAGTACACATCCATGATACTAATCCAATCCTTTATTCAAACCTGTAAGAAATTAGAATACTCTTTCTTTCTTGAGCATCTTCTTAAACCGATCACTATCAGTGTCATAACTCCACTCAAGATCATAAAACATGTCTAGTTCATGCCATAAGCCTTTTTATAATGCTATAGTACTTACTGACATTTTTATTTTCTTTCTTGGTATCTCGGAACTTCTTCTTGATCTCATATACTTGCACTGAATTGCCTAAATACAAGTAGGTCTCACTTATTGCTTCCCACAATTCTTTTGCCTAAATACTGAATCATCCATTCTCTCGCTCCACTAAGTCTTCAATTTGATAGGTTTTTGTAACGTGAGTCGGCATACAGAGGTATAATATCTAAGTCTTAACTCGGGCCAAACTAGGACGAGACATCGATGTCTGTCCAGGTCTCTAGCATTTGGGCTAACAGCCCTGTGATAACTGGTCACTTTCTTTAGCACCGAAGAAGAGCAGCGTCCATTACTCTTGCAGTGGCGGCTCCTCCTCCCTCCACAATTCAGATTTTTGGTGAGAAAACTCCAAGTTGGTATGGAAATGGGAGTTCGCATTCTAGTAATACATTAGAGGCGAGCGAATAAGAATTCAACTGGATTGATCTAGAATCCGATCTTCATCACTAGACAAAGAATTCGCGGGCGCACGCATGTAGAACCAAAAGGCATTCACTATTAAATTAGACAAACAACTTGTGAAAGGATGGTATTGAAATTTTTGACAATGGCGCAATAAGCTTGAAATCCGGAGCAGTAGGATGGTATTAAAATTCAAAAGAAAACTAATTATGGCACTGAGCTTATTTAAATGAAAATTCCACATTAGTATCTGAGTGTACGTGTTTGGTAGGCCTTAAATAATCATTTTCATCAAGAATAATCATCAAACCATCAAACTTTCCACTCATACCACTTAAAACATTCCTCTGAATATTGTAGAAAATAAAGTAAGCATTCACCATCAGTTTTTAATCATCTTTATAATAAAATTTGGTTCTAAGTTTGAAGAAATATTTCTAAGCCACTCTTAGATACATTAAACTTGCGAATTATGATATGATGTTCATGACTAGCCTGTAACAACCCGCGTAATTTTGGGCTATTCTAATTAATTTTTGGAAAATGGAAGAAAATAAAGTTTTTGATAAAATTATTTTTATTGCTCAAATATGTTGGTTATTATTTTTAAAGGCGAGAATTTCAAACGGTTTCGAAATCGGAGTTATAACGGATTTTAAAATGATTTTTAAAACGTTTTTAACTCTTGGAGTTGTTTTGACTTCCAACTCTTCATTTATTTGCCTTATTTAAAGGAGTCTTTTGGATTCCAACTCTTCATTTCTTTGCATTATAAAAGGAAGTCGTGGGCAACCCTTTTACATTACTTCTGGCACAAATTTTGGCAGCAAATATATTTTATATTCCTCTTATTTTTATATACACATTGGCCCTTGAGATTTGTGAGTTCCAACCTTAGATTAGAGGTGTTCTTGGGGCTATTTTGTTGGAGGTTCTTGAAGGAGCTTTTGTAGATCTTTTGTATTGATCTTGAGGATGTGATCATTGGTTTCTCATCATGGTTTGAGGTATGGGGTTTTACACAATATGCTCCTTAAATCTCGCGAGTGTCATTCTCTTTGAATTCTTGTTAATTGAACTCATATTTGAATTGATAAATTCATTGAAATCTGGAAAATAATTGTTGAAATTATTTTGATTCATGTGGTATCATTATATTGTTGATGAGCACATTTTCATGAGATTTTAATATGGCACGGATGTTGGGCACCCACCAAAATTCCTGTTTCCCGGGCTATGGCTTGATAAAGCATATACGGATGTGGTGAGGCCTGGTGACCCAGTTAAAGTGTTGTTGAGAAATTATATTGATAAATGCTTTAAGATTTGCATTTTGATTTGAATATTCGTACTCGTGTTGTTACGTTTTATTCGTTGCTAATCCGTATTTGTTGAGCATAATTCCAGTCATATTGTGTACTTCCCCGTATTTTCTTTTAGTGGCAGGTTAGCGCGGATTTCGGGGCGCTATGGAGATTGATTTTAGCGAGTATTATTTGGGAAAGATTTGTATTATTTATTTCGTTGTATAGAGCATTGGAGATTTGTATTTTATTTTTCGAGTTAGATGTTGTATTTATTCGAGAGACTTGTTGTAATTGTAGAGATTGAGATTAGTGGATTTATATTATTGTGGGTTTATTTATCTGCTCTATACCTTGTTATTTGTGGATTTGGATTTATTTTATCGATAGTGGCGCTCCGTTTGCTCTTCCCAGGCGAGCGGGGTGTTACGAATGTAATGGATTAAATGAATGAATGGATATATTATGGTTAAATCATCTACTGTGTGATAATTGTAGATAACGGTGAATAGAGAAAGAATTTAAGTAAGTTAGTGAATGTTTATTCTAATAGAATTGAAAAGCTTAATTCATATTAATGAGAAATGATTCATGTTAATGAGCAACGATTCATATAAGTGAGAAATGTACAAGAATGATTATATAACGTATGGTATGGGACATACGGGGTTATGATATGGGAATGGAATTATATTATGGAATTAGTAATGAGGAACCATTGACTAGGAGGTTAATAGGAAACGTTAAGTGTGCACGTGAGAATAGCAAGTGAGAGTTGGTTACTAACATGTACATAATAAATGCTTTATTGCACTTGTTAAATACTTGTTGTTTTAAAAATTATTTTCTTAATCGGGCTCTGACCCGTTTCCTTGCATATTTTATTTTCTATTGTATCTTCTATATCAGGTGTCCAACAGCAGGGATGCAAACCTTAGCGGATTACAATAAGCTATGGAGCTATGGAGTTTTGCTTAGACGCCTATCATCTTTTGATTCACAGTATTCTCTTAGATAGGGCATGTCGCCCAAAGGATTTCAGTTATCATTTTCTATCGGAGTCATATACTATTGTTCGTGTCATTTTAAATACATTTGTTAGTGTTTGGATTACTGTAATGGATTAATATTATTTGGGAATGTTTATTCCAATTGCATTCAAATTCTTTTGTGTTATCTATTCGGTTATTTGTGTTGTAGAATAATATGTGTAGTGTTATTCTTAAACTAAAAATGGATTTTGTTGAAATTAAAATTTGGGAAAGTTTTTAACACTAGCTTAATTGGGTATTGGGTGAGTTGTAAATGTTTTCGACAGTGATGCTAAGAATGAGCCAACTGTATATTCTGTTTTAATTTGGTATGGGACTGGCCACCCGTATTTAATTAGGCGGGGTGTTACAGGTGGTATCAGAGCTTAGGTATACGGCAACCCTCGGGGCTTGGGTTTTGGGTTCATTGCGTGGTTAGCAATTTTTGGAGATAGAAAATTTTAGGTGATATTCGTGTTAGGCGTCTAGATTAGACGTGAAAAAATTATTTTTGGAGACGAAATAATTTTTGGAGTTAGTATAGTGGCCTGATTTTTTTGAGAGTTAGGCATTCGGCGAATTTTGAGGGCGAAATTCCATTGTTAGTGGGGAAGTGTAACAACCCGCGTAATTTTGGGCTATTTTAATTAATTTTTGGAAAATGGAGGAAAATAAAGTTTTTGATAAAATTATTTTTATTCCTCAAATATGTTGGTTATTATTTTTAAAGGCGAGAATTTCAAACGGTTTCGAAATCGGAGTTATAACGGATTTTAAAATGATTTTTAAATGTTTTTAACTCTTGGAGTTGTTTTGACTTCCAACTCTTCATTTCTTTGCCTTAATTAAAGGAGTCTTTTGGATTCCAACTCTTCATTTCTTTGCATTATAAAAGGAAGTCGTGGGAAGCCCTTTTAACCTACTTCTGGCACAAATTTTAGCAGCAAATATATTTTATATTCCTCTTCTTTTTATATACACATTGGCCCTTGAGATTTGTGAGTCCCAACCTTATATTAGAGGTGTTCTTGGGGCTATTTCGTTGGAGGTTCTTGGAGGAGCTTTTGTAGATATTTTGTGTTGATCTTGAGGATGTGATTGTTAGTTTCTCATCATGGTTTGAGGTATGGGGTTTTACACAATATGCTCCTTAAATCTCGCGAGTGTCATTCTCTTTGAATTCTTGTTAATTGAACTCATATTTGAATTGATAAATTCATTGAAATCTGGAAAATAATTGTTGAAATTATTTTGATTGATGTGGTATCATTATATTATTGATGAGCACGTTGTCATGAGATTTTAATATGGTACGGATGTTGGGCACCCGCCAAAACTCCTGTTTCCCGGGCTATGACTTGATAAAGCATATACGGATGTGGTGAGGCCTGGTGACCCAGTTAAAGTGTTGTTGAGAAATTATATTGATAAATGCTTTGAGATTTGCATTTTGATTTGAATATTCGTACTCGTGTTGTTACGTTTTATTCGTTGCTAATCTGTATTTGTTGAGCATAATTCCTGTCGTATTGTGTATTTACCCATATTTTCTTTTAGTGGCAGGTTAGCACGGATTTTGGGGCGCTATGGAGATTGATTTTAGAGAGGATTGATTGGGAAATATTTGTATTATTTATTTTTTTGTATAGAGCATTGGAGATTTATATTTTATTTTTTGAGCTAGATGTTGTATTTATTCGAGAGACTTGTTGTAATTGTAGAGATTGAGATTAGTGGATTTATATTATTGTGGGTTTATTTATATGCTCTATACCTTGTTATTTGTGGATTTGGATTTATTTTCTCGATAGTGGCGCTCCGTTCGCTCTCCCCGGGCGGGCGGGGTGTTACATAGCCAAAATACACACACAATACCCAATTAAGAATGAACAACTAAGAAACTCTGTTCTTGAATCAATCTAACGAATGAAACAAAGGAAGTTTGTCATGCTTAGAAAGAACTAAATCTTAGAAAAAACTTAAATGCACCAAACTGCAAATGCCAGATGGCAACCTATTTTTTTGTAGTACTAAAATTCGATATGTCAAAATCCTATGACAAGCTATCATGGGTTTTCGTACGCAATGTTCCCAGGGCTTTTGGCTTCTCAGATGTGTTTATTGACAGAGTGGTTGGGGTTGACTTCAAACTACCATTTCTCTTTGCTCATAAATGGAGAATCAGTGGAATTTTTTTAAGTCCACTAGAGAAATTGGACAAGGGAACTCAATCCCACCCACACTATTTATGCTTACAGCAAAAGTCCTGAATAAAGTAGGGGTGGAAGTAGTACGGGTTTTTACCGTACCGTTTTGGTCCCAAAAAAAATGGTTTTGGTTTCATATATTAAAATACCAAAAACCAGTCTTACCGAAACCGAAATTACCGCAAAAAAGTTGGTTGGTTTTGGTTTTAATATTTAAAAAACTGATTTACCAAAATTACCGTACCGAATTTTATGAAACTAAAAAAAAACATACCGATATTACCATACCGTACCGATATTACCAAAACCAGAAAAAACTGTACCAAAGTTACCATGACGTACCGAATTTACCAAAACCAGAAAAAAATTGGTTTTGGTTTTGGTTTTAATATTTAAAAAAGTTAGTTGGTTTTGTTTTTGGTTTTTGGGGACTTTTAGTGTTGTTTACTGAAACATAAAAAACCGAAACCAGAAACCAGAAAAAACCAGAATTTACCGAAACCAGAAAAACCAGAAAAAATCAGAATTTACCGAAACAAAAAAAAATGAAATTAACGAAAAAACCGAAATACCAGCCGGTTTGGTTTTGGTATTGATTTTGGTGTACCGGGTGGTAAACTGGTACGGTTTGGTTTTACCATCTAGAGTTTGGTTTTGGTATTGGTATCTACTATTTACCCACCAAACCGTACCGCTTACACCCTTAGAATAAAGGCCTCTCTAATCTAGCCTTAGAAAAACAAACAGACCTCTTCTCTATTCTTGTAGATAACCCCATAGTAAGCCATTTATCCTTTACAAATGATATTCTAATTTTCATTAATGGAGCCAAAAGATCATTTCAGAATTTGGTGCAATTTATTTCAACCTATGAAAAAAGCTCTGGACTATCTATGAACAAGCTTAAAAGTGTCTTCTATGTTTCAAGCAAGAGCTCTACTAGGAGGAAAAATGTGATCTCAAACATCTATGGATTCACTCACAAAAACCTACCTATCAGCTACCTAGGCTGACCCATCTTCCCAGGTAGAAATAAAGCCTCACAGTTCCCTAATCTTTAAGATAGAGGGTGGGCTAAATTCAAGGTTGTAATGCTAAATTAATTTTTGCTGGAGGTAAATTTATCATAATTAAACATGTTCTGCAATCGCTCCTTCTCCACATACTGGCAATCCTACAGCCCCCAAAATTCATTGTTGCGTGATTGCCAATTTGTTATGGGGCAACAAAGAAGAAATGCAAAAACATCATTAGATATCCTGGAGTAAAATATGTTACCCCCTAGAAGAGGGTGGTGGCTTAGGTCTGAGACCATTCTCTGATATCTCCAAAACCATGGCCATGAAAAGATGGTGGAAGTTTATGCCCCTATTTTTTTAATCTCTTCCAAGGATGCTCCTAATGTCTTCCCATTAGGAGCATTGTTTGTTATGCCCTACTGGAAAAATACAAACATGCATTTTGTTCTTCGTGGTAATGCCAAATGTCTGTCGCATCCTAAAGGAGAAGCCCATTAGGTGAGGGACACATCATTATGGAAAGTCGGTCTTTTTTTTATCATTAACACTATGACACATATCATTTTTAGGCAATCCAACATAGTTTAGAGCTATGGAACCACAGTTTTAACATGTTCCTAACACTAGATTCAAAATCTTACACGAAACCCTATAATTCCGAAATTAGGAGTTCATGTTTGAAAATAAAAATTCAGATAAAAAACTTTTAATTTCATTCTTTATATGAAAGTCTTGCATTACAATCATTTATTACATTTGTGGGTTTTATACCAAATCTATTACATTCTATGGGATTAATAGTCTTTTGAGGCCATCAGATACATTGCGCCCAAAATCTATCACTTAAAGCATTTAAAGTTAGCTATTGGAGTGGGAGATACCTCAGCCATCTTTAGGGCAGCTAAAACTTCCTCTATAACTTCAACGTCAATCCTTACAAGACCAAAACCACAAACATTCCTTCAAAGTTGATAATGACACCCTTCTGCCCAGTATTATTAGAGGCATAATTATTTTCTCATTCGTAAATTTCTATAGCATTGTGAATTATTCACGCCTTTGCTAATATTTTGGCTCCTTACTTTTAGTAGAAAATTTAGTGGCAACATCAGTATTTGCCATTAACAATCTCTTCAACAATAATATTTTGTGGCAATAAATTTTTTTGCTACAAAATATGCTATTTAGTAGGAAAAATTCATTTTGCCACAAAAAAATTGCCACTAATTGATAATTTTCTTGTAGTGATGAGATCATATTATAGGTTGTAGATGCTACGTTTCATGTATAGCCATACAAAGGATCCATGACTAGAATTTTTCATTCTTTTATTTCAGACTTTAATGTCACTTGTGCTTGATTCATTGTACATGCCACCTGAAGAGGGCTTTTCTCTCTTTATCTAATAAAATTCTCAATTAAAAAAAATGATTATGAACTCAATTTAGATTTATTGTTCCATATTATGAATTATATATGTGCTTTTTGATGGAAACTTAAATAATGTATTTATGGATTCTTAAATGTGCATGATATAATTTGAAGTTTGTATAAGAACTGGGGTTGATTTTTGCAGCAAGGGATGGATGATCTAGAATTACAACATCTAGAGACAACGGAGACCGGTGTTGCGCAGGATGATATATTTGGGCAAGTTATGGGACCCGAAAGACGTGGGCGTGTGTGCACGTTTGGACTCGGTGTCCCTCCGAGTATGATATTTGGACCATCATATAAGCAATCCCAATCTGAGTTGAGAGATATTGAGACACGAAATCAGCAAGAACTAGAGAGGATGCAACGTGAGATGGAGGTTGAACATGAGAGGATGCGACGTGAGATAGAGGCATAATATGAGAGGAAACAAACTGAAATGAAAGAGAAACTGAAAGCTCAGATGCAAGAAAATATAATTGATATGGAATCTCAGATGAATGAATGGGTGGAAGCTCATATATGGAATTTTATGGAGTCTCGTATGCATTCTATGTGTGATTTTATCCAATCTACGTGAGATGTTTCTCTAGGCGCTGCACAGGTCAACTTTTATTAATCATTGGATGTATGAGTACAATTTCTTAATTTTATGCATTAAATTTAACATTTTGTATATTCTAATTTTTAGGTTCCTGTCAATGCCAATGTTGATCCTGTAGCATCACCACAATTGCAATCGTTAACTTCTGAGGTTCAATCGCAACATCGATCACAATCCTCAATGAAGGCACCACCACAAATCATATCGCGAACTCAACTTTGTAACATTTGCGGGGTTAGTATTTTTGCCTCTAAAATCCTTCATGACACATTTTAAAGCAAGAGCGTCAATATTTTCATAGCTTGATGCATATAAGATTCATTATATATATATATATATATATATATATATATATATATATATATATATATATATATATATATATATATATATATATATATATATATATGATAGTTATACTCGTTCCAATGGATATTCGTGGAAATTGGTGGAATTGATTTATTTGTGGTTTAATTGGGTGGTTGTTACTGTTGTTGAGTTAATTTTAAATGTTAAAATAAGGTGGTTTTCATGAATAAACAAAGGAAACTCTGCCTATTTTTTTGAAAATAATAAGCGTGTTAAACATGCTTTGCTACTGTATAACTATTTACTTTAGCAACATCGACATGTTTATATCACTTCACTTAATCGAATGCATAAAAAAATAGAATATATTATAATAGCCAACAACGATAAAAAGTAATTTACAAAATAATCCGTCTATTTTTATAAATCTTATAATAATTCGTTGACCACAATTTGTCATAAAAAATGTTACTAGATCTAGATTGTGTGGCTTACTATTTTTATTTGGGCCGGGTCACAAACTTCATAAGCTATACGGTAATATTACTTGCTAACATATAACATTATTTTGGTTCTTTTATATTTGAAAATATATTTTAAAGTTATATACATCACTATTTTTCAGTTAGATCGTACAAGTTGTTGTAAGTTTCATTATTACTCCATAAGTTGTTGATTTAAAAACATTGAAGCTAATTACTATCCCTCTTCCAACTATTTTTTTTATTCTAATTTTAGGAGCGGATGAAGAAGGAAAAAAATACCAACTAATTGAAAAGTTTGAATGGTAAAGTAAGTCCCTAATCACCTTTCATTTTTTTTGTGCATCATTTTTACATTTATCGCAATGTCGATCACAATCCTCAATGAAGGCACCACCACAAATCATATCGCGAACTCAACTTCATAAATATTGCGGGGTTAGTATTTTTGTCTCTAAAATTCTTCATGGGACATTTTAAAGCAAGAGCGTTAATGTTTTCATTGTTTGATGCATATAAGCTCTACAATATATATGATAGCTATACTTGTTCTAATGGTAATTCGTTGAACATATGTTGATGGAACTAGTTTACAAGGTTATATATATTGAAATTGGTGGAAGGGATTTATCTGTGGTTTAATTTGGTTGTTGTTGTTGTTGATGTAAATTTAATTGTTAAAATAAGTTGGTTTTCATGAATAAACAAAGGAAACTCTGTCGATTTTTTTTAAAATAATAAGCGTGTTAAACATGTTTTGGTACTATATAACTATTTACTTTATCAACATCCACATGTTTTTATCATTTCACTTATTCGATTGCATGGAAAAAACAGTATATATTGTAGTGGCCAACAACGAAAAAAGTGGTTAGGTTTTTATTTGGGTCGGATCGCAAACTTCATAAGATATATGAAAATATTAATTGCTAACATATTAATTTTTTGTTATATATTTGAAAATTTGTATACATAACTATTTTTCAGTTTTCTCATACAAGTTGCAAGTTTTCATTACTACAATATAAGTTGTTGATTTGAACACATTGAAGCTAATTACCATCCCTCTTCCAACTATTTTCTTGTTAGAATTTTAGGAGCGTATGAAGAAGGAAAAAACACCAACTAATTAAAAAGTTTTAATTTGAATTAAGTCACTAACTACCTTTGATTTTTCTTCGGTGCATCACTTTTACATTGACTTATTTACTTTTTAATACATATTTTCTTTCTTTTTTTTACAGGTGGCTTTGTCATGCCTATGGTCGCAGAGACATCGTATTGATTTTTTTAAACAATATTCGAGTATTTTTTTATGATAATATATGTTTCATATTTTGTTTGGAATATTTTAATACAAATTTTTGGCTTATTAGTAGACAAACTTTAGGATGTTTGAAGATATACTTTCTTCATTTTGTTTTGGGATTATTAGATATTATAGTACCTTGACGACACATTTTCTTCATTTTGTTTTGCAATGATTAAATATTATAGTATATAGTTTTTCTTTGGTTGACTGAGAATTTCATTGAGGGATCTATTATAATATTAATGATGGGTACTTGGATATTATATGGCACTTAAAATATTTATGCTTTAGAAAAAAAATGTTGGAATATAGTACGAAAAAAAATTTGTTAACATTGTGATGTTTTCAAGTAAATGATTGACTTTTGTTTTAATATCTTAATTTAAGATTCGCGACGCTTTTGAGGAAACGTTGAGATAAAACCCGTCGTTTTTTAAAAAAATGTCGCATTTACACCACAGGCCAGGAACAATTGCCGACGGTTAATAAACGTGACAGGAAATGTCTATTTGACATTTTTAACAAATGACGCTTATTTCTCGACTGTGGATACACCGACGTTTTTTTTAAATGTCGTCCAAACGTCGCTATTTCCGTTTTCGACGTTTTTAGAGTTTATTCCGATGTTTAAAAAACGTCACTAAATCCAAGTTTTCTTGTCGCAATAATAATTAAAATTATAATGTGTTCTCTTATTGAGATATTCATCGTTATAATAAAATGATAATATATGTTAGATAAGACGCATATATGAATCACAAATATAATATATATGGATATAATAGGAAAAAAGAGGAAAATGGGAAAATGGACTCGAGTCTCGGGTCTTAGCTCGAGATGCCTATGTAGCCTATAAAGGCATGAAAGTCCATGTACTTTGCATCCAATATGAGGGTCGGGTATATCCCATAAATTCGAACGAGGATTTTATTATTTCTGTATAAGGAAATGGTGTTTTAATTTTGAGAAATTTGGTGAAAAATCCTGTTGGAATTTATATATGTAATCCTCCTTTTCTTATTTTGGGTATTTCTTATAGAAAATTTATAGTGTGCAATATTACTAACAAAGGATTGAGGATTAATATGTGTACGATCTAAATTAAAAGCTAAATAAAAAACTTACTAATGCGAAAACAAAGAAATTTAAAGAGAGAGAAGAATTTTAGGACCTTCTTTGGAGAATTGAAGAATTTTCTTGATTGATGATAAGCTTCCTTGAAAGTGGGTGAAGAATGTAGAGGATAGTTTTGCTAAATTGGGTGTGAAAGTGATGGAAATGAAGGGTGGAGAAAGGTTTCAAACAAGGAAACCTTGTTGACTTAAGAAGAATGTTGTTAACATCGCTGAAGTTGATGTTTCTGAGATCCCTTTTGAGTTGAGCTCACGCTCTCCTTATATAGGGTCAGGGGACTGCTGATCGACATTTTCCTTGTCTTTCTTGTCAATAGGTAACCCTAGACACAATTCCGATACGCAGGTAAATGGACCTGCCAATTGACTATCTCGTGCAAATTTTTCAAAAAAATGGTTGTAAAACGTAATATGTAAGTCCAAATCGTGCATGGGGAATACCATTGGAAAGGTTATTCAGAGACCTTTGAGAATATTTTTGGATATTCCCGAGTCTTTGAGTTGACTTTAGGTCAAACGGGGCTCAAAAATGCCCGTCGATCCTTTGGACAGGAGATCGTGGGACAACAATGGATCGTTCGTCCAAACCATAAGTCCAAATCGTGCACAGGGTGGGTGGAACTTTAGAAAGTTTATATGAGGAACTTCGATGTTCTAAAAATCTTTTCTTGTTTCGGAGAGTTGACGCTGTTCAAATGGGGCCCGAAAGCCCGGTGTCCTTCCAGAATAAAATAGTTCGTTCCTCCGTAACATAAGACTCATTCGTGCATGGGGAGGACCATTGGAAAGGATATTCAGTGCCCTTTGAAGATTCATTTATGTTTTTTCAAGATAAAGAGTTGACCTTGGTGAAATGGATCCCGAGAGAACTCGCTGGCCTCCGAATCAGTTCTCAGAGGAAAACGGATTGTTCGTCCCAATGGTTATGCCGTTTCGCGCATGAGGCAAACCGTTGAAAAGGGGATTCAGAGTCCTTTGAAGATTCATTGAGCTTTCTCTGATGATGAAGTTGAATTGGGCTCAGATGGGGCCCAGGAGCACGAGATGGCCTCCATATTAGTTTTCGATAGTAAAATGGTCCGTTCGTCCGAAATTTTATGCCTATTCACACACGATGCAGACCATTCAAAAGGAGATTCAGATCCTTTTGAAGATAGATTGATATTTCACTCTGACGATGAAGTTAGCCGGAGTCAAAAGGGGTCCAAGAGCACCCGATGGCCCCTAAATCGGTACTCAGAGTATGACCTAGGGTTCGTGGTGAATGGGGAGGTGCTAGGGACCTAAGGAGAGACTTAGGGGTGGTCCTAGAATGTGGTTTCTATAGGTTAATTATTATAATAGATGCAAGTCTAAAGTCAAAACCACACCTAAGGCCCATATATGCAAATCGGGGACTAATGAAATTAATGAATCTTGCCTGTTGATTCTGTGATTGATGATTTACCTATTAGTATGTTATTGAATGATGCTTTACCAACTAGTATGCCTATGATTGATTGTGTCCCCAATATTGTGACTATTAGTACTGAAAAGGAGTTAAGTAGGTGTACAAATCAAAGTAATAAGCAATTTAGAAGAACTGAATGGGTGTGTAAGTTCCAAGTTTCTAAATGAACTATTAGGGACCAACACACACACACTACACTTAGTGATTCAAACGATGATGATTTGTAAAATTTTCAAGATTTGTATGCAAAAAATTTTAAGAAATGTTCTAAACTTTATAAAATGGTGAAAAACTTGAATTAATGTGTGGGACATGTAACTAGGATTGTTAGGTAGAGTGTTGAAGACTACACCAATCAATGTATATCTCATGAGATTGAAACAAAATATTTTTTGTTTAAAATAATTGTTCTCTTTAAGAAAAATGGTGTTTTATGAGCTAGAAGAATCTAAGGAAAAAGTTTCAAATATTTTTAAGAAATGTTTTCATTTTGAAACAAATTCAAAACCTTATGATAAAATCACAAGATCTAGAAAAATAATTGCTAAAGATAAAATGTGGGAGACCATTTTGTACAAAGTCCATAACAGTAATTGATTGACATAATTTGAGTTACTTGGCCCAGCCCAAATGGAAACTTCAGTTTTGCACGACCAGTTTAGCAAATATCAAGGATATAGTCAAATCAGGTGCCTAGATTCTCGGTGGAGCTATTCAAGCATCTCATGATCAATCCACATATCATGAAGTTTCTTAAACAGCTCAAACTTGATAACCAACACGCATATAAATTGTAACCCCTGGCCCTGGGCATAGGGGCATGTAAACTTTGAGAGATACTTCATAAAATTGTAGACCTATACGTGGACATAGGCACATTTTCGAAGCACGTATATTCTATGTTGTGTGATTGTTCGATTGCTTTCCAGTTGATATTGTTTCGTAAATTACTCTATTGTGATATTTTCTTCACTCATAATTAGTGTCGTCTTTGGGAACGACTCTTTATCGCTACGAAAACTCTTATCAAAATTGAAGCCTCGATGTCTAACCATAGCAGCAACCTCCCTCAGGCTGGCGACGTTCAGGAAGAGCCTGACCCACCTAGGGTTAGGTCTGAGATTCATTATCCATAAAATCCAAGGTACCACCAGGAATGGCAACCTTCTCAAGAGAGCAACGGGCCACCTAGATTTACTTAGGTATCCAGGTTGGTTGACCCCTACAAAGATAGACTTCAAGAATAAGAGGAAGCAACTCACCTCCAAGTGGAAGAAAAGTCTCTCCTACAGGGCGACTTGAGATAATGGAGAGAGATCTCCATAGAAATCCCAGAAGACACCATAATAGGACTCCTAGCCCTCAGGCGAGCAGGTCTCACAATCGAGGAAGGATTCCTAGGTGTGAGATGAATCTTTCTAACTGCAGCAGGTTGAAGTGTGCTCGAGATGAGAATAACCAACCAAGGATACGTCATGGCGATAATGATCGTCAAGATAATGACCTCGAGAACCTGATTCGTAGAGAGATGGATAAGCATCCAGCCAATCGCGAAGCTAGGTCCATTAGGGAGTTATCCCGAAGGGATCTAAATACCCAAATGGAATCCTCTTTCTCTAATGAGATTGAAGAAGAAGAAGAGTCCTCAAAAAAGTTTGCCGTCCCCAGGTTCAAAACATACGATGGCAAGACTGATCCCATTAATCACATCCGTCTATATAGGCAAGCTGTGACCTTGTGGATCCACAATAACTCACTCATGTGTAGAATCTTACCCTCTAGCCTGCACGATGTGGCACAAAGGTTGTTATAGAGATTATCCTATAGGTAGACCAAGAACTTTCCAGACCTTACAGAGGCCTTTACAACTCCTTTCTTCACTAGTAGTAGACACCACAAAAGAATGAACTCATTCCTTACAATGACGAAGACTGCACAGGATAGTCTCTTTGACTATGCCAAACATTATTGAGAGATCTTCAATTAAGTGGATGATTTCTCGGAGCAGGCATCCATATGATTTCTCAGAGTAGGCATCAATTAAGTGGTTATTGGTATGTAGGCTCGCGTAATAGGATACGCTCATCATCTATATTAGAATAAGTCAAAGCTATTCTCATTAACTAATGTAAGGGGTACCCTAAACTATCACTCCAGGCCAACCCAGTCAACAATGCCCAACCATTCGGTGTTGTATCCCTCGCTTGAAGAGATATCCATTTGAAGTCTTGAAGTAAAAAGTACTTAGGAACGTTTTTTAGAGAGAGAAATCAGAAGATTCAAATGCTTGAATGTGTGAAAAATTGGGAGGGATCACCCCCTTTTTATAGAAGGTTAAAAGGCCTATCGATCGGCAGCCCCTAGTCCATACCGATTGGTTGTCGCCTTTTCCTCTTCCCAAGAAAGACCAAGAGTTCGTTCAATTACCGATTGGAACCCCCAAGCCTACCTATCGGCATCCCTTTTCAAATTTTGTATAAAAATACTAGAAAGTTCAAGAAAATCTAGAAATTACCTGAAAAATTACCAAAAAATCTCGAAAAAATGTGGAACATCTTTTTCCCTAAGAACATCATTTTTGGGACACAAAGACCCTTATAAATTCTCAAAATACCTAGTAAAATTAATATTACACTCTTATGCCCACCATACTACACATCAGAACCAATGACGCACCCGCATCCAAGTCTACCATGATTCCCCATCCATAATCCAAAAACTAAAATATCCCCCAGTGGAGTTTCAAGATAAAAATTCCCCAGCGGAACCAAAAGTGCACTTTCACCCTCAAGACAATTCAAATTTCCCTAGGATATAAATTCCCCGCACTAGAACTTAAGGTCCTCATAATTGACCTTGATCTGCGGAATTGGTCACCCGAACTTTAGGTCCTCCAAATTGACCTCGACCCACATAATTAGTCGTCTCAGATTATGGTGCTTAGAATTCACCTCGACCCAAAAAATTGGTCACCCTAACTTTAGGTCCTCAGAATTTACCTAGACTTGCAAAATTGGTCATTACAACTCAAGGTCCTCAGATTTGATCGCGACCTGCAGAATTGGTCGATACAACTTAAGGTCCTCAAAATTAACCTCGCCCTCAGAATCGGTCTCCCCTAACATCACTTTAGGTCTTTAAAATCGGCCTTGAACTACTGAATTGGTCACCCTAGCCCTATATATCCAATTATAACACATCATCGACCCATTGAACCAGTCATACTCGTCTCCTTAGGTCCTCAAAATTGGCCTCGACCTGCTGAATCAATCATCAACATCTCCTTAGCTCCTCAGAATTGACCATAACTCATTGAATCGGTCATCCTCATCTCCTTAGGTCCTCAGGACTAACCTTCACCCATTGAGTTGGTTAACCTAATATTCTAAGTCCTCATAATTGACCCAAAGTCATCTTCCCCAATGTCGATGAAGTGTCTATCATTCTACGGCCATCACTTATTCCAAGCTGGCACATAAAGGGGTTCTGCGTATACACCACATCCTAAGACCCCCTAAGCACCTCCTTAGGTCCTTAGAACTCACTCTTTCACCATAAACCCTAGGTCATATGTCGTGTATCAATCTAGAGGCCACCGAGCACTCCTATGACCCGTTTGACTTCAGTCAACTTCCTCTACTGAGTGGAAGCTCAATGAATATTCGAAACGGTCTAAATCACAATTCTAATTGAACACCCGTGCATGAATTAGCCTTATGGTTTAGATGAACGATTCACTTTACTAATAAAAAATTGATCTTGAGGCCACCGGGTTCTCCCGGACCCCATTTGATTGCGATCAACCTTCTCTCCAGAGTGAAAACTTAATTAATCTTCATAGGGATTTACTTCTCTTCTCCAATGATCTGCCCCGTGCGTAAATTGACCTTACGGTTCAGATGAACAGTTGTACTATTGAAAATTGATCTGGAGACCACCAGGCACTCTCAAGCCTTTTTTGATTCCTATCAAATTTCTCACCTGAGAAAAACATAACAAATATTTGAAGGGCTCTAAATCCCCTTTCAAATGGTGTACCATGTGCACGAATCAACCTTACGGTATGGAAAAATGATATGTTTTACCTCAAAAACTATTCTAGAGGCTATCCCGTACTCCTGGGCCCCATTTGACTCTGGTAAACTCTTTAGCTTGAACGAAGCTCAATGAATCTTTGAAGGGCTCTAAATACCCTTTCCAATAGTCTGATTGGTGCATCAATCAACCTTACGGTACGAACAAATGACCCATTTTATTCCAAAGAGTCATAGGGTGCTTCCAATTCCCATTTGACCTTGGTAAACTCTCCAAACTAAACGATGCTGAATGAAATCTCAAAGTTCTCTGAATACCCTTTCCAATGGTCTGCCCCATGTGCAATTTGGCCTTACGATTTGGAAGAACAATCCATTTTCCTTTGAAAAATTCCTGTCTAGTACCAATAGGCGCTTTCAGGTTCGATTTGACCTCAGTCAACTCTCGAACCCAAGAGATTATTAAAGGTCTCTAAATACCCTTTCCAAAAATCCACCCCATGAGCGATTCTGACTTACAATTTGCATTTTATAATAATTTTTTCAAAAAATATGCCTCAGACTGTTGAGTGGCACCCTAGGACCCTGTGTATCGACAGTTTGTCTAGGGTTCTACGCTGATAGGTAGGTCAAGGAACCTGACAATCGGCACCCCCTTAGACTTATAAATAAAGTTCATGACATAAATTCAAAAGAAAATCCCCGAACATCCCTCTTAGTAATTAAGAGAACATTCTCTCGAATTCAAAGTTGCTCCCTTCTTAAAAATCCCATTTCCCATATTCCTTCCATCCTTTTCATACTCCTTATAGTAAACCCTAACCATCTCCTCATACCGCCATCACCTCATCATGAGATCAGCGCATCTACAATCAAGATCCAATTCAAGTCTTCATAAAGAGGTCCCATTCTCTACCATTATCTTTAAATTCTCTTATTTTAACATTAGTCACTTTATTTTTACTTTAGCGCTTTATTTCATTACATTACATACATTAATCTCAAACCTTTATTATTAATAAAAAGAGGGTTTACCTATAAATTCCAAAAGAGGGATTATCACTACACATCCTCCCACTTATATCTACATACACATATAGGAGAAATCCATCATTTGGATTTATGGGATAACCCCCACCTTATGTTATCTTCGAACTACATGGACTTTGATGCCCCTTGGGATACATAGGCTTCTTGGGTAAATCCTTAGACTGAGTCCTCCCTTATGGATCCTTTATTACCTTGTTTTTATCATATATTTTTAATGGATTTTATATGCTTACATTTTTGTGTTTTATCTGACGTACACATTCGTTCTTCTATAACAGCTAGTGAATCGAAAAACACTTACATTATACTTCAGATTACTATTTTGGGAACACTCCTAAGGATGAACTCACTCCGCATTTTTCCATGACGTGAGTGGAGTGATTCAATTATCCATTTTTATTATGCACATAAGCACACACTTCACAAATTTTAACAGAATAAGATTAACACATTCCTAAAAGAGATCGAAAGGGGGGATAGGTGCCTAACACCTTCCCATGTCGTCACTTAGTCCCTGGACCCTTGAACTACTTGGTTTTGTAAGCATCATTATTTTCCTTGATGCCATTATCTCAAGGCGACAACATTTCTTTTGCCTATTTTGTGCAAAATAGACTGGAGACTCTATCCCACATCGACAGCAGTCGAGTGCCTCGAAAAAGGGCACAATCCTATGCGCACACTGGAAGGAAAGAAAGGGGAATCCCTCCTCTCCTCAGACCCCCCCTCGGTATGTCCACACAAGTAATGAACAAATAAGTAGAGAAGATTAGAAAAAGTAGATATAAACACATAAACATTACCAATTTAGCCATTGTTCTACATGCCCAATTCAAGGTGACAATGTTTTCACTATAATAACGACTCACAAGGTCATGAAAGACATACAAGTCATCTTTCTCTCTACACTTTAGTAGAGTTTCCTTAAGGTTACAAACAGTCAATTAAAAAGGACATATGAAGTATTTTAAATGCCTTGGGGTGCACAATATTGACCCCAAACATGCTCTTAATACCTAGCTAAGGTCATGGTCAATGAGAGAGTTCCAAGTGTAGATGTATAGAGAATATGTCATTATAAAGAATATTACCTCCTGTATATTATTCATCTTCGATAATAATATTATGCAATGTGTTAGAAATTCCCTTGTCATCTCCCCATGCATGCAGGATATGTCTTAAGCCGAAGGGTCTCGACCGAGTCGAGACTGTAGAGGCTATATTCTGTGCTAAAGGCCGAGTTGAGATTGGGTAGTCATTTGAGACCAATGTTCTCATATCTAATTGTGGTTACTAATTTAGTGTATTTATGTAGTTTGAGGCTAACACTGATGTTGACCGAGATGTGATTATTTTTTTTATCATGAGATGACGCTGAATTTAGGAAGTTTGTCTAGGTCTCCTTTAGATAAGATACTAATGGGGAGAAATATTGTAGATGAGATTATTTATGAGGGCTTGGGTAGGCAAGGATATTCTCGGAAGGATATCAGTGAATCGCTTTCTTCAAGATGTTATGAGGATGATACCACACTTATGTATGTAAATAACCCTTTAGATTTTAGCCTTCAATGTCAATAGGAGTCTGAGGTTTAAGTACATTTTGGTCATCTCATTTAGTCTTAGTACATGGTTCATAGGCTGTCTCTATGGGTATCTAAGAGTTAGGTTAGGTGTAACGGTAATATCAAGCGAACTTTTTATGTCACAACCCACTAATTAGAAGTTGTCCAACTGTCATCCACTAGTGAGTTGTGCCAGAGGCAATGTAACCTCTTAGGAGTACTTGGGCATTACGTGTAACCGTTGCATCATTAATGTTCTTTGGGAGTTGTTTCCTAATCGTCTCAACATATTTTGAAATTAATGAGGGTTTATTTCGGAAGAAAAATACCTTTATCCAATTCATTTCTCATAAATGTAGAATGAATCTTGCCCTTTTTCTTTCTCTCTTTAGCTTCCCACTTATTGTTTCTCATTCGCTCTTCCCTCTCTATAATGGTCTGTTCCTTCATAGTCCATGATCCTTCTTTACAAGTACTCCTTTACCTTTCCTTCCATTTTTTCGATCATTTAGTTTAGGGATATGTCAATTTCATAGATTTTGGTGAGTTTTAGGATACTACGATATATACTTTATGGTAGTTCCACCCATTTGTGGTGGTGTTAGTGTGGTGGTTTTCAGTTTTTAGGAGCATAAGTTTGGTGTAGTTTTTAGGTATTCTTATGTTAACTCTGATTGAGGTCGCCTGAAACTAGGCATATTATTCTTGGTGTTCTTGTTGTTCTTGGTTTAAGACCATCTTACTCACCACATTTGATCTTTAACACTTATAAGCCTTAGATATTTGGTGTTTGTTCATGTATAATCGCTTGTACGAGGCTCGAGTAGAGTTACAATACCGCCATAATTATGTCCACCAAGAGGTGGAACAAGCCTAGGCTCATCTTAATTGAACAAGGTCCCTAGTACCTTTAAATTCGACACCTTTAGCCATAAAAAAACCTATTATTATCTAACCAATCATTCCATCAATGAGACCTCACTTCAATCAACAACTGTGATTTCCATTAGCAATGACACAATGTCATCTTCCTCCAAGGGCTATGGTCCCTTTGAGCATTTATTTCTTCATGATGATTGTGTAAAATTTGGCTCTCATTTCTTTAAGGAGGCCATGAGGGTGACCGTGGCTCGTCCGAGAGAGCTTAAGATGGTAGGCTTTGCTAAGTCTAGCATCAAAGGTCATTCCATCCTCTGATTGACATGATTTTCTTCAATATGTGCCTTTATCTTGGCATAATTTTCTTCGATGCCCCTCTTATTAACTAAGAAACCCAGAAATGTTCTTAATTTAACACCGAGCAGTCATTTATATGGATTCAATTTCATTATATATTGATCCATTATATTAAAATTTCCTTCACGGTCGACCATGTAATTGTCAGCCTTCAAACTTTCATCATCATATCGTCAATATAAACATCAATTATCTTACCGATATGGTCTTTGAACATTTTATTAACTAACCTCTATAAGGTAGCCCTTACATTATTTAGGTTAAAGGACGTCACCTTATGGAAATACTTCCCTTTATCATTTATAAAGGATGTCTTCTTGGCATCACCCTTATACATAAAGATTTGACTGTACCCCAAGGAAGCTTCCATGAAACTCATCAGCTCATAGCTAACTGTAGCATCCATCATCTGATCAATTCTCAAAAAAGTAAAGCTATCCTTTGGGTAGGATTTATTAATGTTGGTGAAATAAACACATATCCTCTATTTTCAATTTTGATTAGGAACCATAACTATTTTGGATAACCACTCTGGATATTGCACTTCCTTGATGAAGTTTGTCGTCTGCATTTTTTCACTTCTTCTTGTATGACCTCGAACTTTTCTCTAACAAAGGTTCGCCTCCTCTGTTTTACCAGCTTTACTTTGTCATCTAGGTCCAGGCGATGGAATATAAGATTAGGCTCAATCCCCATCATGTCATTATAGCTTCACACGAAGAAACTTTTCCTTCTCTTTAGAAGTTCAATCAATTCTTCTTTATCTTTAGTTTTAGGTACGAGCCAATTTGGAATTTTTTTCCGGTTCATCCTTATTAAGGACGATGGATTCTACCTCTTCAATACGCTTTCCCTTCTTAAGTTTTTTCTCATCTCTTGGGTCAAGACTATCAATATTGTGCAAGGTCGTCTTTTTCTTGTGGGCAACCCTCTCTTCCTCTAAGGAGAAATAGCATTTGCGTGCTTCCACCTAATCACCATTTGGTTCCCCTAATACATAAAGATTTGGGAATTTCATCATTTGGTGTATGGTGGAAGGCCCAGTTTTAAATTATTTTAATTCTACATTCCCAAAAATGATGTTGTAGGCCAAGAAAAAATTCTCATCCTTCACAAAAAAGCTTATTTTTCTGGTAAAGCACCTTGGAAAGGTTACCATATAATGTCCATCTCAAATACTCCCAGAGGGTGGACTTTCTCTCCACTGAACCTAATCAATGGGTGGTAATATGGGTCGAGTCACTTCATTGTTACATTTAACCCTTAGAAATAATTCCAGGACATGATGCCGATTGAGCTTCCTCCATCGACCAAAATATAAGAAACATTATATCCCTCTACTCGTGTGCTGATGGCGAGCGGGTGGTTACATGGGGCCAAAATCCCCTTGAATCCTTGCTTAAAAAACCCTACTACGAGGCTATCTATATTAAATCTTTTCAATTTTCTTGGTTTTGTCTCTATTTCAGTCAAATTTACTTCCATTCTTTTCGTCCCAATTTTTGCCTAACTACATGAGCCTTTCTATCAATCAGTTTCATTCCTCTTGTAATGACCCCACTTTTATATGCTCATATACAGTTTGTTTTTACAATTTCGTCTCACTTATTATCTGATAAATGTTGTATTATAACAAATGTGATATTATAGGTTCTTAATAAGACAAAACCTATTTTTAAATTTAAAGAATCAACTGTAAAGTGGGTCAAATTGAAGTTTTATGGCACATCCTAAACTAAATGACAAGTTTCGGGGTAAAAAATATAATTTCATGAAACTTAAGGGACTTCATTCTAATTAAGAAGTTTTAGGAACCAAAATTAAAAAAAAAGGACCTTTTTGTAAATAAAATATTTTTAGAGATTGTTAAGAAATATTAATAATATGAAATGTGAAGTTACCAAAATACCCTTTATGTGTAAAATGATCCTTATACCCTTAATAACTTTCCACCTCGTGTTGTATCTTGCCACCACACCTTACAAGTGTCATCCATAAAAACAAAGATAAAACACATGTCATCCATATAAAAGGAGCTAAAACACGTGTCGTCATTAGGTGAATAAAGAGTGCAAGACAGCTTCGTTACGCAACACGTCAACGCCGACTCACCAAAATGAAAGCTTACTCACCCAGACACATGTCAACACCCTAATACCTTTGAAAAACTATAAATATAGCCCTTAGGATCAGTTGTTACACGAAATTACTCCAAAAACTTACAAAGAAATAGTGAGAAAAAGTGCGGGAAAATTTAAGAAGAAGTTTTATCGTAGTGATCCAAGACTCGATATCTATAACTTCATACTTATGTTTTAGGTTGAGAACACACTATATGGTTGACTTACTTGAGTCTGTGCCATATAGGAGTTCCAACTAATTTGGATATTGAGAAAAAATATGATTAGATTTTTCCAAGTTACTCTATCTCAAAAAGGCTCCAAGGAATCAGAGTCCAAGTACTCCAATGCGACACAAAGAGGTACGTACAACTCTTGAACCACAATTAGGACACATACACTACAGATACATGTTTATTATGTGTGCATATTTTTTATGGTGGTGTTGTTTCTTCAAATATTTTTTTAGAAAAAGATAACATAAGAATATTTTTTATGATAAAAATTTGATTGGTTGATTTTTTTAATTGGTTAATATTTTTTTAAGTCGATTTTTTTTTAAAATTTTTCAAGACTTTAAAAAACACATGTGTGTTATTTTTTTAATAAGGCTTTTTGTGTTTGTTTAGTGTCTTGGTGGTTAGACTCATTTGTGACCCTAGATTGAGTGGTTATCAATGAACCATTTTATTAGTGTATACCTTTTAGCCAATCACATTAGTTATTCCACTTTCTTTCTACACCATTAGATCTTGAAGATTTGATCTAGACCCTTCATTTGTAACAACCCTTTTAGTACCTCATATAAAATATCTCTTAAGTTGTTTTTATTTAAAAAAAAAGAGGTAATAAGAAAAAAGAAAAGAGGGGTAGAGAAAAAAAGAGGGCGGATAATTTTTTAAGGAGATAAAATTGAGTCAACCCATAATTATGAGTCATATATGTCATTATATGCTAGGATCATATACCATGAAGATGATGAATGTGTGTTTACTCGTGATTTTATTGTTCCTATTGTTGCATCTATTGTTGATAATGTTGTGACTATTGATGATGAAAACAACATCATTAGTGATAGTTTAAGCGTGTGTCAAACTGAAAGCATTGTCGTTAAACCTGAAGTGTGTGTGAGTTCTACATATGAAATGAGTGATATAGGAGACACTTCACATGATACACTTAGTGATTTCGATGATGATCTTTCAGCTATGCATAAGCTATACACGAAAATGATTAAGAAAAGCACCCGTCTTGATAAAATGGTTAAACTACTTCATAAGCGTATTGATTTACTTAATCAGACTATTAAGAAGATCACTGAAGAACTTACATCACAATGTGTTGCCCATGAGACTGAAATTGAAGAATTTTTCGCTAAAATAGAAGATCTTTCTGAGAAAAATAATATTTTGGAACAAAAATACAAGTCTACCTTGGTAGAACTTGAAGAATCTAAGCAAAAAGTTTCAAACGTGTTTAAAAAATGTTTACACTTTGAAACTCAAGCTAAGTCCTACGAAGAAATTGTTGTAGGAAGAAAGTTTGATTCTAACGATAAATCTGGTTTTGGATTTGGAGAAAAAGTTTATACTAGCAAAAATGTTTCTCCTAAAAATGTTGTTTTTATAAAACAAGGCCAGATTCCTCAAAACACTCAGAAAGAAAATTATTTTAAAAATGTCTCTAAGGCAAAATAAAGTGATTGTACTCAACAACCCAAATATAATGGTCCAGCTAAGTACGTCTGTCCAATTTTTAAAAATCATTATCAGAAGCCCAAAGACAATTAGATTTGGACGACCATTCCTATTAGGGATAATCCAATTTTCAAAGACTTTAGTAATAAAGTCAAGTCCTCCACACATCTGTATTGTTCATACTGTGATGTCTACGACCAGTCCATTATCGAATGTTTTTAAAAGAGAGTGTATACACCTAATTACTCAAACGTTAGCTATTCTAGAAAGAGTAGGAATACTTATGTTCTCCCAAGATAGATCACTCACAACTCTAACTACAAAAAGAAGGGATGGCCTAAAACTAAAAATAAATCATTTAGAAAGACCCAACAATTTTTTTCTAAATCCAAGGCCAATCAAATGGTTAAAACTAGGACTATTTGGATAAGAAAAGATGACTTGTTACCCCAGCTCAAGTGCAACATTGTCATATCTGCTATTAAGGCAACAAGCACTTCATCTGGATGGTATCTTGACTCCGGATGTTCTAAACATATGACCGGAGATGAAACTAAATTAACAAACAAAACAAACTTCCTTGGAGGTAGTGTTGCATTTGGTGATGGAGTTTTATCTAAGATCATAGGTAACGAAACATTGTGTGAGGAAGGTCTCCCTAAGATAAATGATATCCTCCTAGTTAAAGGTCTCAAAGCTAACCTACTTAGTATATCTCAATTTTATGATTCCAATCATACTGTCTGCTTTTTTAAAACTGATTGAAAATCTAATGATGAAAAGGGAAATTATATTTTAACAGGAAACAGAAATAAGGATAACTGCTACACAGTCCTTCCTAAGTTTGAATCTTGTAATAGATTGGGATATACAAATTTTGATAATCTTCATGAGAAAAGCTCCCAAGAAATTGTAAGAGGATTTCCTAAAATCAAAAATTATTTTAAACCCGTATGTAGTCCTTGTCAGGAAGGGAAAATAAGAAAATTTTCTCACAAGAAAGTTAAAGATGTTTTAACTACAAAACCTTTGGAATTAATTCACATGGACCTTATAGGTCCCTCTCGAACTGTCAGCTTCGGTGGTAACAGTTACATACTTGTTATTGTGGATAACTACACACGGTATACTTGGGTTGCATTCATGAAAAATAAATCCCATACCTTCGATGAGTTCTTAAAAATACTTTTAAAAATAGAGAACGAGAAGGATACCCTAGTATGTCGCATCAGAAATGACATAGGTTGAGAATTCAAAGATCCGGGTGTTGCAAAATATTGTATAGGCAATGGCTATAAATATGAATTTAGTGCGCCTAAGATATCTCCGCAGAACAACATTACTAAAAAGAAAGATAGAGCTTTACAAGAGATGGATAGGGTTATGCTACATGCGAAAATTCTACCCAAGTATTTTTGGGCCAAGGATGTTCAAACGGCTTGTCGTATCATTGATCAGGTATACCTTAGGAAGAATTTCAAATATGTTTATGATATTCAATATGAGTATCTTCGTAATGCCATTGGTATGATAGTTCTCGTTTAATTCAACACATCATTCATATCCTCGATAGTTGCATGCTTATTATTAGTTTCTGAGGATTTAGGGCATGGTCGTTTCTCAATTGACAAAAGAAGCCTCCTAATATATGTTTAATGTAGGATACCCTTATATTTTCTCTTGTATATGTTATTTCTTGTGTTGACATATCATCTCATATTCTCCTGATTTATATTTTTTTACACCGTTGTATATTTGAGCAAAATCTGGGGAGAAGAACTTGAGTACCTATGCTACGATTTATATCTTTTGGTACTAACTCAACTAATATGCCATTGAGTGTATATCTTTTTAAGGCATTTTTTCAGACCCGGTTGTATAACTTGTCCCATTTATTAGGGTATTGGTCTGTATTGTAGTTAAGTAATGTATTTTCTTATCTTATTTTCGTTTCTAGGATGAGATTGGATAAATAGAGATATTTGTATAGGAAATCTAGGATTTTTCATTTTTACCCACGAGTTCAGGATACACAAGGGAATTTTGTCTTCAATATCCAAAGGGGGAGATTGAGAACACACTATATGGTTGACTTACTTGAGTTTGTGCCATATAGAATTTCCAACGAGTTTGGATATCGAGACAAAATAGGATTAGATTTTTTCAAGTTACTCTATCTCAAAAAGACTCCAAGGAATTTCAGTCCAAGTATTCCAATGCGACATAAAAAGGTAAGTACAACTCTTGAATCACAATTAGGACACATACACTGCATATACATGTTTATTATGTGTGCATATTTTTTATGTTGGTATTGTTGCTTCAAATATTTTTTTTTGAAAAAGATAACATAAGAATATTTTTTATGATAAAAATTTGATTGGTTCATTTTTTTAATTAGTAAATATTTTTTTAAGTCGATTTTTTTTAATTTTTCCAAGACTTTAAAAAACACATGTGTGTTATTTTTCTAATAAGGATTTTTTTATTTGTTTAGTGTCTTGGTGGTTAGACATATTTGTTACCCTAGATTGAGTGGTTATCGATGAACCATTTTATTAGTGCCTCAATCCTAGTGTATACCTTTTAGCCAATCACATTAGTTATTCAACTTTCTTTCTACACCATTAGATCTTGAAAATTTGATCTAGACCCTTCATTTGTAACAACCCTTTTAGTACCTCATATAAAACATCTCTTAAGTTTTTTTTATTTTAAAAAAAGAGTTCACAAGAAAAAAGAAAAGGGGGTTAGAGAAAAAAAGAGGGCGGATGGTATTTAAGGAGAGAGAGAGAGTCTTCTTAACTTTTCATATCTTCTTCTTCTCCATTTTCTTCAAGAGAGAATAAAAAAAAGGGTTATGAAAAAAGGGGACATCGATTTTTTCCCAGAGAGATAAACCGAGAGGGAGATCGAGTTCGTTGGAGATATAGAACCGAGAGAGAGAGAGAGAAGAAGTCGTTACCGAAAAATAAGAGAGATACAGAGAGAAGAAGACATCACCGCCGATTCTGTACGAAAACCGAGATCGTCAGTGCTGTGTGAAAATCAAGCTCACCGTAAACCGAGATCAAGAAAGAGAGAACTAGATCGCCAGAGTTTTTCGTCACCGAAAATCTTGTCGGATTTTTTCAAGAACCAAGTAAGACTTATTTTTCATGGTTTATTCTCAAAACCCCATCCCCACTTTGTTGATTGATTTAATCTGAAAAAATCCAAGAGCCTAGAAGATTATTTGTCGGGATTTTTGTGTATTGGGTTTTGTTGTTGACTTGTTGGGTATTTGAAGACCTCTTCAAATAATATATTTTTTTAAGAACCATTTAGTTCACACTAATATTTTTGGGGTTCTTTATTTGTTTTCTTGGATCTTTATTATATTTGTTGTTGTTGAATACAAGAATATAGTTTTAAATAAATTTGAAACACAAGACTTATTGTTTTGTCTTATATTCAGATTTGAGAAAGACATTTTTGGTTTCAAAAATTAATTTCACAAATTGGTGAAATAAATTTGTACATAAATAATTTTGAAACGAAATTTGATTTGAATTTTTTTATTCCAAATCTGAAAATTTTGTAGTCTTATATTCAAAACATATTTGAGATGATTTGCATTGCACATAGAAGTTGCTTGTAATTCATAGGATATTACTTGTATTATTTATTGAGAGGGTGAGAAGCATTATTGCATTTAGTTAATTCATAAAGACTATCATTCACAAGCATTATTGAGAGGGTGAATTTTTTCATTGTGCTCTGTAGAGGGGCCCCTGGATGTTTCCCTTATTTTAGGATTTTACCACGTTAAAAATCACGTGTTAATTTTCTTGAATCTTCTTAATTGCCTTGGTGAACATTACTGCACTTAATACTTAATTGAATGGTTTAGTTTTAAAAACTCAAGGTAATCAAACTAACGAATCTAGAGATCATATTCATAAAAACGTTTTAACACATCTAATGTTCATTTTGAAAAGAGTTTTGTTCAACGAGTTTATTTCGGAGTTTACTCAACTTATAACTTTTTGTTATTAACCTTGTAAACAAGTTTTTCAAGAAGAACTTGACTACCTATGCTACGATTTATATCTTTTGGTACTAACTTAACTAATATGCCATTGAGTGTTTATCTTTTTCAGGCATTTTTTTAGACCCGATTGTATAGCTTGTCCTATTTATTAGGGTATTGGTTTGTATTGTAGTTGAGTAATGTATTTCCTTATCCTATTTTCGTTTCTAGGATGTGAATAGATTGATAGAGATATTTGTATAGGAATTCGAGGATTTTTCATTTTTACTCACGAGTTCTGGATACTCAAGGAAATTTTGTCTCCAATATCCAAATGGGGAGATTGAGAACACATTATATGGTTGACTTACTTGAGTCTGTGCCATATAGCAGTTCCAACTAGTTTGAATTTCGAGACAAAATAGGATTAAACTTTTTTCGAGTTACTCTATCTCAAAAAGTCTCCAAGCTTCATCAAAGGTTGAATCCAGTTCAAGTACTCCAATGCGACACAAAGAAGTAAGTACAACTCGTGAACCACATTAGGACACTCACCCACACACTCTTTGCATATATGTATTTTTATGTGTGCACAATTGTTATGTGATTAGACCTCGTTAAACATTTTTTTATATTCATTGAAATATTTTTTATTGTTTTAAATCAATTTTTTAAATGAGTTTTCATTTAATTAAAATTGTTTTTTAAAATGTTTGAGGCTACAATCAAAATTACTTATTGTCAAAAAAAGCTTTGTGGTTACATATTATATTTCTCAAAACCTTTTAAAACTTGCAAATGCGAGTTTGTTAGTTTTAGCATATGCGTTTTTACGCATCCTTTCAATCGAAATCCAGATCGTACCATTTTCAATCCGTGTGAGACCGATTTAACCAGTCGAATCTCATCCCTTGTTTTAGTAACTGCCTTACTTCGGTCCATTAGATCAGCTCTGTTCGACGAAAGCAGATTTTGTTCGTTGATTTGTAACCGTCGTCTTCACGGAGTACATAAGGTCATTAGGGTTCTGTTCTTTAGTTGGTGGGAGAGAATAGAGAATAAATGTGAGATCGTCCCAATAGAGAGAATAACGTTTCTCCAAGAAGAGAACCCGAGAGCTGTAAGTGAGCGTAGTAGAAGAAAACCGAGAGAGTCAAAGAATATTACATCTCGCCGGAACCGTAAACAGAAAAAGGAGAAGTTCGACGATTTGTTGAAGTCGCCGGAATAACTGTGACACTGAAACTGAAGAGCTGCGTCGCCGACAAACGAAGAAGAGGGAAGAGTGACAGACGCCACTGACCAAAGGGTCGTCGAAACTGAACATAGTCACCCGAGAGATCTTTCAAAAACTGTAAACCGAGAGTGAGAGAAATAGAGAACCAAATTATCAAAACCCCATACCCACTTTGTTGGTTGATTGAAAAAATCTAAGAGGCTAGAAGACTATTTGTTGGGATTTGTGTGTATTGGGTTTTTGTTGCTGATTTGTCGGGTATTGGAAGACCTCTTCAAATAATTTATTTTTCTAAAAACTATTTAGTTCACGCTAATATTTTTAGGGTTTTTAATTTTTTTTCTTGAATCTTTATTATATTTGTTGTTTTTGAATCTAAGAATATTAGTTTCAAATAAATTTGAAACACAAAACTCATTGTTGTGGCTTATATTCAGATTTGAGAAAGACATTTTTGGTTTCAAAAATTAATTTCACAAATTGGTGAAATTAATTTGGACATAAATAATTTGAAACAAAATTTAATTTGAATTTTTTTTTATTCCAAATATGAAATTTTCAAGTCTTGTATTCAAAACATTTTTGAGATGATTTGCATTACACATAGAAGTTGTTTGTAATTCATAGGATATTTCTTATATTATTGATTGAGAGGGTGAGAAGAATTATTGCATTTAGTTAATTCACAAACACTATTATTCTCATATGAACACTTAGGAGTTGTGGTTCTTGATGAGATATTTTGTTTGTTGGAGCAGCTATAATAAAAGAGGACAAGGACAAAGCAAGGAAGCTGCGGGAAGGAAGACTACATCAAGTCAGAAGCTTTGAGAGTTGAGGAAACTCGTGTAGGTAACGTTCTGAACATACATTTAGGTCTTGTATTTGCATGCTTAGTGTTGTAACTTGTGCCGTGTGATTATTAGTGGATTTTTTTTGTTTTGCTCCGTAGAGGGGTCCGTGGATGTTTCCCTTATTTTAGGGTTTTACCACATTAAAAATCACGTGTTAATTTGCTTCAATCTTCTTAATTGCCTTGGTGAACATTATCGCACTTGAGACTTAATTGAACGTTTTAGTTTTAAAAACTCAAGGTAATCAAATTAACGAATCTAGAGATCATATTTAGAAAAACGTTTTAACACATCTAGTGTTCATTTTGAAATGAGTTTTGTTGAACGAGTTTATTTAGGAGTTTACTCAATTTATAACCTTTTGTTATTAACCTTGTAAACAAGTTTTTCAAGAAGAACTTGAGTACCTATGCTACGATTTATATCTTTTGGTACTAACTCAACTAATATGCCATTGAGTGTTTATCTTTTTCAGGCATTTTTTCAGACCCGGTTGTATAGCTTGCCCTATTTATTAGGATATTGGTATGTATTGTAGTTGAGTAATGTATTTCCTTATCTTATTTTCGTTTCTAGGATGGGAATAGATTGATAGAGATATTTATATAGACCTAGTTTGGTTGCGCAAATTGTTTGATTATGTAAATTGGTTCATTATGAATTAGTGAATTGTAAATGAGTGAATTTGAAATGAGTTAAATCCAATTTTACACGATGTTTGGTAATTTCAAATTGACGTTAAGGTTCTATGAAAAAAGGTAAAAACATATTGAGAGAGGGGGGAGGGGGGAATAGAGAGGGGGAGAGGGAGAGGGGGCGTGCAATTTTATGTGACTCCTATTTCAAATGGATTCATTTCACGTTTTTTGTGAAATGATCCAATTTCAGATTTGCACATGAGCTACAATGGGGCAATTAATGAATCATTTCATTAATGAAACCAAATACAATTAATGGGTCAATTTGTAAATGGATCCGTTTATTAATGATCTAATTTATAATTTTGGGACAACCAAACGGGCCGATAGGAAATCTAGGATTTTCATTTTTGCCCATGAGTTCAGGATACTCAAGGTAATTTTGTCTCCAATATCCAAAGAGAGAGATTAAGAACACACTATATGGTTGACTTACTTGAGTCTGTGCCATATAGGAGTTCCAACTAGATTGGATATCGAGACAAAATAGGATTAGACTTTTTCCGAGTTACTCTATCTCAAAAAGGCTTCAAGCGTCATCAAATGTTGAATCTAATTCAAGTACTCCAATGCAACACAAAGAGGTAAATACAACTCGTGAACCACATTAGGACACTCACCCACACACTCTTTGCATATTCGTGTTTTTTATGTGTGCACAATTGTTTGGTGATTAGACCTCGTTAAACATTTTTTTAAAATTCATTTATATATTTTTTATTTTTTAAATCAATTTTTTTGAATTTATTTTCATTTAATTAAAATTGATTTTTAAAATGTTTGAGGTTACAATCAAAATTACTTTTTGTCAGAAAAAGCTTTGTGGTTACATATTAGATTTCTCAAAACCTTTTAAAACTTGCAAACTGTGAGTTTGTTAGTTTTGGCATATGCGTTTTTAATCTATGTCCAAATCGTGACCCTTAAGTTCATCTACGGTCCCAAAGCTCCAGTTTTCAAACCGTGTGAGACCGATTTAACCAACCAGATCACAACCCTTATTTTAGTAACTGCCTTACTTCAGTACATTATATCAGCTCTATTTAGGGGTGCACATGGTTCGGTTCGGTTCGGTTCCACTACGGTGTGACACCCCGACTAATTAAATACCGGGTAGCTACTCCTTTATAAAATTAATTCAAAATGCCAAGTTGGCTCAGTTAATAGCATCACTGTCGAAAACATTTTATTATTACTAACCACCTAGTATTTAAAAATCAAGTTGCCAAATTTTAATTTAAGTCTGATTAACATGCAAGTAAAATGAAGAAATAAATAACATCATTCACCATACTGAAGTAAACTGAATAATCATCACATAACAGTAATTAAAGTCTGGAGGAAAAACTCCTCACAATAATCCCATAACTGAAATAAATAAACTGAAACAATACATGCTAAAGTCCGAAAACTGAAATATAAAAGATGTCTCTAAACAAATGGGCAACATGCCCTACAACTGATAGATGGTGACTCTGGAATCCAAAAGATAGAAGCGTCTACATGCAAATCCCTGTAGCTTCCACAAGCAGCTACAGCTCGTCACCTGAATGAGTATCCTATGCTTGGTGTCCTTGTGGCTGGGCACCTAAAATGGTTTTACAAAGAAAAAGAGATTTGAAAAGCAAACGGGTCAGAGCCCGAATGTGGAGTTATATTTTAAAAACCTGCAAGTGCTTTAAAAACATTTAAAACATTAAATGCAAAGTACATGTTAGGACGTACACTCGCATGATATTCTCACCTCTCGTCTAACCGTGCACTCCTAACGTAAGTACCCATCTATAACGACCCATACTACTAGCTAACTGACAACATAACTAGCTAGACTTCCAAAGGTTCTACCCATATTACTCGGTTCCATTTAACATAACAACGCTCGTAATTAACTAGAGGTTTAACGTAAACTCAGTTACTAAATATGCCATTGATATATAACTATCAGTTAACTCATTATATCACTCGAAACAATACCGTAATATTTTTACAACATTAACATGAGGATTCCCATTAATATAATGTATATTATTCATATAAAAAATATACAATACAAGCACCCCGCAATCTAAGCTGTAGTGCACACATACTCTGCTATCCATCCCGGTACATCACGTACATAAGGATTACATATTCCGAATCTCTCAGGAATAGTTTACCGATAACAACATCACAAATAATGGAGGCGAACACAGTCACCATCACATGGGTCACGCACATACCTACGCTCCCATGATCAGCGGACTTATTAATATCACAATAAGTCTTTCTATGACCTATGTTCATCGAGGTACCAGTCTGTATCCCCCCCGTAGGCACACAAGGATTAGAGGGTCCTAAGCGAACGCAACCTCCCGTGATAGCAAGTATGGTAGGTATGTCATACACACAATCCATATACTAATACTAAGTAAACACACATCTTAGTAATACCGTATTTTAATCGTAGTACGTATCGCATTCTCGTACTAACTATAATTATAAAAATTTATACTAATCCGATTTGTGATTACACGCGCTATAATTTCTCACGTCGTAATAGACACTCACGTCTCATCCCAAACCGTCCATGTAATACAACTCTCGTATATAATCTACTTCTCATAATTGCCCAAAAGTCCCAATTCTATCACTATATCATCAAAGGAATGTTAACTCTACCCTTGAACCAGTTTCCGGGACTCCAAAAGTCAAAATAGTTCTAAAAGGACCAAACTGACAACTCGTTAGAAGTTTCGTTCGAACGAGGATGTTCGAACGAGATCCTTCTGTCAACTCGTTAGAAGTCTCGTTCGAACGAGGCTGTTCGAACGAGATCCCAGTTCGTTCGAACGAACTGTTCCTTCTAACGATATCTCATTCGAACGAGATATCGAACGAGATCCCTTCTCGTTAGTAACGACTGGTCAACTCGTTAGAAGCTCGTTCGAACGAGTTCGTTCGAACGACCTGGGGGCTGCTTCTAACGAGCTACCAGTTTCGGCCCAGATTTTTCCCATCTCGTTTTTCACCATTTTTATCACTTCAATCCTTCTCCAAAGTTCGTTCTAACAATGATTTAAGTCCTCTAATCATACTAAAACATACTTAGGTCATAAACTAACGTCTTTTAAGGCAATAAGGCATCCTAAACATCATTAAATCTCAAGATTATATATTTTTCCCCAATATCATCAAGAACATGAACCCTAGATATATATCAACATCAAATTCCAGAATTTAATTCGTTTTTCTTTCACCCAATCATGTATTAACATCAGATTAATTGTCTCCATACTATTCTACATGCAATTCTCTTCACAATTTCTCAAGTTCTATGATCTAAACTACATGGGTTTTCATATTTATCAAGAACAAACCATAAATCCGAATTTTCTAACATGGAAAGAACATTTGCTGAAATTAAACATAATTAAACCACTTGCCTTGGTTTGATTTCTGATTTGGTGTAAGTTTGGTGAAGATTCTGCAGAGTTTCCTCTCTCTCTAAGTTCCTTCTCCAAATGGTGGCTTAAGGTGGCTAGGGTTTGATTTGGGAAAGATTGTAAACCTAATGTTAGCCTCCGTAGCTTAAAGGGTTAATATGGGTTGGTTATGGGCTTAGTGGGTCAATATCCACATCAGATTTAATTAACCAATTTTCGTCACTTTTAATTCCTCAAAATGTAAAATTACCAAAATACCCTTTAAGTTACCGGTATGACCTAAAAATACCCCGGGACCCAAACTATACCTCCGGCTAGTGTTTTCTGACTATCTCGACCCTTCCGGACGCGTTGGCGCACTCAAAACGACCATATGGATTAAAGATTTTAAATTCACTTTTATTATCAAAATATTATACCGTGACGCGGCGGTCCCACGCGTCTCAACAAAATTTCTAAAATGCCGTATATAAATCCCACGACAAATTTTATAATACCAAGTTCATATATAATCATATATGCACATAATCAAATACCAACTCGCATCTCGTTAGTATTTATAACCCGGATTAATTTCCAATTAATACACATTTAATTAATTAATCCCAAAAATAAATATAGCCAAAATACGGGGTATTACATACTTCCCCCGTAATAACTGAATTTCGTCCTGAAATTCGAAACTAGAAAGTACCTGCTAAAAATAGCTCTGGATAACGTTCGCGCATCTCATCCTCGCGCTCCCATGTGGACTCCTCGACATTGTGATGTCGCCACTGAACACGCACTAACGGAACTATCTTTGACCGCAGTTTCCTCTCGCTTCGGTCCAAAATAGCAATTGGCCCCTCCTCGTAGGAGCTATCCGGCTGGAGATCGATGTCCTCCACAGCAATGTGAGAGTGAGCCAAATTATCTCTAAGGTATTTCCTCAGCGAGGAAATATGGAACACGTCGTGAATTCGATGCAAGTGCTCCGGTAGTCCAAGTCTATACGCAACTGGTCCGATCCGCTCAATAATAGGAAACGGCCCCACATACCTTGGTGCCAACTTCCCCTTCTTTCCGAATCACATAATCTCCTTCATCGGAGAAACCCTGAGCAAAACCTGGTCCCCCACTTGGAACTCCCTGAAAAACCTCTTCGCATCAGCATAACTCTTCTGCCTGTCTTGAGCTACCTGAATGCGACTCCGAATCAACTCAATCCTTGCCGAAGTATCGTGAATCACTTCCGGTCCAAGCAGTTTGTTGTCCCCCACCTCCAACCAACATGCTGGGGAACGACAAGGCCTACCGTACAATGCCTCAAACGGAGCCATGCCAATAGTGAACTGATAGGAGTTGTTGTAAGCAAACTCCACCAGTAGAAGGTACTGCTCCCATCCACCCCCGAAGTCAATAATGCACATGCGTAGCATGTCCTCCAACATCTGGTTAGTGCGCTCTGTTTGCCCATCGGTCTGAGGATGATAAGCCGTACTCAACCGCAATTCCGTGCCCATGGCCTCCTGGAAACTCTCCCAAAACCTCGAAACAAATATCTTGTCTCTGTCAGACACGATATTCAGGAGCACACCGTGAAGTCTCACAATCTCTGAAATGAAGAGATGGGCATACTGTCCCGTAGTGTAGTCAGTCCTTACGGGTAAGAAGTGAGCGACCTTGGACAACCTGTCCACAATTACCCAAACGGAGTCGTGACCCCTCTGCGACGTAGGCAACCCCGTGATAAAGTCCATGGATATGCTCTCCCACATCCACACCGGGACCTCCAACGGCTGTAGCAATCCTGCCGGTCTCTGATGATCCAATTTTACGAGCTGACAAGTGGCGTATTTCGAGACAAACTCAGCGATATCTCTTTTCATACCGCTCCACCAATACTGCCGTCTCATGTCTTGGTACATTTTGTCCCCTCCGGGATGTACCGCGAACCGTGAGCCGTGCGACTCTGCCATAACATCGTGTCGCAATTCCTCTCCTTCCGGGACTACCAATCTGCCATTGAAGCGTAATCTCTCGTCTGAGCTAACGGTATAGGATTCGGCTCCCTCTGCCAGTAATCGAACTATCTGCCCCTGACAGAACGAGTCATTAGCCTGTGCCCGTACAACCTTCGTGACAATCTGCGGTGTAATGGTCATCACAGACATGAAAGATCGGGCCACTGCATCTGGGTGTCCCAATTCCTTCCACTTCGCCTTCCACACCTTTGCCACCTCGTCTGCTGGCCTACGACTCAACGCGTCTGCTACCACGTTAGCCTTACCTGGGTGGTACTGGATGTCGAAGTGGTAGTCCTTCACAAATTCAAGCCACCTACGCTGCCGCATATTCAATTCCTTATGTGTGAACAGATACTGTAGTGACTTGTGGTCCGTGAACAGCTGAAACTTCTCCCCCAAAAGATAGTGCCTCCAAATCCGTAAGGCAAATACTACCGCAGCTAAATCATGTGTGGGGTAATTCTTCTCATGAGGCTTAAGCTTACGGGAAGCATAAGCTATGGCCTGTCTCTCCTGCTGCAAAACACCTCCAAGCCCTTGCAAAGACGCATCGGTGTAAACCAAATACTCAACTCCCGGTCTCGGCAATGCTAACACAGGTGCTGAGGTCAACTTGTCCTTCAATTCATCGAATGCCAACTGACAGGCATCATTCCAAATGAACGGCACACCTTTACGAGTAAGATGTGTCAAAGGACCTGCTATCTCTGAGAAACCCCGAATAAACCTCCTGTAGTATCCTGCTAAACCCAAGAAACTACGAATCTCCGTTGGTGTCGTGGGCTCTCCCCACTCCCTCACCGCTGATACCTTTCCCGGATCAACTGATATTCCCTGGTCGGAAATAATGTGACCCAAGAACTGGACTTCCTTCAGCCAAAACCCGCACTTCTCATATTTTGCATACAACTCGTTCTGACGAAGTGTCTGCAAAACCTGCCTCAAATGCTCGGCGTGCTCCTCCTCTGTCTGAGAGTAAACCAGAATGTCATCAATGAAGACAATGACAAACTGATCTAGGAAATCCCTGAACACCCTGTTCATCAAGTCCATAAACACTGCTGGAGCGTTGGTCAAGCCGAAAGGCATAACCCGAAATTCGTAAGAACCATATCTCGACAAGAACGCAGTCTTCGAGACATCCTCCTCCCTGATACGCAACTGATGGTATCCTGACCTCAAGTCAATCTTCGAGAAGAAAGAAGCTCCTCTCAACTGGTCGAATAAGTCATCGATTCGAGGCAACGGATACTTATTCCGTATCGTGACCTTATTCAACTCTCGGTAGTCCACGCACAATCTCAGTGAACCATCCCTCTTCTTCACAAACAAAAATGGAGCGCCCCAAGGTGAGGTACTCCTGCGAATAAAGCCCTGCCCTAACAGCTGCTCTATCTGATCCCGTAGCTCTCGCATTTCAGCCGGAGCCATACGGTACGGTGCACGTGCTATAGGTCTCGTACCCGGTAGCAAATCTATAACGAAGTCTATCTCCCGACTGGGTGGTAAGCCTGGTATCTCCTGAAACACATCTGAATACTCCCTGACAACCGGGATCGAATCCAAAGGAATCACAACCTCCTTAGAGGTATCCTCCTCTATGTAATACAGATGAGCGATCGATCCTCCCTCTGGGCGAGGCATCGCCACTATAAACATCTCTTGCCCCGGAATGGCAAAAACAATGCTCCCGCTGAAGCAATCAATCATGGCCCTATATGCTATGAGCCAATCCATACCGATGATCACATCGTGAACATGCATATCTAACACTAACATGTCTGCAGGCAATACCAAACCACCAATCTCTACCCCCACTCCCCGGCATATAAAGAAAATAAGTGACCCACTCCCTAATGGTGAGTCGACACACGTCACTGTGCTCTCTGCCGTAGCTAACAATCCTAAAGCTTTCGCGAAGTGTGTAGCTATAAAACAGTGTGTAGCACCCGTATCAAATAACACCCGACCCATAGTACCATGGATAGGAAACGTACCCTCGATCGCGGGCGGTGCCTGTGGAACTGCAGCCTGGTGAACGTTGTAGACACGTCCATACTGTAGCTGCCCCTGCTGAGCTGGGACTGCTGGAATGGGTGGCAATGCTGCCATCTGTGGCGGTGCGGGAAGAGCGGCGGGAAACATAGGTCTCTGTGGCTCCTGACGAGCACCCTGATGCTGCTGCTGTGGGGCCCTGCCCTTATCAGGACAATCCTGCTTCTTATGGCCAGTCTTGCCACAAGTAAAGCACTTCCCTGGGAAGTTCCCTCCCCTCTGCCCCTGCTGTCCCCGGCCCTGGTGGCCGTTACCGTTCCTCCCTTGGCCCTGCTGGCCCTGATGGAACTACTGCCCATTCTGCCCCTGCTGGCCCTGATGGCCGTTTGGGCCCTGACGGAAACCTCCCTGACCCTGCCTGTAGTTCCCTGACCGGAACCTCTTATTATCCCCCTGCTGGGTACCCTGCTCATTCTGTCTCTGCCCCTGACCGGTTTGTGCCCCGCTGGCACCATGTCCTCCAGTCCTTCCCTGATGGCTAGACTCCCCCGACCGCTTGCCCTCGGCCATATGAAAACGGTGGTCCTGGCAGTGCAATAATGCAGCGTTAACCACATCAGAATACGTGGCCAACGATAGGTTCCCTAGCAGATGCTGACGGATCCTCCAATTCAATCCGTCGGTGAACTTCTCTATCTTCTTCTTCTCTGTTGGAATCTCGTCTGGAACGATATTCAACAGGTTAGTGAACTCGGCCTCATACTCGGCCACTGTCTTGCCCTCCTGCTTCAAACTCATCAGCTTCCTCCTCATCTCTGTATGAAATGCGGACGGAAAGTACTTGCGGTCGAACCGCACCCAGAATTCCTGAATCGTGAGGGTATCCCTCTCCTCCGCGGTGGTAATAGACTCCCACCACTGTAGTGCAGATCCCACTAGCTTGAAAGTACCTAGCACCTGTTTCTGAACATCAGTGCACTCATGCATCCTCAAATGCCTCTGTATGTCCTTCCTCCATTGGCTTGAGACTACCACGTCTGAGCTACCTGCAAACTCTGGCGGATGCGCTTTCTGAAAAGCGTCTCGTACACGCTCCCAAGCAGACGGGAATGCATTAACCTGTGCTGGCGCGGCAACCGGCGCCTGAGGCGGTGCCTGCTGAATCACGGCAATCGCGACATTTACCGCTTGGGCTACTATAGCAGCAACCTCAGCGGCGTTCATCATGCCCTGAACTGGAGCGGGCTGGGGTTCAGGCATTGCATTCCTGGGAACTCGTCGTGCACGTCGTGGAGGCATCTGAAATAAGAACAAAGTTTATAAGTTCGCAGTTTATAAACTTAAAATAGCGGAAGAACGAAGCATACACAAGAAGAGTACAACAGTCCTAAAATATAGGGCTCTATATCAAAGAAACGTAGCGGAAACATAATAGCCGTACAGATCCTACAGGACACTAGAACCCGATGCTCTGATACCACCTGTGACACCCCGACTAATTAAATACCGGGTAGCTACTCCTTTATAAAATTAATTCAAAATGCCAAGTTGGCTCAGTTAATAGCATCACTGTCGAAAACATTTTATTATTACTAACCACCTAGTATTTAAAAATCAAGTTGCCAAATTTTAATTTAAGTCTGATTAACATGCAAGTAAAATGAAGAAATAAATAACATCATTCACCATACTGAAGTAAACTGAATAATCATCACATAACAGTAATTAAAGTCTGGAGGAAAAACTCCTCACAATAATCCCATAACTGAAATAAATAAACTGAAACAATACATGCTAAAGTCCGAAAACTGAAATATAAAAGATGTCTCTAAACAAATGGGCAACATGCCCTACAACTGATAGATGGTGACTCTGGAATCCAAAAGATAGAAGCGTCTACATGCAAATCCCTGTAGCTTCCACAAGCAGCTACAGCTCGTCACCTGAATGAGTATCCTATGCTTGGTGTCCTTGTGGCTGGGCACCTAAAATGGTTTTACAAAGAAAAAGAGATTTGAAAAGCAAATGGGTCAGAGCCCGAATGTGGAGTTATATTTTAAAAACCTGCAAGTGCTTTAAAAACATTTAAAACATTAAATGCAAAGTACATGTTAGGACGTACACTCGCATGATATTCTCACCTCTCGTCTAACCGTGCACTCCTAACGTAAGTACCCATCTATAACGACCCATACTACTAGCTAACTGACAACATAACTAGCTAGACTGCCAAAGGTTCTACCCATATTACTCGGTTCCATTTAACATAACAACGCTCGTAATTAACTAGAGGTTTAACGTAAACTCAGTTACTAAATATGCCATTGATATATAACTATCAGTTAACTCATTATATCACTCGAAACAATACCGTAATATTTTTACAACATTAACATGAGGATTCCCATTAATATAATGTATATTATTCATTTAAAAAATATACAATACAAGCACCCCGCAATCTAAGCTGTAGTGCACACATACTCTGCTATCCATCCCGGTACATCACGTACATAAGGATTACATATTCCGAATCTCTCAGGAATAGTTTACCGATAACAACATCACAAATAATGGAGGCGAACACAGTCACCATCACATGGGTCACGCACATACCTACGCTCCCATGATCAGCGGACTTATTAATATCACAATAAGTCTTTCTATAACCTATGTTCATCGAGGTACCAGTCTATATCCCCCCCGTAGGCACACAAGGATTAGAGGGTCCTAAGCGAACGCAACCTCCCGTGATAGCAAGTATGGTAGGTATGTCATACACACAATCCATATACTAATAGTAAGTAAACACACATCTTAGTAATACCGTATTTTAATCGTAGTACGTATCGCATTCTCGTACTAACTATAATTATAAAAATTTATACTAATCCGATTTGTGATTACACGCGCTATAATTTCTCACGTCGTAATAGACACTCACGTCTCATCCCAAACCGTCCATGTAATACAACTCTCGTATATAATCTACTTCTCATAATTGCCCAAAAGTCCCAATTCTATCACTATATCATCAAAGGAATGCTAACTCTACCCTTGAACCAGTTTCCGGGACTCCAAAAGTCAAAACAGTTCTAAAAGGACCAAACTGACAACTCGTTAGAAGTTTCGTTCGAACGAGGATGTTCGAACGAGATCCTTCTGTCAACTCGTTAGAAGTCTCGTTCGAACGAGGCTGTTCGAACGAGATCCCAGTTCGTTCGAACGAACTGTTCCTTCTAACGATATCTCGTTCGAATGAGATATCGAACGAGATCCCTTCTCGTTAATAACGACTGGTCAACTCGTTAGAAGCTCGTTCGAACGACCTGGGGGCTGCTTCTAACGAGCTACCAGTTTCGGCCCAGATTTTTCCCATCTCGTTTTTCACCATTTTTATCACTTCAATCCTTCTCCAAAGTTCGTTCTAACAATGATTTAAGTCCTCTAATCATACTAAAACATACTTAGGTCATAAACTAACGTCTTTTAAGGCAATAAGGCATCCTAAACATCATTAAATCCCAAGATTTTATATTTTTCTCCAATATCATCAAGAACATGAACCCTAGATATATATCAACATCAAATTTAAGAATTTAATTCGTTTTTCTTTCACCCAATCATGTATTAACATCAGATTAATTGTCTCCATACTATTCTACATGCAATTCTCTTCACAATTTCTCAAGTTCTATGATCTAAACTACATGGGTTTTCATATTTATCAAGAACAAACCATAAATCCGAATTTTCTAACATGGAAAGAACATTTGCTGAAATTAAACATAATTAAACCACTTGCCTTGGTTTGATTTCTGATTTGGTGTAAGTTTGGTGAAGATTCTGCAGAGTTTCCTCTCTCTCTAAGTTCCTTCTCCAAATGGTGGCTTAAGGTGGCTAGGGTTTGATTTGGGGAAGATTGTAAACCTAATGTTAGCCTCCGTAGCTTAAAGGGTTAATATGGGTTGGTTATGGGCTTAGTGGGTCAATATCCACATCAGATTTAATTAACCAATTTTCGTCACTTTTAATTCCTCAAAATGTAAAATTACCAAAATACCCTTTAAGTTACCGGTATGGCCTAAAAATACCCTGGGACCCAAACTATACCCCCGGCTAGTGTTTTCTGACTATCTCGACCCTTCCGGACGCGTTGGCGCACTCAAAACGACCATATGGATTAAATATTTTAAATTCACTTTTATTATCAAAATATTATACCGTGACGCGGCGGTCTCAACAAAATTTCTAAAATGCCGTATATAAATCCCACGACAAATTTTATAATACCAAGTTCATATATAATCATATATGCACATAATCAAATACCAACTCGCATCTCGTTAGTATTTATGACCCGGATTAATTTCCAATTAATACACATTTAATTAATTAATCCCAAAAATAAATATAGCCAAAATACGGGGTATTACATATGGAACCAGAACCGAAATTGATCGGTTCCATGGTTTTGGAACCAGAACCAGAACCAAAATTGGTCGGTTCGGTTCGGAACCGAACCATCGGTTCTCGGTTTGGTTCGGGTTGGTTCATGGTTCTGGTTTGCGGTTCTGGTTCGCTGTTTGGGTTGTGGTTCTAGTTTGCGGTTCTAGTTCGCGGTTCTGGTTCGCGGTTTTCATTAATGGTTCTGGTTCGTGGGTTGGTTCTCGGGTTGGTTAATGGTTATGGTTAATGGTTCTAGTTCATGGGTCGGTTCTTTGGTTCGGTTATTCGGTTCGGTTTTTTGGTTCGGTTCTCGATTCGGTTCGGTTTGGTTCAGGTATAAAATCGAGAACCGAATCGAACACTTCGGTCCTCAATTTTTTGGAACTAGAACCAACCCGTGGAGAAAAAAAACCGAACCAATCCAAAAACATAGTTTCAAATAAATTTGAAACACAAGACTTATTGTTGTGGCTTATATTCAGATTTGAGAAAGACATTTTTGGTTTCAAAAATTAATTTCACAAATTGGTAAAATAAATTTGGACATAAATAATTTTGAAACAAAATTTCATTTGATTTTTTTTATTCCAAAACTGAATTTTTTGAAGTCTTGTATTGAAAACATATTTGAGATGATTTGCATTGCATATATACACATAGAAGTTGTTTGTAATTCATAGGATATTTCTTGTATTATTGATTGAGAGGGTGAGAAACATTATTGCATTTAGCTAATTCACAAACACTATCATTCTCACACAAACACTTAGGAGTTTTGGTTCTTGGTGAGATATTTTATTTGTTGGAGCTGCTATAATAAAAAAGGACAAGGACAAAGTAAGGAAGCTGCGGGAAGGAAGACTACATCAAGTCAGAAGCCTTTGAGAGTGGAGGAAACTCGTGTAGGAAACATTCTGAACTTAGATTTAGGTCTTGTATTTGCATGCTTAGTGCTGTAACTTGTTTCATGTGATTATTAGTTGATTTTTTCATTTTCCTTCGTATATGGGGCGTGAATGTTTCCATTATTTTAGGGTTTTACCATGTTAAAAATCATGTGTTAATTTTCTTGAATCTTCTTAATTGCATTGGTGAACATTATCGCACTTAAGACTCAATTGAACGTTTTAGTTTTAAAAACTCAAGGTAATCAAACTAACGAATCTAGAGATCATATTCAGAAAAACGTTTTAACACATCTAGTGTTCATTTTGAATTGAGTTTTGTTCAACGAGTTTATTTCGAAGTTTACTTAACTTATAAATTTTTATTGTTAACATTGCAAAGAAGTTTTTCATAGGTGAGTACTCTATGACATTCCTTGCATATTTTGATATATGATATTATGAAAACTACATATATATTTTGTGAAACTGCTTTTATTCTCAAAATACATCTGATAGCGATGATTCCGTCATTTGTTATATGTGTATATCTCTCGATATAAACATCTTATTTGAATTCTGAAATTATTGATTCTGTATATGGAAACCCTCTTACTATGTTGGCCTTAACTGCTAGGTGGAAGTATTTGGGTGGTACCTTACCTGCTGATTTAACTTAGAACTTTGCGCGTCCCGAGCAATGTAAATGAATCCTATCAAGGCTCAACTCTTGAAAATCATTTTATTGGGATAGAATACCTTTTCGTGGGCAAGCGATTGCATTTAGCATATGAAACAAGCCTTTAAACCCCTAGGTTACCCTAGTAGGACGAGTTTTGTCTCGTGAGGGTTTGCAGTGAATACACCCACAAAATTCTTTATTGACTCAAATAAATATCAAAATACTTAAAAATTGTACAATTTAAACTTTTCGAAAAATAGTCACCATAACTTCATATTCAAGTGTCTCAAACCGTAGTGTGTGTGTGTGTGCAAAGCCAAAAATTCAACCTCAAATTTCCACCGATTGAGCATTACGTTACTTTTCGAAAATTCGTTTTGATTCAAATTCTTACGGATGCACTCACTAATGAATCACTCGGATTGTGGCTATTTTCTCTCGGTATGTGTGATATAAAGAGTAAATATAATGGAACAAGAAGTCACGCATATAAAATTGAAAAGAAGGAAATATATGGTGAAAATATCTCATCATCGGAGTACAGTTATTAGGAAACGGGAAACATCATCTCTTAATCACACCATTTTAATCTCTTTTATTATCTTTTTGTGTTTTAACTCTCCATGCAGTAATTAATTTCTCCATTCGGACTCGGTTAGAATTTTTCGGGTTATAAAGTATAAAGGATAAAAATGGGAATGGACGGAATGTTCGGAATTGGAAAATGTCCTGATGACGTCCATTAGTGCTTTTTCGGGCATTTGCTCATTTTTCTCTTTCTTTTTCTATTTTCATTTTTTTCTTCTTTTTTCTTGCTATTTTTTGTTAAGCATTTTTTCTATTCTTTTCTTGCCCCTTCTTATGCACTTTTCGGACTTTATTTGATGAATCTTCAATTTCTACAATTCTGGGCTAATTGGGTTTTTCGGGTTATCAAACGAAAGGGAAATATTTTATTAGGCTCAAAGTGGGTTAAAAAGGGATAATTTTTTCACAACTTTATTATGGCTAATATTTTTGGGTTAAACAAAAGAGGGCTTACTTCATTGTCCAAATTGCTAATCATATTACCATATGCATCTCGAGATTAATTAAGTTTAGAGATATGTTTAGCACGAATTTCGAGACAATATTTCACACATTTTTCATAACCGATCAAAACAAAGGATTGAGATCATCAACGACTTATTAAAACGTTGAAAAGAACTTTGAGTTAATCATAAACTCGGATTGATTTAAAAACTCATAAAAAATTAAAAGGCTCGAAATCTCACCGGGTTTGATTAATCTCCACACTTATTCGTTAAGTCGTCAATTTTCTTTCAATTTCTATCTTCGGTCAATTTTCAGCTTAGTGCAATTGATTGTTAACAATTTGAGACTTTAAATAGAATAAATGTGATATTTTTGAAAATTTTAAATTCCAATTTTTATTTATTTTGAAGAAAAATATTTTTGGTTTTTTTCAACTTTTTTGAAATTTGTGAAATTTTCTAAAAAAAACACACTTGGCAAGAACATGTGATCGAATCAATGAATCTAAACAATAAACGAGAAGAATATCCCACACCCCCTAACTTAAATATTGCATTGTCCTCAATGCGAATCAAGAACACAACATAAAGAGAGGAAAAGAAAGATATTACCCAAATGGAGCGATCTCCAATGAGTGCGAGTCCATTGAAATTACAAAACATGTTAGGACCAAGCATAGAAAAAAAAATAACTAAAACTCTAACTATCGAAACTAGACTATAAAAATAGAAAAAGTAGTAATAAAAAACTAACTATTTACAATCTAAAATTTGAACAGCTAATAAATCATACACTAGAAATCGAAAATTTGAGGGTCCACCCAAAATACAATCTGACTTTGAGGGATTAATAGTGTACCCTCACTATAAAGCATGCCTCCCGAAAAATAAGAATTCCGTTTGAAAAACGGAAGGCATGTGCAAAGTTTAAAAAATGAACCATAACCAATTAAAAAATTTCGGGGGATAATGAGGGATTTGAGTGCACAGGGGGACAAGTACCATTGGGATCCAAGAAAAATAGAATCACTTCCCAAAGATTTTTCAAGTAGTATGGGAAGTGGATCACACAAACAGAAAGAGTCCATCTTGGAAAATAATTTAAGCATAGAGTCCTTGTCCTCAAAATCTTCTCTCCCCAAATTTTCAGTTGGATCTGGTGGAGTGACACGTCTAAGTGTATGGCCCATAATACATTCACCTAATTCTTGTGATGGATTTAATGGTTCGATAATAGTGGGTAAACAAGGAGACAAAGGATCGTCAACCTCAATAAATTTTGAAATATTTATAAGAGGTTGAGATTCAAAAGAAATTGGATCACTCTCAATGATTTCATCCTCAAAAGCGCAAGTCTCGACCTTCTCTAAGTTGTCCAAATAATTATTAAACTCCTTGGAAGTTGTTGTAATTTTCAACTCGGTAGTAGCAAGGTCATCATATTGCTTTTTTATAACAAGAAAGAGTTCTTCCAAAGTAGGCTTCCTTAGTTCTAGCACCTCAAATTCCTCATTTGGTTGAAAACTTACTTCATCTTCAAAACTATCGGAAGAAAAATCCTCATTGGGTTCAAATAATGCATCTAACTCTTGCTCCCAATAACGTTTTTTTTTTCGATATTATTTTTCAAGTCTTTCTTCTTCAAGCAATTGATTTTGATAAATTTGGATTGCCTTAGCACTAGGCTTGTATTTATAAGACTCATCTTTAGTGATATTGATCCAATGTTCATAAATCTTGAGCGCCTCCTCCTCACTATTATCGTAATAATTAAAGCCACCAAAAGAGTTAAAGTAAGACATTTCAAATTGGGCAATTCAAAAACGTGACACACAATTTTTTTTATTTACTTTTTTTTTACGAAGTAGTAAGTCAATTATAATCTATAACAAACACTCCCCGGCAACGGCGCCATTTTGATCGAGTGGAAAACCGAGCGTCCGTATAATACGCTAGTTGTTGTTATGAGCTTTCAACCTCAATACAAAAAAATCTAAACTTGTAACTACACTCTTAAGGAGTATAGTGGCGAGTCTGGGTATCGAATCCACAGGGAATGTTTGATAGAATCTAACTGATTTATTACTTCTAAAATAAAAGTGAAAAAGATGATGATGGTTGAAGAGGGAAAAAATAAAAAAATTAACTATGCATGCATGGGCAAACTAATTAAGATGAATGAGAAAGTAGGTTGGAATACAATCCCCTAACCCTAGTAATTTACCGTGTAGAATACTAGAATTGTAAATTATAAAGTTGAATGAATCCAGTCTTTATAGAACCTAAGCATTACATATATGAGGTTCAAGCCCGCACTATACGAAATCAAAGGTAAATATAAAGCGGTGCTAAATAATTATACGCACATCGTATTCTTAAACATCCCAAGTACCTAGGGCAAGAGAGATTAAAAGATCTACAATGGTTGTAAAATGGTCTCGCACGACTCTTTCAAATTTTCAATTTAAATTATATTTTCTACATAAGTAATTTACATTGGGATGGGTTCATGCACCCCAACCCTTGAAAATTTAGCTAGGCATGAATTTATTAAATGAAAATAAAATTCTAGATATCCAGGAAGTCATAGGTCTATTATGCATTGAAAGGGAACTTGAATTGAGAAACAAAAACAAGAGTAATTTAAACTTACAATATGAAAGAAATTGAAAGTAGAACTTAGAAATACTTGAATGGAAGAAGGAGATCTGAACTTGAATCTTGAATAACTCTTGTTCAACTTACAAACTAGGTTTTATAAATCCTAAGGAAAGAAAAATATGAAATTATATGCCAAAAAAGACTCTCTCTCTCTAAAATTCGGCTCTACTCTCTAGAATTCAACTCCCTTGGAAGTATGTAGGGCTTGGCCTTTTATACACCTAAAAAATGACTCTTCCCATGCCTCTCCACGTTTTACAACTAATAAAAACGAATTAAACAAGAAATTTCAAGAGTTGTCTTTTCAGCTTCCAGAATTAATTTCAACTTTTGACTTTCTGTCTCCAACTTTAAATGGGCATAACTTCTTCACCGTAGCTCGGATTGGGGTGCCGTTTTTTTCCAATGTTCTTGTAATTTAGATCTATTCAACTTTCTAGTTGGCCCCACCTCCGGACTAAGGCTGAAAAATTACGAAAATACCCTTCAACTCTCCATTTCTTAGTTTCTTTCACTGTTTTGAGTTCTCCTTCGCACTAATTTGCATGAAATACCTGTAAAACACATGAGAAATACACAAAACATGAAATAATTGCCAAAAGAGGTTAGTATCATAAATACGAGACAAATCCAAGCTATTTACACTGCACGAGATCATAAAAATATTGAAATTAAGGGGATAAATGTGAAGAATATGTGCCTAATCACTGGTGTGCCCTAAACAAGGCGTTATTCTAGAGATCGTGATTTTATGTCTGTGTTGTTACTGGGTGGAAACATTTGGTAACACTATCTGTCTCTATGGGTATTAGAGCGTACATGGCCATTAAAATAAAATTCAAAAATTGACCTATTGCTCAAATTTTTTATCTGTTCTCTTCTGCACTATTTATTTTGAAAATATATACTGTCAGTTATTTTGTGTATATTACTACAAATTCCTATCCATATATGTATATGCCTTATGTTCTAACTTGAATAGGTATCAATTTGCAAAAAAAACTCTGGAATGTCTGGAGATTGAACCTCACTCGGCTTTTAGCTGATGTTGTATAAATAATCATTTTTCCGAAAAAAGTAGGCTCGCGAAGGGAATATAAAAGGACTATCATGAAGATTCAGGTTTTAGAGCTCTTTTTGTTAGTTAAATAAATATTTCGTTTTATCATTTGGAGCATGTTTGACTCTCTTGGAATAAGTTTTAAATTTTGTCATAAGCTGTAACTCGTTATTACTTTTAATATAAATGCAGTTTCCTGTAGAAAGCTCTGATGACATAATTCATTCATTTTCAGTATTTTGCGATTCATAACCATGTGATTATAATTCCGTTGCATACATGACAAGTAATTTATTTTAAACCAGAAAATTTGTTTCCTTGGTGGCATTTCAAGACACTCGTTCCTACTATATTTTGGACCGGGGTCGTGACATAGGTGGTATCAGAGCATGGTTATGAACCCGTATACTAGTGACATAAGTTTCGAACATCATAGATCCTAAGTTTCCATATATAGATATAGGAGTAAATATTTGACTTATGTGATAATCCTCCATGTGTCTTACATTCTATATAATTGTTTATATATAACTGTTCTTTTAATTTGCAATCTTGAGATAGTATAATACGTCTTATATTTGGCCATAACTATAGAAAATGACCAAGATAAGATCAACTACGAGAACTAGTGATTCGAATATCGAAAGACCTCGAAGGTGCATACAAGGTGATGAGAATTTAGCAAGGATTGTGGAGCATTAGGTGAATAATGGAGCACTAAGGAATCTTGGACTAGCTAGCTGTACTATTGAACAATTCAAGAAGTTGAATCCGCCTTCTTTTAAAGATAATCCTAACCCCACTGAAGCAGAAAGTTAGGTAATGGAGATGGAAAAGATGTTGGATGTTCTTAAGTATACCGATGAACAAAGGTTTCATTTGCAACATTTATGTAAGAAGGTGAAGCCGAACATTGATGGAGAATGACTAAGAGAATAAACGAGAAGAGGAATACTTACACTGGATGTAATGACTTCTTAGTGATATTTTATGAGAAATATTTCCCAGAAATGGTGAAAGATGAAATGGCAACTGAGTTCATGAGTCTCGTGCAAGGGAATATGACGGTTAGTCAATACGAGGCAAAGGTTACCGAGTTTTCCATCTTTGCACCTTATGTTGTGGTAACTGATGTTTTAAAATACAAAAAGTTTGAACGTGGCTTAAGGTTGAGTATTCATAGTTGGATTTCCATCCTAAAGTTGACATTATATAGTGACGATGTGGCTAGGGCTACGATAGCTGAGAGGAATGTCGAAGAGTATAATCCTATTAGAGATGGTAAGAGGAAGTTTGGGGAACAAATAGGGAAGATCCCAAATAATAGAAATAATTTTGGGAGTACATCCAATGTTGAGAAGAACCATTCCTTGGCCTCTGAAATGATTAATTCACCCGATAGATCTTCTTTTGCAAAATTTAAAGTTCTCTTTATCTCATATTTATAGGGAAGGCAATAAAGTAGATGATTTCCTAGCTAAATTGGGAAGTAAGGAATATAGAGTCATTTTCTCTACAAGCGTGGAAAACTTCCCAAAGCATCTGAGGGGTCTGATTCAAGTGGATAAATGGGGTCTTCCTATTTTTATTCATGAATAGGTGTGTTTGGAGTTGAAGTCTATCCTCTGGAAGTTTAAAGCCTGTCCTAGTTTTTTCTTCAAGTTTTCAAGATCTTGTAAAGGTTCTATTTTATAAAGAACCTAATTTAAGTTTCTTTTTCCCCATATTTAGAGATGCAGATAGGACTGTAATCCATTTAGAAGAGACTTTCTTTTAAAATTCTTATCCGAATAAAATAAATTTATTTTTTAAAAAAATCTAATGTTGGGGGAGCTAGTGATAACAAACAGTTTAATAAAAAGATATGTCAGTTGACTATTAAGGTGACTATTAAGAATAAATACCCCTTACCTCGTATAGATGATTTTTTGACCAACTTCAACGTGTGTAAGTATTTTCAAAGATTGACCTAAGGTCAAGCTATCATCAAGAAGGATGATATTTCGAAATCAGCTTTTCATAATAGATATGGTCACTATGAATTTCTTGTGATTCCATTTGGACTAACTAATGCACCAACCACTTTTATGGATATGATTAATATAGTGTTTAGGAAATATTTGGATCAGTGTGTGGTTGTTTTCATTGATGACATTCTTATTTATTCCAAAAGTATTGAAGAACATGAAAAGCATTTAAAGATAGTATTACAAATCCTTAGAAGGAGAAATTATATGAGAAATTAAAGAAGTGTGAGTTTTGGTTGCCTAACGTCCCTATTCTAGGACATGTCATTTCCAAGGAAGGAGTGTCGGTTGACCCTCAATAGATCGAGGCTCTACTAGGTTGGCCTATACCAACTAAGGTGATGGAGATTCATAGTTTTCTTGGATTAACAGGTTATTATCGAAGATTTGTTGAAGGATTTTATAGTATTGCCAAACATCTATCTAGATTAACATAAAAGAAGGCGAAATATGAATGGTATGAGGAAGTTGAGAATAGTTTTTGAGAACTTAAGAATCGATTAGTGATTGCCCTAATTTTTACTATTCCTTTCGGGATAGGGGGATTTTTTATTTATAGTGATGCTTCTAAAAATGGTTTGGGATGTGTGCTAATGCAAAATGGAAAAGAAGTAGCTTATGCCTCGAGATAGTTAAAACCACATGAGGAAAATTATCTGACCCATGACCTAGAATTAACATCTGTAATCTTTGTTCTTAAGATTTGGAGACATTATTTGTATGGTGAGACATGTGAGATTTTTATTGATCATAAGAGTTTAAATATATCTTTACTCAGAAAGAGTTGAATATGAGACAAAGGAGGTGGTTTGAATTGATGAAGGATTATGATTTAAATATTCATTATCATATAGGGAAAGAAAATATACTAGTTGATGCTTTGAGTAGGAAGTCTACACCAAATTGAACATGTCTTATTACAAGCCAAGAAGTACTGTTGAGGGATTTAAGAAGTATGGAAATAGATGTACGTATTTATAGTAAAGGAGGAATAATTGCAAACTTTCAAGTACAACCCATGTTGATGGAAAGGATCAAAATTTCATAAGTGAATGACCCACAACTAAAGAAGATTAGATAAGAAGTTATTGAAGGGAAGAGGATTGAATTTATGATACGAGATTATATATTGAGGTTTGAAAATAGAGTGTTTGCCCCATGTGATGCCCAACTAAAGAGGCAAATTTTAGAGGAAAGTCATTACTCTAGATTCACATTTCATCTTGGATGTACAAAAATGTATAGGGATCTTCGAGACGTGTTTTGGTGGAATAAAAAGAAAAGGGAGATAGCCAAATTTATATCTCAATGTTTGGTTTGTCAGCAAGTAAAAGCTGAACATCAAAAACCATCACGATTACTATAACCCCTACCTATCCCTTAGTGGAAATTGGAACATATTACTATAGATATTGTGAGAGGTTTACCAAGGAGTTCAAATGGTAATGATTCTATTTGGGTAATTATTGATAGGTTAACAAAATCTGCTCATTTTCTTGCCATTAAGATTACCCATTCTTTAGAAAAGTTATCCAAGTTGTATGCGCGGAAAATTATTAGGCTTCATGGAACCCCAGTTTCAATTATTTTTTATCGTGACCCTAGACTTGTGTCTCACTTTTGGACAAGCCTACAAGAAACCATGGGAACAAAATTGAATTTCAGCGCTGCTTTTCATCTTCAAACAGATGGACAATCTGAGAGAACCATTCAAACCTTAGAGGATATGCTTAGTGCATGTGTACTTGATCAGAAGAGGAATTGGGATGATCATTTATTGTTAATAGAATTTGCATATAATAATAGTCATCAAGCAAGTATTCAAATGGATCCTTATGAGGCACTCTATGGTAGAATGTGTCGTTCCCTTGTATATTGGCTAGAAGTTGGAGGAAGAAAATTGTTGGGACTAGAATTGATCCAGATCACAATAGAGAAAGTGAAATTGATACAATACCAACTTCGAATTGCTCAAAGCCATCAAAAGAGTTATGTTGACAATCGCCGCCGATAGTTGGAATTCCAAAGAGGAGATTATGTGTTCTTGAGAGTATCACTAATAAAGGGAGTAATCCGATTTGGGAAGAAAGAGAAGTTGAGTCCAAGATACATATGTCCTTTTGAAATTCTTGAAAGGATAGGAGCTATTGCGTATAGAATAGACTTACTCCTTGAACTCTCTAGTGTGAATAATATATTTCACGTGTCAATGCTGAATAAATACATCCCAGATCCAACACAAATCTTAAGTCATGAACCTCTTCAAATTAGAGAAGATCTGACCTATATTGAGCATCCAGTATAACCAAGGTAATTCCATTGGTCAAAGTATTATGGCGTAATCATTCCGCAGAAGAAGCAACATGGGAGTGGGAAGATGAAATAAAGGAGTGATATACATATTGGCGACCAAACTTTTTATAAGGAGGGTAGGATATCATGACCCCACTTTTATATGCTCATATATAGTTTGTTTTTACAATTTCGTCTCACTTATTATTTGATAAATGTTGTATTATTACAAATGTGATATTATAGGTTCTTAATATGACAAACCCCATTTTTAAATTTAAAGAATCAATTGTAAAATGGGTCAAATTGAAGTTTTATGGCACATCCTAAACTCAATGACAAGTTCGGAGTAGAAAATGTAGTTTCATTAAACTTTACGGACATGGTTTTAATTAAGAAAGTTTTAGGGACAAAATTGAAAAAGAAAAAGGACCTTTTTGTAAATAAAATATTTTCAGGGATCTTTAAGAAATATTAAAAAATATGAAATGTGAAATTAACAAAATACCCTTTATATGTAAAATGACCCTTATACCCTTAATAACTTTCCACCTCGTGCTTGACACCTCCTGCTGTATCTTGCCACTACACCTTACATGTGTCATCAATATAAACAAAGATAAAAGACATTACATCCATATAAAAGGAGATAAAACAAGTGTTGCCATTAGGTGAATAAAGACTGCAAGACAGTTTCGTTATGCAACACGTCAACGCCAACTCACCAAAATGAAAACTTAGTCACCTAGACACGTGTAAACACTGAAATACCTTTGAAAAACTATAAATATAGCCCTTAGGATGAGTTGTTACACAAAATTACTCCAAAATCTTACAAATAAATAGTTAGAAAAAGTGCGGGAATATTTAAGAAGAAGTTTCATCGTAGTGATTCAAGACTCGATATCTATAACTTCATACTTCTATTTTAGGTGAATAATCTATGACATTCCTTGCATATTTTGATATATGATATTATGCAAACTACATATATATTTTGTGAAACTTCTTTTATTCTCCAAATACATCTGATACCGATGATTGAATCATTTGTTATATGTGTATATCTCTCGATATATACATCTGATTTGAATAATGAAATTATTGATTTGGCCTACGGAAACTCTTTTACTATTTTGGCCTTGACTACCAAGTGGAAATATTTGGGTGGTACTTTCCGAGATGGTTTATCGCTGGTGTGCCCTAAACAAGGCGTTGTTCCGGAGATCATGATTTTCTTTCTGTGTTATTATTGGGTGGAAACATTTGGTAACACTTTCTATCTGTCTGGGTATTAGAGCGTACATGGCTATTAAAATAAGATTAAATAATTAAACCTATTGCTCAATTATTTTATTTTTTCTGTTTTGCACTCTTTATTATGAAAATATATATTGTTAGTTATTTATGTATATTACTGCAAATTCCTGTCCATATATGTATATGCCTTCTGTTCTAACTTGAATAGGTATCAATTTTTTGAAAAATCCTGGAATGTCTGGAGATTGAACCTAACTCGACTTTTAGCTCATGTTGTATAAATAACCATTTTTTCAGGAAATAAGTAGGCTCTCAGAGGGAACGTAAAAGGACTATGTTGAAGATTCAACTTTTAAAAATCTTTTTGTTAGTTAAATAAATATTTCGTTTGATCATTTGGAGCATGTTTGGCTCTCTTATAATGAGTTATAAAATTTGTCTTAAGTTGTAACTCGTTTTTCCTGTAGAAAGCTCTGATGATGCAATTCCTTCATTTTTAGTATTTTACGATTCATAACCATGTTATTGTAATTCCGTTTCATACATTATAAGAAATATTTTTAAACAAGAAAATTTGTTGCCTTAGTGGCATGTCAAGACACTCGTTCCCTACTATTATTTTGGATCGGGTTCATGACACCTCTACTTTCCATTCCTTCAGATATCATATTTACATCAAAATAAATCATATGGAGGTTACCTTTAACTGCACCAGTCTTAGAAGGGATGTGAAGGTAGTATTCATAATCATCATAATTTGACTCTTGATCGTTTCTGTTTGCTTGAATTTCCTTTTTTTAGGTCTACCATACCTCGATGAGGAATATCTTTTTGTATTGTCGTCTTGGCTACCCCTCTATCAACATGCTTTTGTAATTTCCCTATCTTTAATAGCTTCTCAATCTTACCTTTTAGAGCGAAGAATTTATCAATTGTGCGGCCCTAATCTTGATGGAATTCACACCACTTACTCTTATTCCTTTTGTGAGAAAGAGATCTCAAATTGGCAAACCATTTAAGCTATTTATCGTCCTTGAGATCATTTAGGATGATATTTGCACTAACCGTCAAAGGAGTGTACTTTACAAACTTATCATCATTTGACATTTACTTTCCTTCCTTAATCTTGTCTTTGTCCAGATTTGCTACCGTTGATCTCGTTTTAGTCTCCTCTCTTAGCCACGATGGCCTCCTCTGCATTCATGATTCTCTCGTCCTTAGAAAAAATTCAGTCATGGACTTCATAAGATCTTTAGTGAGATTCCAATAGAATTATTATGGATGTAGACCACTGATGAGGGCTTCCATAACAATTTTCTCATCATAGTCTTCAACTTCCAACTTTTCTTTGTTGAACCATGAAACGATTTCCCTCGAGGGCTCATTTTTTCCTTGTCGGTTATTCAATAAGTGAATCACACATTTTTTTTTCTTCATACCAAGACAAAATTTATGAATGAACTTTGTTGATAGATACTTGAAGTTATCTATACATCCTCTTGGCAGGCTGATACACTACACACAGGAAGCACCTGTGAGATTACTAGAGAAAGCCCAACACCTCATCTCGTATGAGGTGGAATATATGTGGGCAGCTGATTGATACATATTAATGGGATGGATAGGGTTTGTACTCCATCATACTTTGTATTCATGATTGATGTCGTGAACTTGCTAAGAGTTTGACAGTTGACTATGCTTGGCAGAAAAGGAGAACCCTCCATGTGTCCCGATGGTTGAGGTCTCGCTCTTAATAAGGCATCCAATTGTAACAACCCAGTTTTTTGAGCGACTATTTTATATTATTTTAGCCCGATAGGATAATTTTATAAAATAGAGGAAGTTGGAGTCAATATTATTTCCCGTGAGTTAAGGGATAATATTTACCATGTTTTTCCTATTTACTATAATGAGAAGGTAAATAGCGCTATGTTGTGTTTTATTGCGTCGTTGCACTTTAAACGATGGTTATGACTTATATTTAAGTTGGATCATAATAAATGAAATAACATGACGTAGGAACATAAAAATATTTTTCGTTACTCCGGATGCCAATTTAGGGGGTGCGGTTAGTTTTGGAATAGTCGAGATAGTCAAAATAGGTGCCAAGTTGTATTTTTGAGTTTCGGGCACTTTTGACTGGTTATGACTCAATTATGTAGTTATGAGTCATTTTAATGGTGTATCAACATTTAAAAGAGGGGAATTTATGTTTAAGACCCGTATAAGTCTTCCAACCCTTTTCTTTTCTCATTTCATGTTATAAGCCGAGAGAGAGAGAGAGAGAGAGTTGGGAGAAAATGGGAGAAAAGAGAGAAAAATGGAAGATTGGAGCTGGAATTCGTTGCTACCGAAAGAGAATCCGAGACTACAAACTTGAGGCAAGTTTCTTACTTGCTAGATCATGATTTAATGTGATAAATTGCATGTATAGTTAATTTTTGGAGATTTAAACCATTTTTGGGATTTGTAGGTTTTTTGTGATTAAACCTTTAATCTGGTAGTTTCACTTGATTTGACTTGAGAAATTAGTTAGTTGATGTATAGAAGGGATTGGGCAGAATTAGTTGTTGTGGATGTTGATGAAAATTGAAGATTTGGGATTTTGGGATTTTAGGGTTCATACAACCCGTAGCCCAAATTGGACAATTCTGCAGGGCTGAATTGATTCGCCCCCCAAGCGAATTGATTCGGATACAAGGGAGGTTACAGGTCTGGGGAACCCGAATCGATTCGGCTTAAGGCCAAATCGATTCGGCTGAGGCAGTATATTGGTTTTAATCATCGAATCGATTCATTTTTGGACGAATCGATTCACATTCAGGGGCGAATCGATTCAGATGCCCTATTTTTATGAGATTTTTCTATTTTTATTGTTATCCCTTTTCTTTTAGGTTCGAGGTTTAGGAACTTTCCTTTGGGAAGTAATGAAAATTTTTAGAGGTTTGTATTGGGTAGGCAATTGTCCTAGGCTTGTATGGGGATAATTGGGCTTATCCCAAGGGGGTATTTTATAGAGGTTACTCTCTCGTTTGATATAGGATGTTAACCGAAAATATATCGAACATAGAATAATAAAATTTGGGACTCTTGGGAGACCATTATTGAGGGAGACTCACTTTGATGATTTGGGATATTATTTTGGAATCTTGGAGACTAGTGTGAGGATATTGGCGCTTCGGGTCTTAGGTCATTAATAAAATATGATTCTTAGAATAAAAAATGCATGTTCTAAAACTTGGTACTTAATGGCTAAGTATAAATGGTTTTTGAGAATGAGAAATGTGAATGTTTTCAAATGGAAAAAAAGAAATGATTTTCCTAAATGATAATTTATGTAAACACACCTCTCTAAATCGCTATCATAAGGGAATTTGCACGCGCGAGGTGAAGTCTCCTGGCTAATGAATGCAGGGTGAATATAGTCCTCGGCCATATGACTGGTTATTATATGTTTATTTTACACTAGTGAGGTAATTTCGGGTGTGTTTATGACTCACTCGCAAGGTATATGGCCACTTCCCGATGGATCGCATTGTAGGATCCCAAGTTATCTTGTTTGATAGACCCTGGAAGATGATAGCCATTTAGGGGCGCGCACAGTGGGGAAACCCGGACGGGCGGTCTTAGAAACGTTATATGATATGAAATATAACTATTCTTAATAATGTGGGACATTATTGATGTTAAAGCATTTTATGATAATAAATTTGCTTTAAAATACATTTCCTGGATGGAAGAAGGGAAATGGGAAGATAGGAGATGAAAGAGCATTTTATGATAATAAAGTTGCTTTAAATACATTTCCTGGATGGAAGAAGGGAAATGGAAAGTTATGATATGGAAAAGCATTTTATGATAATAAAATCGGATTTATATATATATTTCCTGGATGGAAGAAGGGGAATAGAAAGTTATGAGATAAAATTGAATTGGTAAACATTTTGTAAAATGAATTGCCATATATGTGTTTCCTAAAGAGAAATAGGAACTGTGCATGTAGAATTGTGAATAGTTGATTTGATGTCTCCTTGAGCATATGTAGATGAGATCTCCAATACTTATATGATAATTGAGCATTAGTATTGATATTGCGCTAGGTTATGCTTTTAGATTGGGAGTTGAGAAATGTTATGATTTAAATTGTGAGAGATAGTTACGTTCATAACTGTCATGCATTTTAGTCACATGGTAATCATATCAAATCGGTCCCTGACCCGTCTATATTTCTTTGTTTTGCATGCAACTCTTTGTCCGTTCAGGTGCTCCTCCGCAAGGACGCCCGTATTGACCTCTCCATTCCAGTTGTCCTGGAGCTATAACATTTTGCGGATGTTGTAGGATATTTGCAATAGACGCTTCTATTCATTGTACTCTAGTTACGTTCAGTTATTTATTCGGGCGTGTTGCCCATACATTGTACTCATTCATTATAATGTGATATTTAATTGTAATACTCGGTGTAACCTATTTATATTAGTCTGTTAATCGACAGCTTATTCGGTTATTACTTTATGCATTTTGATATATTAGTAACCGTTGATTTTTGGTATCCACCATTTTTGCAAATTGGATTGTCTAAGCATTTTCTCTTTACTTATAAAATTTAATTTGACAGTCCGTTTTCCAAAATAATGGGTGGTTATCTCATACTATTATTTTATCGATAATGATGCTAATAATGGACCATCTATGATTCCTGTGATTATTGGAGTATTGGGCTGGCCACCCCTTATTTTAGTAGGTGGGTTGTTACACCAATCTTATCTTCTAACCTCTAGATTGAGTTATTCCAAGGTTTCTCATCCAATGTTGAACTATCACACGCGCCTTCCACCTCAGAGGCGGCCCTGTAAGTTTAACCTATATTTGGGTTCCTCTGCCCATTGTTCATATCTTTACACTCATGCTTAGGATGACATCTCGTTTGAGCTTCACCGAGATGTCTAGTGATACGTGTCCTATAGATGTTGTTGGTTGATGTCCCGACTACTTCTCCCTTTGGGATGATACGATCAAAAGATTATCCCTTACTTAGCCTTTTGAACGCGATGTCCCCAGACAACTTTGAGGAGTGTGCAAAACATTCTTGATTTGTCTTGAATATTATATTACATACCCTTTATACTTACTCATTTTAGCCCCCTTGGGTAACTTAATTCCTATATTTATGCTCGTTTACTAGAAAAACTCCATTTTATATGTTAACATGCTATATGAGGTATAATTGAGCTTTTGTATGTGTTTTGGTGCTTAGTGTGAAGTTCAGTAGCATTCTAGTGAAGTTCCATAGATATTTTCATGTGTAAGGGCATTTTAGTCATTTCACAATTTCGGCATTTGGCCCAATCTATTCAGAAAAGTTGAAGCCCTCAGAGTCATCTTAGTGTGGCTCCAAACGGTGCACGATTTCGAGCTAAAACGAATAGGTTACGACATTTCTCGCGGAAGGGAAATACACACAAACCAAAGCAAGGGAAGAAGGCAAAAGTAGCAGGGGAAAATCGATTCTGCCTCTGGAGAATTGAATTTCTTAGATTCAGTAGTCAATTTTCCCATGATCAAATCAATTTGGAACCCGTCCGAATCGATTCGATTCCATCCAGTGCACCAGATATTTCATTTCGAGTCGATTCGGTATCAACCTGAATTGATTCAGATTGGCACCGAATCGATTCGGCCCTGCATTTTTAGCTTTCTTTTATTTATAATTTTTCCATTAGGGTTTTAGTACATATAGTTTTTCCTCTCATTTTTGAGATAAAATAATTCATTTTTAGATAGTTTAGTTTAGGGTTTGGGGTTTTAAGAGCTCATCTTCAATTTCTCTTTGGGTGTTCCCCATTTTGGTGTTGTAAGTTGTACTATTCATCATCCCTACCATTAATATAGTTTCTATTTCCTTATTTCCATGCTTTCTAATTAGTTTTAGTTCATTTATTTATTCTTTTCTTTAGTTAATTTGTTGTTTGAATTGTGTAATTCATGTCTACTACTTAGTTTTAAGGGTTGGGGTCATGTGTCCTCCATTAATGGGTCTTGAGCTCTGAAGGTTAGGTTTTGTGTAAAATCACATTTAATTGAAACCTCATGTATTAAAGTCGGATTATTATCATTTAAATTTCTTTGTCACACAACGTTAGTGTTTATAGCGATAATCCGAATTTAATCCACGTGTGACCATTTTCGAGAGAAAATTTAATCTTTCATAGTTGGATTAAATTTCTTCATGTTTGGTATTTATAATCAACTTAAAATGCTCAGTTAAGTGTTTTCCAACCGAAATTCTAATTATGTGTTATTTAGCCCATTGAGGGGACGTGATCCTAACTCTCGTTTCATTAATAGTTGTTTAGCGTTAACTTCTCATTTTTTCCCTTTTCTTTAAACCACCATATCACCATTTACACTTTTATTCTTGAAGTGATAAATCAATTAAAATCTATACGGCATTCCCTGTGGATTCTCGATACCCGAATGGCCGCTATGCTCCCTTGTCGAGTGTAGTCATGGCTTAGGTTTTTGTAGGTTGACGGTGAACCTAAAATAATGATAGTGTCCCAACACGAACACTTAGTTCACGCCGTTTTAATTATTCCCCCTTTTAGAATCGATTTGGATTGGTACTGAATTGATTCGGCCTTCATTTCCAACTTTCTTTTATTTACAATTTTTCCATTACAGTTATATATATTTTTTCCTCTCATTTTTGAGACAAATAATTTATTTTGAATCGTTTAGGTTAGGGTTTCTTAAATTTCTCTTTAGGTGTTCCCCATTTTGGTGTTGTAAGTTGTACTATTCATCATCCTACCATTAATATAGTTTCTCTTTCCCTATTTCCATGCTTTCTAAATAGTTGTACTTCATTTATTTATTGTTTTATTTAGTTAATTTGTTGTTGGATTAGTTTAATTCATGTCTAGTACTTAGTTTTAGGGGTTGGGTTCATGTGTTCGCCATTCATGGATCTTGAACTCTGAAAGTTAGGTTCTGTGTAAAATCACATTCAATTGAAACCTCGTGTATTAAAGTTGGATTATTATGCATTTTACTTTTTTTGTCAAGCAACATTAGTGTTTATAGAGATAATCCGAATTTAATCCATGTGCGACCATTTTCGAGAGAAAGTTTAATCTTTCATAGTTGGATTAAATTTCTTCATGTTTGATGTTTATAATCAATTGAGAATGCTCGACTAAATGTTTTCGAACTGAAATTCTAATTATGCGTTGTTTAGCCCATGGTGGGGACGTGATCCTGACTCTCGCTTAATTAATTGTTGTTTAGCGTTAACTTCTCATTTTTTTCCCTTTTCTTTAAAACCACCATATCAAATTTTACACTTTTATTCTTGAAGTAATAAATCAATTACAATCTATATGACATTCCCTGTGGATTCTCGATATTCGAACTGGATGTTATACTCCCTTGGCAAGTGTAGTCATAGTTTAGGTTTTTGTAGTTGACGGCGAACCTAAAAGAACGATAGTGTCCTCACACGATCACTTAGTTCGTGCCGCATCAAAATGTCGTTATTGCCGGGGAGTGTGTTATAGATTATAGTGATTCAATAATTTGTAATATTTATTTTATTCATATTTTTATTCTTTATTTTACCCTTTCTTTTGACATGTGTTAGATTGCTTCGAGAAATTGAAATTTTGGTGCTTGTTGCTTAGTTGAATTAACTCATTTGAAATGTATCGCTATAACTCTTTAGATAACCTTAATTGTTATGAGAATATTTTTCTAAGTTATACTCCCCAGACAATGAGAGAATGCCTAAAAATTCTTGAAAATGAGCGCATTGAGTGTGAAATTCAAGAATATGGAAGTAATCCCTCATCGCCTTGTGAGGAAACTTTGGGAAGCGAGGAATCCGTTAGCTATGAGAAAACCACACAAAAAGATATTTTGTCTTCTTATTGGTTAAATCTTGAGTTAAAGTTAAGGAATCAAATGACCAATTCGAGAGGTCTACGACTTGGTATGTAGAAAATAACGCCAAACTTGATGAGATTATTTCTTTTTCAGAAAGTCGGGTTGAGGTTGAAACTTGCATTTCACCTCCACCCTTTTTTGAGAAAGAAATAATCGAGAGTGATCCAAGCTCTTTTGAATTTCAACCTCATATTAATTCATCCAATTGTATTGAGGTTGACGGTCCTTCCTTTCCTTTATTCCTTACTATTCTCGAACCATTAAATTTATCACAAGAATCGTTGAAAGTCTTGAGGACTTTGACCCGATTCTTAAATGATAATGTTATTTTGAGATGCTTCATCTCATGGGATATTCGCTAGCACTACCCCCACCTCCCCTTCCAATTAAAAAACCTTAGGGAGGTTATTTTAATTTTCCCGTGATCAATGTGATCTTTTCCCACGTTTTATCCAAATCCCCCATTATCCCCCAAATTTTTTTAATTGGCGATGGTTCATTTCTTACGCCTTACTAATTCCTTCCACTGTTCAAATGGAATTCTTATTTTTTGGGAGGCATGCTTTTAATGGAGGGTCCATCGTTGATCCTGCAAAGCCAAATTGTATTTTTGATGGACCTTAAGAAATTTCGACTTCTAGTGTATAGTTACTTAGGAGTCCAAATTGTACTTTGTAAACATTTATATTTTTTTTTCATTTTTTTTCTTTCTTTTCAATTGTAGTCTAGTGTAATTAGTTAAACTCTTTGTTATTACTTTTGTTGTGCTCGGTACTAACTTGTTTTTTCAGATTCAATGGACTCGTACAAATTGGATATCGCTGCATTTTGGGTAATATCATTATTTTCCTCCATTTATGTTGTGTTCTTAATGTGCATTGAGGAAAATGCAACATTTAAGTTAGGTTGTGTTGGATATTATATCCATTTATTTTATTTTGTCCATTCATTTGATCACATGTTATTACAAAGCATGTTTTTTGTTAAAAAATTAAAATTTTCAAAAAATATTTTCTTTCTTTTTTTCTATTTTTTTGGGTATTTTGCCTTAGTTTCTAATGATAAATTTCAATAATTGCCCAATCCATTAGACATTCAATGATGCATGTTCTAGATTTTAAAAGTTATTAGACTTTATTTCTCAAATCATTGATATTATGAATAACTTCATGAATTAAACTTTATCCCATGAGCACATGCGCTTTTCTTGGTCTATTGATTTGGTTTAAGATTTTTATAACTCGATGATCTTTTGTTTCATTGTATATACTTACGTAAGTGAGATTCGAGACATACCTTCATTTGTGAGTGTTATACACTACTCTTTCCTCTTTGAAAATATTGAATTCCTCGGTAATCTCACTATACTTTCATTTGATCGTTCATTAATCGAGTTCATTTATAAAATGTGTTACTTGAGCATGATTTTCAAAGTTGTTTTCGAATCGATTCGGATTGGCACTGAATTGATTCAACACTTCATTTCCAGCTTTATTTTATTTACAATTTTTCCATTACGATTATATATAGTTTTTCCTCTCATTTTTTAGACAAATAATTTATTTTGAATCGTTTAGGTTAGGGTTTGGGGTATTGAGAGTTCATCTTAAATTTCTCTTTAGGTGTTCCCCATTTTAGTGTTGTAAGTTGTACTATTCATCATCCTACCATTAATAAAGTTACTATTTCCCTATTTCCATGCTTTCTAAATAGTTGTAGTTCATTTATTTATTGTTTTATTTAGTTAATTTGTTGTTTGATTAGTTTAATTCATGTCTAGTACTTAGTTTTAAGGGTTGGGTTCATGTGTTCCCCATTCATGGGTCTTGAACTCTGAAAGTTAGGTTTTGTGTAAAATCAAATTTAATTGAAACTTCGTGTATTAAAGTTGGATTATTATGCATTTTACTTTTTTTTTCCATGCAACGTTAGTGTTTATAGCGATAATCCGAATTTAATCCTCGTGTAATCATTTTTGAGAGAAAGTTTAATCTTTCATAGTTGGATTAAATTTCTTCATGTTTGATGTTTATAATCAACTAAAAATGCTCAGTTAATGTTTTCCAACTGAAATTCTAATTATGTATTGTTTATCCCATGGAGAGGACATGATCCCGACTCTCATTTCATTAATTGTTGTTTAGCGTTAACTTCTCAGTTTTTCCCTGTTCTTTAAAACCACCATGTCACCGTTTACACTTTTATTCTTGAAGTGATAAATTAATTAAAATATATATGACATTCCCTTTGGATTCTCGATACTCGAATGGCCGCTATTCTCCCTTGTCGAGTGTAGTCATAGTTTAGGTTTTTGTATGTTGGCGGTGAACCGAAAAAAACGATAGTGTCCCAACACGAACACTTAGTTCACGCCGTATCAATTATTCCCTCAAAAAGTAGGAATTGAAGTAGTGCTTGGCTGATATGATGTATTTAACATTTCTTACCTCTCCCAACAGTCCTACTTTACCCATGCTAAGTCTTCTGGACCTCCTTGAATCTCCTTGTCAAGATGGAGGCTTAGAGGGTCGCTGATCTTTATTCACCTGAGGTTAAGTTGTAGATGAGGGTAGTCCCCTGGCTATTGGTTGCATGACCTCTATGGCGGCCAGAGTAATAAGATTGATAGTTGGATCCTCTAGTATTCAACTTATTTTGTCTTGGCTAAATGCTAATAACTGGTGTTGCTTCTGCTGTTGGCTGGCCACAAGTGATCTAGTAATCTCTACCATGTCGGCCATCTCATACTGCTGAGGTTGTTGGCTAAAAGATACCTTTGAGTTTGATGGTGGTCTAAAGATATATCCAATTAAATGACAAGAATAACCACGACAAAAAATAGGGTTACAAAACCCAGAAAATAGGATTAATCAGGTGCGACATGGTTAAATTCTCTACCGATGATCTTTCAATGGTGACGCAACTCCAACAATGGTGGATTTAGATCACCACCAGAGATGAGAAAGAGAGAGTCCAAGCTAAGATGAGTGAGAAAAATGATGAAAACTTTCCCATATATGGTGCCAAAATGACAATACCAGGATCATGCCATGGTTCAAGCTTAGTTTTGGGCTTGGACAAGAATGGTGAAATTGTAAGTAATGAAAAAATCAGTAGAAGAGATGAGAGACAAACGGAGATAAACAAAGAGATATTAGTTGTACATCCACTGACCTATGTCCACTATGCAAGGTGAATGTGTTTTCATTATAATGAAGGCCCGAAAGTCCATCAAAGACTACTAGCTCTTTGTATCTACGCTTTAACAGATTTTTATTAGGGTTATAAAGAGTTGATCTTTATGAAAAAGACACATGATGTCTTATATAGGCATAGGGTGCACCGTATCACCCCCAAGGATGCTATCCATGTACAGCCACGCATAGCCAATGAGAGAGATCCACCAGTAGATGTCATCATGAAGAATTTTGCCTCACGTGCATGGTTGATCTTCAATAGAGATTCTATGTAATGTGCCCAAAATGCCCATGTCATGATCCCTATGCATGTAGGATGTTTTCGAGGAATAAGGGTCTCGACTGAGTTGAGACTACTGAGGCTCTATTCTACACTACAGGCCAGGCCAAGACTAGATAACCATTTGAGATCGACGTTCCCATCTCTAACTGAGGTTACTGATTTAGTGTATTGGTGTCATCTGAGGCTGATAGTGATTGATGATACAAGAAATCATCCACTTGTCATTCTCGAACCAGCAAATCAAGTATAAAGTGCATAATAAGCAAATAAAGAAAGTACAGAGAGATAAGAGATAAGATATAGAGTGGTTAGGCTATAAAAATGAGCCTACGACCACTTTGGTGCCACACTCTCATTATATATGCATTTGGTACATAGTAATTTGGCCTAAAGAGGCGTACAAGCATGAGAATAGTTTAGAATACATGTTTATGAGGATTTTGGTGTGCCAGAGAGATGGCTACGAGGACAGAGAATAGCCCCCAAGATGGACTGAGTAGTCTGAAGAGCATTGGGATCTCTGAGCTATGTATTGGCACTAGAAATGAACCGGCTCCGGATGAGGATAAATGAATCTGCCAGTATCTCGAGGTGTGGACCTCTATATATAGGAGGTGTGTGCATTGTACTGCTGCTGTGATGAGAAGATGTTGTGGATGGCGGAATGTATAAGCTTCATCTGCGTCATGTAGAGTATAAGGTGCCACAACCTATATGCATAGGGCTGCGGCAGGTATGTGAGAATATAACACTTGCCTATAGGAAATAGGGATGTAGATGTTAAATGGTGGTACTTTAGTACTTCTGTCCGTGGCAGTATGGTACAATATATGTACTATCAATGAGCCCCTAAGGCGTAGTGCCAAGGAATTGGTGTTGCGTCTTGACTTTACAAGTGCCGCGACATGTTAACTCTACGGTAGCTTCCCAAAATGACGCTTCGTCTTCCCACACCCTCTTATATAAATAAAATCGGTCATGGACTTCATTACGTTTCCCAAACCCTTGAGAGCATATCTAAGGAAAATCTCTATTCGTTACTCATCTTGACTTTTTCGAAGACCTTTCAGGCCATTGTATAAGGCAGTTTGAGGCGGCGCAAGGCGGTTTGAGGCTGAGCAACTGGTTTCCATCCATTTCCAGGTAATTTTTCAACCTAAAACTTCCTGTATATCTTTTCAATTTAATCCTTCCAACTATTCTTGATTCCCTGATTGGAATTGATCTATTTGAACTTCTGCTTTTGCAAAATAATTATTGTAATCAAATGATTCATCATCTGAATATGATTTTTTTCTTGAATTAATCTTCAACTGATTAAATAAACCCTTAATCTTTCAATGTTGACCCAAGGGGCAAATGCTGTTGGCTAGGCCGCTTGGATCTATAGGATTTTTGAATTCTTAATTCGTTCTTGACATTCTTGAGAAAGCTCTTCAAATTTAAGGGTTTCAATCACCAAATTTAATCAACATTAATACGAAAATGTTTGATTATGTGGTCGTGGCTTGATGAATATCTGGCTGTGGCATGACAAAATCCCTTGGAAAATTTTAGGGTGGTCCTAGGTAAATGTCTATAGCCCTCAATTGTTGCAGCATGTAAATTTCTAGTTGTAGGATGTAAATATTCCCTTGCCCAAGGCCCTTAGGTTAGTCTCTGCAGAACTTATCCCCTAGTCCAATGACTAGGACATGTAATATAATAACATACAACCTTCCTCTAAATAATATGCCGCAGAAGAAGTTAACTTCTAGGAAGAGAGAGACTAACACTTGGTGTAGTTAGCCAATTTTGCCTAACATTTCCATTTATCCTCAACTTTATATATCGTTATTCTTGTCGCGGCCTATGAGAGGCCTTAGGACCATATTGGCTGCGGTGCCTAACTACGAACTCTCCACTTTTTAGGTATTGCCGCAACCATATGAACTTTGACCCAGGTGAATTTCTAAAAGTCTTTTGGAACAAACATTTTGGAGCCCCTCCTCCCGAACTTCCTTTTGTGCACCCTTTGAAATCAATTAGAACTTTCCAATTGAGAATTTTCCCCAACTGTGTCGTACTAGATTCAGAATTAGACTTCGTAACAATGGAACAAGAAGCCAATTCAAGTAACCAGCCAATGGATACTGATGTCACGACTGTGGGTCCATCTGACGTTAGGGACGCGCCTGCTGGCCAATCTGGTAGAGACAAGAGACCTCCTCCTGCTTTTAATATCCGCAGCATTATGACTTAAGAGTGGGTTGATCAGGTGGCTGAAGCCTTTGAGTTTCCTGAGGGTTTGATGTGCTCAGCACCCACCATGGAACAAAGGCCATGCACGACACTTGCTGACGATGGGGTCTTCTTCCCCCTCCACACTTTTATTTATGGGCTGCAACTACCTGTCCTTGTTCCAGTTAGAAGAATTTTTTAGATGACGAAGTTATCCCCAGCCCAATTGGATTACAATGGATAAAGGGCAATTCTTGCATCCATAGTTTTGTGGAAGAAGAAATTCAAGAGAGACATTACTCCTGCGGAGTTTTTCTACTTTTACCGCCCAAAGGACAACTCTGTAAAATTTGTGGGGTACTATTACTTTTCTATCCGCGACAGAGACAAAACCCCTTATTCTGGGAGGCCTACCAGTCTGAAGAACTAGAAGGGAAAATATTTTTTCATTTCTAGAGAAGGGTGGTAGATCCCCCCATAAGAGATTGTGAGAGAGAGAACCTTTAGGATGCCGCGAAAGTGGCGATGTCCCTCTAAGCTTGGTACTTTTTGAATTATGGTCGCGTATCCTTTTTCCAGTTGCATATTATTCTCTATGTTTTGCTTTTGTACTAACCTTTGCATATTTTTGCCGTTCTTGATAATTTGTAGCTGAGTGAGCGGCAAGAAAAGAGGGTTGGTGAGGCCGCAACAGTTCCTGCTGACAAGAAGAAGTTCAACACTCCTGTAACCTCTGCTTCAATCTACAAGGGAGGCTTCTCTCCTAATAAATATATTCCCAAAGAGATGGGTGCTGAAGGTAATACTATTTTCTTTAGTTTTTGATTCTGCGGCATTTGTTTCAAACTTGGGTATTGACCTTGCTTTATTTCTGCTCAGGTGTGGAGATTGATAGATCTTTATTAGCAGCTCAGCTTCCTGAGATAATTGAGGACGCATTTTTCCTCAATAACAGGGTCATACAAATAAAAAGTAAAAGGACAAAGTACAAAGATCCTGTCGCACTCACTTTTAGTGACCAAGTTGAGCCTGTCGTGCCCACTATGCAGTCCGCAGATCAAAATAATTACGTCGTTCCCTCCAAGCAGCTTGTGGGTCAAACAACTCCTGCTGCACCTATCACTTTGGTTGAGGAAGTATCTCCTTATGAGAGGCCTGAGGGTAATTTTAACGACGACATTGGAGCTCACTTGGAAGCGAATGGGTTAATGTCATATCTCTTTAACTGAGGTGGCCGCAGTAATTCACCTGTTAATGTGAAAAATTCTCCTACCCCTCCATCAATAATTTCTGTCAATGCAAATTTGGCACCTCAACAAAGCAGACGTCCGCGGCCATAACTGCGCGGGCCAGATCCTTAGTCTTCTTGGGACACAACTGCCCGTGCTGTCCACAGGATAAAAAAGTCAGTTAATAGACCCGACCTAGATTGATTAGTGGATGAGGACCACGAGGATGTGAAGTCTTATGCCCTCCACAGTCTACTGATAGTATGTAATTCCAGCTTTCCAATAATTATTTGTAGCTTCAGTTTTATTTTCTTACTTTCAATACATTTACAGGTTGCAGAAGCTGTGATGACCCAGAAACTCAAGTATAAGGGTCTATATAGGTTTAAAGAGGCCACGAACAACGTTCACAATGCTGATTTGGTGAAGGTAAGGGCTGACTCCTTTGAAGCTGGAAATAAATTTTCTTCTGCGTCCCTTGAGTTATATAAGATGAATGAAGATACCACAATTAAGGTTGCGAAACAAGCCAAGCAGGATGCTGAGGAGAATTTAAAGCAAGACGTATACTCTCTCAAGGTTGCCCAGTCTCAGGCCATAGAAGCTACTAAAGCCATGGAGTTTGCAAATAGTAATCAAGCTTGAACTTATTTAGAAGAAGTATGAGGAACTAGAGACCAAGGATGATAATGATGCCTAGGCCCATACCGCGATGATAAAGAAGATGAAGGAAGATCATATTAAGGCCCTTATAAGAAAATATTAACAACATGGTGAAGCCCTTCAATTAGACATTAAAAATGATGTATCATCATATAAAGGCTCCCCAGACTTCTTCCTCATTAAAAATACAGCTTATATCCGCGGCTACCATGAGCTAATATATAGGGTGGTAAATAACTTCCCAGATATTGCAGCCACAATTAAGTCTTGGAGCATTCGGGTTGCTGAGCATGATGCCTGCGTGGATGAAATGAAGGACGTGGCAGAAGAGAGAGCCACGCAAAGGATGGCAGCTAAGGCAGCGACAGTTGAGGAGGGGACCATTACTGCTGCGGATGGAGATGAGGAGGAAGAATAAGATGATGCTGCATCTTAGTCTTCATTTCTGATCATTGGGTTTGCGTCCCTCTTAATTTGTAAACATTGATTTTGAATGGTTGCGACCTTTTATCTGTAAACAATATTTTGCCAAGGCTTTTGCCTTTTCAACTTTTCTAATTTTCCTTCCTTGCTCTTCATTTTTTTTTCCTATGCTTCAATACTTACAATGATTTTTATACCCCTTCCTGTTTGTATAGATATTTCATTGATTGATTAAGTAACTTGCAAAACTTCTTCAGTAACTGTAATTACGCATACGACCGTGAAAACATTTTATAAATAATTTCTCAAACATGTTTCGGCCTACTATGCTTTGCCTTAGAACTTTCGTAACTAGTACATTATAGAGGTTGAGATGCCACAACACTGGTGTCCATTTCACTCTTCATCTTCTTCCAAATGAATGAATGAGCTGCAGCCATAATAATGGGCAACGACCATTTTGAATGTTTGAATATTCTCTACCGTAGTTTTACTTGGATCCAAATCCATGTAACTACTGCAGCAATTCTTAGTCACTTTAATCTGGTTTCTTGAGTAGGGTTGCGATAAGATAATCTTTTCGAAGGCTGCGGAAGGTTACCATCCAGCTGCGGCATGTTAACATTCATGTCTGTCTTTATTTGCCGCGTCTTCTAAATGAATGGACTTAGCGGCTGGAGCCATACTGATAAAGCTGCGGCACCTTTCTAGCCTTTTAAGAAATTGATGACAACATGCTGGGTTGAGGCCATCCTCTTTCTGTAGCTTTGTCATGCTTTATAATGACAACAACACAACATCCTTTAGGCTTTGATCTCCTTTCAAGGATTTTCTTTAGTCGACTGGGTTATTTTCAGCCCCCCCTGAGCTAGGTATTATAAAGCTTCCCCAAGCTATGTTTGGATATATACAACGCCTTCCCAGGCTATAATGGGATTATCCATAGACAATTAAGTCTTCAGCCCCTTCAAATATATGATTATCCATAGAAAATTAAGTCTTCAGCCCTTGTGGGATATTATCAGGCCTTCCCGGGCTAGGTATTATGAAGCTTCCCCAAGCTAATATGAGATCACCAAGTTAATGTTGTTTCATCTCTATCCACCAAGTTAATGATGTTTGTCGAGGGAGTAACCTACATTGGATAATGACGCATCCTGAAAGCTAAGAACGGACATTGTAAGTCCTCGTGGCTAATGACGCATCCCGAAAGCTAAGAATGGGCATTGTAGCCTTCATGGCTAATAACACTTTCTGTTAAATGCTTTAAAGAATATAGCCATAATATGCGAGAAAAAGTCTCTATGAGTGATGTTGCAGACCAATTCAGATAGCTGCTCTCAATAGTTGCTTTCTCCATTTCAATTATTACTTTCTTTCAGATAATCAGGCGACACGGTGGGAGTTGCAGCCCCATTTAGATATTATCATTCCCGATATAACTTTTGTCTCGATTCGGAATCTATTTAAGACAAAGAGTCTTTTATAAAATATCCTTTCATGGAATCGAGAAATCAAAATATGGCAGTTGGAAATAGACGAAATATAAAGTGAACTTAATTTCATATATCTAGTCATATATTCATGACTTTGCTAATTCAATACACAGTTAAAATGTAACCCCTTAGAAAGAGTTTTCACTAAGAACAAAAATAAATGAAACATAAATATGGGCAAAAAAGAGGAATGTGGCCTGTTGGACTAGGTTGCATCCCTTAGGCATCCTTGAGGAAGCGCTGCAGCATCCCCTGCTTTATGAGTCTCTAAAGTTCATTCTTCAAAGCGTGACACTATTCGGTGAGGTAGCCTTGGTCATGGTGGAATTTTCACCACTTGGTTTTGTTCTTTTATAAGGTGTAGATCTCTTCTTTTCTGGCCACTTGATCCATTTCTCCTCGATGCTTCCAAGGATATACTCTAGGTTAGAGTTCAATGGTGTGTGGTTCTCATAAAGCTCCATTTCTTCTTATTTCATCCTCCTCTTTAGGGCCTTGGCCGCGACCTTGCCTTCTGCACCCAGTGCTTTTAGCTGGGATACTTCCTCGATTTTTGATGTTACGGTCGCGACAGTTATAGGCTCTACATAAATGATCCTGGGTGCTTCACCCTCATTAGATGAGGCTACAGCCTTTAGCATGATGACCCTCTAGGTCAAATAGTTGACTTGGGGGTTTGGAGTGAGGCATAACCTCCATAGAGATAGTTGAGGTGATTGTACAATTGCACAATCTCATCTTTGACTTCTGTGCTCTGACTGGATTCTCCTTCCATTTTCTGCTTTGTTAGTCTTTAAAAATATATATAATCTGAGACAAAATTAACAGAAGTGAATGATCACAGAGATACTAGATTAATGAAGTATGAAGTTGGGATGCAACACATGCACTGCTGCATGATATTACTGTTAAGGTCGCGGCCAGTGAGGCACATAGGTGTACTGCCATGGCCTTTGTATGGTATTCACCAAGGTTGAGCTGGAGACCCCATGAGTCCATTCCATGATTTGAAGCTACTACAATGCAACTGCACTAGTAGAGGCCGCGACAGGTAGTTGAACTACCACGCTGCATCCCTTTCTAGGCAGTGAAGGGACTAGTCCCAAAATTAAAACCCAGAAACTGAGTTTTTCTCTCAAAACATGTGGAGAGCATACCTACTAGGGTCTATCCATGAGAGAATACCCTCAGGGTTCACAAAATAGCACAATTCTAATGATAAACCTTAGATCATAGGCAAAGAACAACAAAAAAGGAGTAAATGTAACTCTTCCCTAATCACTCACCTTTATGGGGCCAAATCCCATCATGCTTTTCAGCATTATCTAGATGAAATGATATCATAGGGGTATCTAAAATAGACCTAAGGTCAAAAAATAGGGACCCAGGAGCAGATATGAATATATGCCAGACCTTCTTAAGGGTGCAGATACAAGATAGAGCTCAATAACCAAGATTCACCCATGAGAAGATGATCCAAAGGATCCTCATGAATAAAACAAGGTGTTTAAGAACTCTAAATATAGAGAAACAAGATTGAAGTACGTCGTTTCCCACAGGCGACACCAAATTAATGATATAAGAAATCGTCCACTGGTCGTTCTTATACCAGCAAATAGAGCAAGTAAAGAGAGATAAAATATAAGATATAGAGTGGCTCGGTTATAAAAATGAGCGTACGTCCACTTTGGTGCCACACTCTCGTTATATATGTTGTTTGGTACATAGTAATTTGGCCTAAAGAGGCATACAAGCATGAGAACAGAAGAGAATACATGTTTATAAGGATTTCGGTGTGCTGGAGAGACGTCTGGGAGGCCGGAGAATAGCCCCCAAGATGGACTGAGTAGTTTGGAGAGCGTCGGGATCTCTGAGCTATGTATTGGCACTAGAAATGAACCGGCTCCGAATGAGGATAAATGAATCTATCAGTATCTCGAGGTGTGGACCTCTATATATAGGAGGTGTGTGCATTATATTGCTGTTGTGATGAGAAGATGTTGCGGATGGCGGAATGTATAGGCTTCGTCCGCGGCCTGTAGAGTATAAGGTGCCACAGCCTATATGCATAGGGATGCGGTAGGAATGTGAGAATGTAACACTTTCCTGTAGGAAATATGGCCGCGGATGTTAGATGGTGGTACGTTAGTACTGCTTTCCGCGATAGTGGGGTACAATATCTGTACTATCACTGATGTTGGCCGAGATGCAATTGTTTTATATCGTGAGATAATGCTAGAGTTGGGTTGGTCATCTTGGTTTCGTCTAGACGAGGTATTCATGGGACGAGACTCCCACGAATGAAACTATTTATAAGGACTTGGGTAGGCAATTATCTTCTCAAAAGGATGTCAGTGACAATCACTTTCTTTTGGGTGTCATTAGGACGAGACCACATTTATGTATATCATATAGGGATTAAAACCCATTTTTTAAGTCCTGACTAATTATTTTTGTATTTTCCAAACATCAACCCAAAGTTCCAAACCACATCTTAATATTTCAATTTATAAAAGTCCCAAAAATCATTATTAAATCATTTAATTAATAATTATTAGCTCATTATCATGTATTAATTCATATTTCAATTTGTGTAAAATACACATAACACCACACATATGAAAAATATAAATTGTGACATTACATGTCATTGCTCACGCACATATAATCATAAACAATCAATTACACTATTTCATTAATGCATTAAAATTATGGGGTATTATAATTTTAGAAAGTACAAATACCTCAGTAAAGTGGTAATTATAATATGTCATCTTGTCTATGTTGGATTGAGAAGTTGAATCATATCCGGAGAAAATGTAACATAGTTGTGCTATACCAGAACGACCTCAAGGACTAAAGGACAAAAAAATATTCTACAAATAAAATTAGAGAAACCAATTACGTGTAGGGTCACATGAGTATACATATACTCTTATATAATCTTCTTGGTAAGTTAAAAGTGTTGGAATTAGATATTGATTGCTTTCATGAAAAGATTAGGATCTGAAAATGGATTTCCTAGAGTCTTCGTGAGCATTTGAGTTGATAAATGCACAATTCGATAACTTAATAAAGAATTTCTAGAGTATTAGAATGTGAAAGTTAATCTCGAAATGTATTCCAATAAGTTAACGAATATTATCCTTGCACGATCTTAATTCTCGAAGGACAAAATGGGGGGTCTCGGATATAACGGTATGTGAGAGTTTAAGCCAAAGAAAAAAGATAAATTTTTTTAAGGGTCAATGAACACACCTCCCACGAGATTTTCTTCCAAGCTAAAGAAGGTGGATCCGAGTTCACTATAAAAAGACTTGATTACTAAATAGTTTGTAGATAGGAAATCTACGTAAAGATGTATGCGGCCTAGGATTTAACATTTCTTGGCGCTCAAATGTGCAAGCCTTAAAAACAAGGTTAATACAAAGAAAATATTTTACGAAATAGCAAATCTATTATAATTTTTATCAAAACAGTCCCCGGTAACGGTGCTACTTTGATGTGGAGGAAACCGAGCATCCATGTAATACACTAATCGTTGTTATTGGCTTTTGACCGTAATAGAAAAAAATCTAAACTTTAACTACACTCTTACGGAGTATAGCGGCTAGTCTAGGTATCGAGTCCACGGGGAATGTTTGATAGATTTTAATTGATTTATTACTTCTAAAATAAAAGTGTAAAAGATGATGATGGGGTGAGAAAGGAAAAAGGGGAAAAATTAAGAAGTTAACTAAAACTAATTAAAACTTAAGCGAAGAATAAGAAATTGAGATTAGGATCACATCCCTTCCATGGGCTAAACAACGCGTAATTAGGATTTTTTGTTAAAAAATAATAAACCAAGCATAAACAATTAAGCATAAACATCACAAATGAAGAGAGTTAACCCAAAAATGCAAGACAAAATTTTCAATCGAAAATGGTCACAAGTGGATTAATTTTGAAATATCATTATAAACACTAACGTTGCATGACAAAGAAAGTTAAAAACCTAATATTCCAACTTTGATACTCGAGTTTTCAATTAATTGTATTTCTACTAAAAACCTAACTTTCAAAGCTCAATGTCCATCAATGGAGGAAACATGATCCCATCCCTTGAACTAGTTACTAATCATGATGGTGTTATGCAAGAATCAATTAACAAAGATGAAAAAATAATGAAACAATAATAATAGTGCTGGAATTTAAGCTTACAAAGGTTGAAGAACACAACCATGCAAGAAGAAATTAAAGCTTGAAGAAGATTCGAAAAAAGCTTTTGAATTGATGGTGCAAGACTAGTAAATTATTCTCCTAGATGTTTTTATTTGATTACGAGCTTTACAATGAATTAAATATATGTTAAAAGAACCCCAATGACTAAATATATAGGTTAAAAATCGTTTAGAAGAGTCCATAAACTCTAAAACTCTTTTGGCTAAAAGATAAGGCCAAAATAAAAATACCGCTTCACAAAATTTGTCACAGTTTTTAAGTGTGATCAATTTGGTCATACTTCTAGAGCGTTACTAATGGAAAACCGACTCGACCCTGATAATGAAAGAAGGATGAACCAGTTTGTTTTTCTAGTATGACCCTCGACTTTGTCCTTTGATTCCTCTTAAGCTTCAAGTGTGCATAACTTCTTCACCGTAGCTCGAATTGAGGTGTCATTTTTTTCAGTATTCTTGTGAGTTCAATCTCTTCAATTTCTAATTGGCTCCTCCTCTGGGTTCTGGATAGAAAATTACAAAAATACCCTTCAATTATATTCTATTAATTCTTTCTCTATATCAGTTTCTCTCTCGCATTCACTTGCATGAAACACTTGTAAAACACACGCGATAAACACAAAAAGGAAATACTCGCCAAAAAGGGTCAGTTTTGTGAATATGAGATAAATCCAATTTATTTACACCGCACGAGACCATAAAAGGACATAAATTAAGGTGATAAATATGAAATATTTATGCATAATCATGAATTATTAATCCCATATCTAAGTTAGGATTCCATTTATCACACTGATCCCATGTTATCCTTCTTTGATTGTATAACAATCCTTTTAGATTTATATTTTTTTCTGAAAAAATACAAAAAGATTTTTATTTTTCAAAAAATTCGAGAAGGATAATTTTTTGTTTTGTTTTGAAAATCATAAGAACCCATAAAGATTTATGTTTCTTTTATTTTTATGCCTTTTTTGTATCCGATGATACCGAATGTAGGTACAACGCCATGTAACCTACTTTCCTTTTATAGTTTTTTGGAATTTTAGAGGATAGTTTGGGCTTATTATAGGATTTACTTAGTCAATGTCTTTTGATTTCTCCTCGAAACAACATATTACAATAATGTCATAGTCTTTACCATATCACACACACATTGACATAAGTTGTAATGGATTGTATTATCGATCTTGATTAGAAAAGATTCCATGCCATATGTTTTCACTGAATCAAATAATATTTTCTTTTCTTGAGTTTGAGGTGTTCTTTTAAGAACCATTACTTTTGAGTTGATTTAGAATTGATGATAGAAGCATTGGTAAGAGATTACTAAAGAGGATTATATCTAGGATTGTCAAAAGACTTATAACAAATATTTAGGCAATTGAGAAGTATAAAAATAAAACATTATTATTGGGGTAATCTATCAAAAGATAAGAAATTGCAAAATTTAAACAACATAAACTGATAGTGGTTTAAGTCTCAGGTCAATGGTTTTCCATACTTTTGTCTACTATGTTGTTTTGTTTTTGTCCTTATTGAAATTCTTAACGTATATGGTTAGCTTTAGGACATTATTAACGTAAATTCCGAATAACTTAAAACTTTTTAGTATGGTTGACTACTAGAATAGATTACTCAACTAGGTTAGTTATAGGGTTCGTGTTATGTCATGTATAGGGGTCACAATTTTTGTGGGTTCCTTAACTCTTTCCTATCCCCTTTAGGTTACATGTGTGGGTTTTCAAAGTTTAAAATTATTCAATGACTGATCCCTTTAGTGTTTCTTCCTTTTTTATTCTTTGTTTTTGTAAGGACATAAATTTCCAATTGAGTGCCTGTATTATTTTGACTTAATTCCGTAAACAAAACTGTGTTTGTAATATGTCATAGGGAGATTTAATTTTTGTCACACTCCCAATTGTTCTATAAAGTATTGAGACGTTGCGGAAAAGCTTCAAAGAATTAATCATGTCGAAGTTTAATTGGTGCAAGTTTATTCATCTTCAAGTCAATTGCATTCCGAGACCACACAAATATGAATGCATATTGTTAATGAGATTCATAATTATTTTTATAAAAGATAAGGATGTAATTTTGTAAGAAAAAATATTTTAAAATGTTTCAAAAGTGTTTTAAATGCTTTACACTACATTTTATTCTGATAAGATAGAAAAAGAGTTTGACTTAATTGGATCTCTTTTGAAGAAACGTTTAAAAGAAAAACTCAAACTGACATGTGCGTCGTTCGAACGACAGCTCGGATTGTTCGAACGAGATAGCCATTCCGCGCGAACGACTAGTCAATCTCGTTCGAGCAACACATTTTTCAAGGCGCCGACTTAAAATCCTATTTAAAGCGTGGTTTCGTCAGAATTTATAAGAGGGGCAATCTGGAAAATTGTTTTCAATCCAGTACAAGTTTTGCACATGTTTTCAATCCAGTACAAGTTTTGCACATCTTTAGAGTTTACAAATATCCGAGTTATCATTACTATATGTTCATGTGATCCTGCTGCACTAAGAAGGTTTGTTCTATGCTTGAACATTTGGATTTGCAGTGAAGAAAAGATAAGGACTTTTTGTTCGACATCGTAGACGTATCAAAGCCATTTGGTGGACACCGAGACATACGTGGACGCGTGTGTTGTGGACACGTATCATGGAAGAAGGACGTTCTGTGTGGGCACTGTGATAGAAGTGGTTAAAGATCAGAAGAGCGTCAAGACCCATGGGAATCGAGTCGTTGAGTGAGTCTTTTATCTGTTCGTTGTAATTCCACATTCATAGTGATTGTCTGGCTTAGGCCGTCCGAGGTTTTTTTTTCGCCTTAGGTTTTTCCTCGTACATCCTGCATCGTGAGTATTTTCTACTTTACTTTACTTTCTTTAATCACTAGATGCATGTTTATAATTAATTAAGACAAAATTGGTTTCAAGTAAGAATTGTTTTTTCACAACTTGGTTTGGTTCTAATTAAAAGTTAGATAAATTTTGGTGAAAATTGGTTTGATTTGAAACACTCTTGTAGGGCCACTCTTCAAATTGGTATCAGAGCTAGAAAGCATAATTTATTTGTTTTGTGATCCCGTGTGTTTTCAAAGCTGAATTTTGAAAATAACAAACTTTTTCGAACTCCTATTTTTGATGACACTAATTACACCTATTGGAAGATGAGAATGAAAAGTGAATTAAAGCAGTTGAGAAAGGTTGGACACCCCCTGTCACTATTTTAGGTGAGGTCACTAATTTAAAGCCTGTCGAGTCATGGACTAAAACTGAACATAGACTTTCATAATATAATTCTAAGGGTTTGCACGTTATTTCTTCACATGTTACACCAGAAGAATGTAATAAAATTATGACTTGTGAAACATCAAAAGAGGCTTAGGATATTTTGGCACTCACTCACGAGGGCACTAGCACGGTCAGGGCGTCAAAACATTAAAATCTTACTACACAGTTTGAGACTAATAGGATGTTAGAGAGTGAGACTTTTGATGAGTTTTATGCTAGGTTGTTCAATATTGTCAACTCGTCATTTAACCTAGGTGAGAAAATTCCTTACAATCGTGTCATTAAGAAAATCCTTAGGTCATTGCCAAGTAGGTTTGATGCAAAAGTGACTATTTTAAACTCCCTGGGTAAGTTAGAGTCGAAGAAACTAGAAGAGATTGCAGGTGACTTACAAACCAATGAAATCCACATGATTACCTCCAAGCAAGTGCCTAAGAAAGAAAAGGGTATTGGTTTGAAAACCCAGAAGGAGGAAATTAAAGTTTCAGATTCTGATTCCGATTTCAATTTTGAGAATGTTGCTTTGTTGGCAAAGAAATTTAAAAAATGTATTAAATTTCAAAAGCAATGGAAAGATGCCAAGAAGTTTGAAAAATTCAAGAACAACAAAGTTGATCCCACCTCTAAGTACAAGTTTGAGAAGCCTAAGAGAGATGAGTCGAATAATTGTTTTAGGTGTGAGGGGTACGGTCACAAAGTTAAGGAATGTCCCACTAGATTAAGAAAGAGGGAAAACAACCCATTGTATATAGTTCCACCTTAAGTGATAGTGATCCGAAAGAGGGAGAGATTTCCCCCATTGAGTGTAACTTTGTTGCGTTTATGGCATGTCATGTGAGCGATGAGTATTCTCATGTGAATGACACTTCCGAGGAGGTTTTAAGTAAATCTCATGTTAGTGAGGGTGAAAAGAGTGACGAAGAGGAGGTAGATGTGAAAGAATTGAAAGTTGCATTTAATAAGTTGTATGCCGAGACGGCTAAGGTGAAAAAGGCAAATGCAAAATTGCAAGATAAGTTGAATGAGTGTGCCATAGAAAATAATGATAGTTTGATTGAGGATCTTTAGGCACGAGAGAAGACTCTTAGGGAGAAATTAGATTATGTCGAGGGTGAGAGAGATAATCTCCGTGGTTTGATGGAGTCTTTGAAAAAAATGAGATTTTAGAGTTTGAGGAGTCTAGGCGTTTGCTAGAGTCTAGGATCAATAAGTTGGAAGTGAAGTTAAAAGACTCGTCTAGAGTTAAGTTTGATTTGGAGGCTAGATCGTAGAAGTTAGATAAGATCTTAGGCACCATCCAAATTAAGGGAGATAGGGGAGGTATAGGTCTTGATGAGATAATTGTTCACATTCCCCCCTCACGTGTGAGAAACACTAGGATGATTTGAAAAGGTTCACATATAGGTAATCATTCCCACCGTCGCTACACTTGCACGTTTTGTGGTAGGAAAGGTCACCTTAGGCGTTATTGTTACGACCTTAAACAAGCTCTTAGGAAGTTTAGGAATAAAGTTGCCCCGATTCCCCAAACCCCCATGCATTGTTTTACACCTACTTGGGTTAGGAAATCAGATTAAGTGGCTTTAGGAATAAAACTTCATGATTCTCATTTGGGTGCACTTGATTCTTCCCATGCTAAATCTAAAGGATAATAGTGTTGCCTCGTTTGTCATATGCTAATTTGCTTCATGATATATTCATTGCTAGTATAGTGACATGTGTCTCATTTTGTATTATAGTTTTTCATTTGTTTGAGTCCTATTGAAAAAATACATAAAGATTTTGGTTGTGAGAAAACTTTTGAAAACCCAAAAAGATTTTTCTTTTATTTGAGTCAAAATATGTTTGAAATGCCAAAAATATTTTCGGTTTTTTGTTTTTGAGTTTACATGTTTAATGTGGCCTATTGGTGTGCTTGGACCCCCATCATTTTATATCCATGTGGCTAGGAAATTTGGTCATTATTATCGATGCTTAGAATGATCTTAACCATTGTTTATATGGGGTTGTTTCAAAGTTGATATGCATTTTGATTCGACTTTGTATATATGCCATCAATGCACACATGCGCGAGTTTATATGTATGTTTGACTTCTCTTGCATATTTCAATTTGGTGAGGCATTCTTATCTCAATCTTATCATCTATGCATAAGTACACTTAAGGAGAAGTGTGCATGTAAGAATCATTTACTGTGAGGATTTGAATTGGTACCTAATTGAAAAAATGATGAGTGATTCACGGGAAAGGGCTGCGACAGTTCAAAATTAACTCGTCGTGAAAGCCACTGTTTAAAAGAGCCCAAAAGAAAAAGGGACAATAAGATTTTCTCTAAGTTGAGAATTCTAGAAACCTCAAAAGGACTTAAAAGTGTGTATACATGAGGGAGTTTGGTTGGAGAAAATTAAACGGGTTTGCACAACTAATCCTAACGTTGAAACATTGCAATTTGACGCTATTGTTTGTAGAATCATCAAAATTTTGGATTTTTGTGCATATAGTATGTTTAGTTCATTAAGCTCACACTTTAAATGTCATATGGCTATGATAAAGTTTGATGATTTCTCGCTATCAAATAGATCTTCTTGATCTTTTTGATGTGTTGGAATTGTGATTCATTTGTTTTAGTTTCATGCCCATACATTCATGTCCAAGTTTGAGCACATCGGTACTATGTTTGCATGTAATTCGCATTGTTAGTTTTTATGCGTTTTGGGTAAAAGGCTTACTATTTTAGCATTGTTTTGTTGCTGTCAACCCCTTCCTGGTAGTTTTTTCTGGAATTTTTTTCAATGGGCAAAAATTTATGATATTTCTAGGAAACTGGGAAAGTTTGGCCTATCGCGAGTAGTCGTTCAAATGACATCTCATATCGCGAGAAGACCTCGTTCTAGCGACGTCGTCATCTCGTTTGAGCGACGTCGCTGGCTCATTCGAACGTCAGTCTAGGATTTTTTTCTTCGTTCTTGTTTGTAGGTCGCGGGTTATTGTGGTATATTTTTTAGTGTTGCTAGAAGCTTTCTGGACTGACTGGTTTATCTGCAGGTTATATTGTTTCAATATTGATATTTTGCATATGATTCCGTTTATCACACCTGATTAGTTTTCTATATTCTTTGTGTCATTCCTCGTTTACTAGCTACAGACTTGTCATCTATTGATCATACTTAGCTGGTTGTTTCATGATTATCTAGCGATTTTTAATTGGTATATTCTCATGCTAGATACTTGATTGATTTGTTTATCTTTTCACCAGATTGTCTATTTGAGACAAAAAGGGGGAGAGATGTTTGTGATGTAGGGGGATATTTGTTGAGCATGTTTTTGATGCATATTTTACAAATTGGTAGTACAAATTGGTATCATCTTGTTGCTCAATTATTTAACAAATGATTTTTCAGAGTTTATTCATATTGGTATCTATTATAAAATTGGTATCATTTGGATATATATATATATATATTGGTTTGTTAGTTCCACCATACTTCACTGGGTATTTGTTTGTCTTTTTCATGTGTGTAGGTATGCTTCAGAGATTTGAGATTTCAAGTCTACATCACAGTCAGACAGTTCATGCTTGTCGGTGCTTCATATACTAGTCAGTGTCCTGTAATTTTTTACTTTGGGTTACGGGATGGGATTTAGGCGTTATACAACTTGGAGGCCCATCTTAGGCATTTCAATGATTTAGTTTTGTCCCAGAATAGTCAAAGGGGGAGATTTGTAAGGACATAAATTTCCAATTGAGTCCTGCATTGTTTTGACTTAATTCCGTGAACAAAACTGTGTTTGTAATATGTCATAGGGAGATTTTATTTTTGTCATGATCCCACTTGGTCTATGACGTATTGAAGAAATTGAAGACGTTGCGGAAAAGCTTCAAATAATTAATCATGCCGAAGTTTAATTGGTGCAAGTTTATTCGCCTTCAAGTTAATTGCATTCCGAGATCACAGAGGTATGAAGGAATATTGTTAATGAGATTCGGAATTGTTTTTATAAAAGATAAGGATGTAATTTTATAAGAAAAAATATTTTAAAATGTTTCAAAAGTGTTTTAAATGTTTTATACTTGGTTTTATTCTGATAAGCTCGAAAAAGAGTTTGACTTAATTGGATCTCTTTTGAAGAAACGTTTTAAAGAAAAATTCAAACTGACACACGCGTCGTTCGAATGATAACTCGGATCGTTCGAGCGAGATAGACATGTCGCGCGAACGATTGGTCAATCTCTTTCGAGCGACACATTTTTCGAGGCGCCGACTTAAAATCCTATTTAAAGCGTGGTTTCGTCAGAATTTATAAGAGGTACAATGTGGAAAATAGTTTTCAATCCAGTATGAATTTTCCACATGTTTTTCTAAGGTTTCAAAGCTTAAACACATCCTTAGAGTTTTCAAAGATCCGAATTATCATTACTATATGTTTACGTGGTCTTGCTGCACCAAGAAGGTTTGTTCTATACTTGAACATCTGGGTTTTGTGGTGAAGAAAAGAGAAGGACTTCTTGTTCGACATCGTAGACGTATCAAAGCTATTAGGTGGACACCGCCACATATGTGGATGCGTTAGTTGTGGATAGGTATCGTGGAAAAAGGACTTTCTACGTGGGCACTGTGAGAGGAGTGGTTGAAGATCAGAAGAGAATCCTGGGGATCGAGTGGTTGAGTGAGTCTTTTGTCTGTTCATTATAATTCCACATTCATAATGATTGTCTGGCTTGGGCCATCTGAGGTTTTTTTCCCGTCTTGGATTTTTCCTCGTACATCCTGCGTTGTGAGTATTCTCTACTTTACTTTACTTGCTTTAATCACTAGATGCATGTTTAGAATTAATCAAGATAAAATTGGTTTAAATTAATAATTAGTTTTTCACAACTTGGTTTGGTGCTAATTAAAAGTTGGATAATTTTTGGTGAAAATTGGTTTGATTTGAAACACTCGTGTAGGGGCACTCTTTAGTTTTTTATTTGTTCCTGGGTTTATTACATTTTCATGGATTGATTTTTTTAGTAAAGGAGATCATTTTTTGCTCTCTTTCGAACGAGGGGTGTCCTGGTTTGAATGAGAGTCCTTTGAGGAAAACCCATTTTTCTTCGAATGAGGGATAATTATTTTTGGGGTCATCATCTTCATAAAGTGTCGTTTTCACTTTCTTCACAATCAGAGCCCTAGCCCTCAATGTTCTAAAAACCATATACCTCCACACTCACTTTCTTCATCCATTCACAATCCATAAGTTGGATTTGAGGTTTATGATATTATAGATCGCATTTCCATCTTCTATTTTAGAATTTGTGGCCTCTATATATGTTGTAAGAGGGTAGTTTAGATTAATGGAGGTGTAACCCCTTTTTGAGTACAATAATGATAAGTTAACTAGAAAATAGTTAATTAACTACATGACATGGAGACACAACTTAGTGAAGATAAACCTCATTAAACTCGCAAATATCTCGTGTATGATTCAAAGGGTAACAATGAACTCAAAAGTAACTCAGTTAGAGGGAGAGGGAAGTAAGCACCCTAGATACACCTTGGCAGGCAACCAAACACACCCAACACCTCAGAGATATCTGTCAAATATTAAAAGCTTCGTAATAAATGACAATGGTGGGTGAGTAAACTCTCGAATTTGTAATAACTCTCTCTCTATCTGATGTATATTATCTCTAGTAATTACTTCTTAACTCTCAAAAAGATCATCCCTCCTCAGATGTGGTTGGGGTCCTTAAATAGCCTCCCACACTACCCCCGAGGCAACTCCGCCATTAATGCCTCTGAAATACATCCCTCATACTTTATGTTACAAACATTAAATACATGATGCACTAGTGGTCTCCATGTCATAAACATTAAATGCCAAGACATGCCTTTTGCCTAACCATTGTGTGTCAGGGGGATGTTGTCATAGAGGTGGCTCACCAACTGTCTGACAGCCCCAAATACCACTGTGGTTTAATCAAGTGCAGGTCTGACATTTCCTAGCTGGTTAGTGACATCAGATAAAGTGGATGTGACATTAAGTAGAGAGTTGTTTTTCTCACAACTCAATGCCCGATGGAACTCAAGGCTGCTCCCCCCGAGGTTCCACAGTTAGGGTCTTTCTTTCTTTTTTATCAGGTGTATCTAAGATGGTCAGGAAAATACCCAATGGTGCCTCACTTCTCAATCCTCTAAACCAAGTCCGTCCAAAGTTCCCACGGTAAGGTCGTTCGATAGAGCATGAAAGCTCTTCGAGGCCCTACCAAGCTTGGTCTCTCGCGAGTACCGTTCGACCTCACACATAATCATTATTCTCGTTACATCTTTAGATTCGTTATAGCTCATAGTCAGTAGAAACAAAAGATACAATATGGATAAGTAACACAATAAGCTAAAATATGAGTTGACACGCTAAGCAGCCTCGCTGAGATGCCAAGCTGAGTTGCCATGTTTGAGATGCCTTGCTGAGTTGCCACGTTGTCTTAACTCCAGATACTGTTGTAAATAGGGGAATTATCCTTAATCTCAGGATTACCTTCAATCCCCCTCTATATTTCCCCTTCGTGGAGAGATTTATTGTGGGAACAAGAAATGTCTGCACGAAAACTTCTCAATCTAATGAACCTCCTCTGTGTGAAAAAATTATGACATATTTCCCTTCGTTATAACAACAGCGTTACCGCCTGGAGGAAAAAGTAAAATTCTCCCCGATGTACCTAAGTCGAAGGGTTGCGGCTTATTGGCAGTTTACCGAGGGGACATCGTAACTTTTTCCTGTTCACTGAGCTTCAACCATTCTTGCATGACTATTGGAAATTCTCCCGATACACCGGCTGACTTTCATAGATACCGTTTTGACTCTTAGTAAGTGGAATTCTCCCGTTTATGCTAGTGTGGAGTATAGGTGTGGGTAGTGAGTTTTTTCATTAGGACTGCCCCTAGCGTTGTGACTTATGAAATTCTCCCTTGTAGTGTTTCGCCATGTTTGAAAAAGCAAAAATTCTCCCCGATGTAGCTGATTCACAATTTAAACTACGTTTGGACTTATTTGGAGGGGACATCGTAGCGTTTTGAATCATTGGGACATCTACTTCGTTGGAAGTTTTTTGGATATGTCTAATAAAAATTCTGGCGCCAAAACTCAAACTTTCTTAAGAACGCAACCCCTTTCTATTCCCCAGGCATCACTTCGTAAATGACGTGGCACTATCTTTTCAGCTGTCAAAACACTTTCCGAAGTGCCACATGTTCATTTGAAATGACTATAGGAGGCCTTGCACGTGTGTTGGTGGGAAACTTAATAGACAGGTCTAAAAGGTTTCAAACGTATCTTTTTTCTAAACCCTTCTCTTTCCTTCGTCTTCTTCAAGTTCCCGTCTTCTTTAGAGGTAGAACTTTGTGAGAAAACCCCGTTGTTGTCCAGCTCTTTACCTAGCTTCTTCCTTCTCTCATCTTTTACGCCACCACCTATGGTTGTGCTCCTCCCTCTTTATTCCTAACCCTTCTTTTATCGAGAGGTTTCATTCATCACCTGCTTACTATAGCTTCTTCAAGTGTCTCAAAGGTTATCACCACCGTTGCTCAGCCAAGCTCCCCTTCTTCCACCTCTGGTGTCGCTGCTACCCCTAGCACCACTACGCTGAATGCTGCTCGTCAAGAGCAACTAATCTTCTACCGTCGGTCTCCCATCTTTCGTGAAGATGATTAATTCTCTGATGCATGTAAGACCTGCCATTTCTCAGCCAAGTATGACCCTTTAATGTTTGATGATGAAGATGAGGATTTGTCGAAATGGGTTTACCTTCCCCCAGAGGGGACTTTGCTCTTTCGGTTGGACCGTGGTGACTTCCCCCATTCTCAGATCCATTTCGAGGCACCTAGGGGGTCACCAGCCCATTTCACTACCTGGCACACACATATGCAGAGCTCTCATATTGCTGCTCTTGCGAAGGTTGGTCTTCATCGAGCCTACTGGTTTGGGGAGTTCACACTTTCTACGGATAACGCTGCGCTCCAAGTACTAGTTTCCACATGGAACGTTACAACTCACACGTTCTTTGTTGCATGAGGAGAGTTCACCATCACGTTGGAGGACGTATGTGAGCAACTTGGGTTTGAGCCCATGGTTGAGTTTACATACCACGATGAGGCCTTAGATGCCAAAGAGACTGCTGATCGAGCTGAGCTTGATCGAGTCTGTCGTAGTTGCACTAGGTCTTCAAATAAGGCCACTTTTACTCCCCACATCAATTATTATTTTGAAGCTCCAAGTCCGAAGGATGCCACTATCGCAACGGGCCAAGGTAGAGGTATATCTCTGAATCTACCAGCCTACATTCTTGTGCTTCTTTCACATTTTTTTTGGACTGAGAAACCCAACGACCAGCCCCAGAGGGACCTTATTAATATTTCCTTCCGTTTGGCCAGGGGTTTCAACCTTCCTCTGGCTGCCATTTCTTTAGGGTCCCTTTATACCTGGTTGGATAGAACTTATATCGACATGGCACGGTCACTGGGTCGTTATAACTTGGCCAATTTTCCCAACACCAATATCTTAACGGGCTTCCTTTACAACTATTTTCCTGCCATTGCCACTAAGTCTCTCCCTATCCTCGTAAGCCAAGGTATTAAGCCCCCATACCTCTTATGTTTCCATAAAAAAATAGAGTCGAAAAGAGATGGTGGGAGTTTTTGATCGTTTTGACTCCTTTATAATGAGGCCATACAGCGAATATACTTTTGTCCATTCTTGGGATTTTTTTCCTTCTACAACTTCAATAGTCAAATTCATTCCAGTTGTAGAAGATCCTTCGCAGGCCGTGGTGCTTCTATTTACCCCTGTGTTTCTTACCACCTTTACTGAATGGGGATACACCTCTGAACCTTATAACCCAGATAGATGCAGTACGCAATTTGAGTTTGATCAGGGGTCCCCTCGACTTGTGTTTTAACAAAACCATACAAGGGCCACTTTTGTTGAAGCTTGCACCTTCTACCTTGAAGCAGCGGTGCTTGGTGTGACCTCTACTATCAATGGGCGAGTCACCCTTCCCAGTGCCACTAGGAAGGGGGATGTATCTACCTCTTATGCCACCAAGTTCCATCTGGTGCAATTGACCAGGATTCGTGAGTTTATACAGAGTCAGCCCTAATATCCCCCAGTCCTTTCTCTCTCTGCCTCCGAGATAGGTCTCAAGGGCAACTCCATTCTTGGAGTTGAGTTCCCTCTCAGTAAAACCGTCAAAGATCCTCCCCACGAGTTACCCCCTTATTGCCCGATGGTCCCCACTGTCGCGCCCAATCCCAAAACTGCCGCTACCCCCAAATAGCCTGATTCTACTATCGAAGCATCTTATGGGGAAGGTCCTTCCCAACCATCAGCTAAGAAGACTAGGAAGTCCAAGAGTGGGACTTCCTCAAAATCTAAGTCCCAAGACCATGCTCCTTTGGAGGTGTTCCCCATTGCCTCCGTTCCTCCTCCTATGTTTATAGAAATGGCCGAGGAGTTGAGAAGGCAAGTTCAGGCTGAGATAGAATGAATAAATGTTGAGTTTCAGTGACATGCCCACGTTGTTCCTCCTTCTACTGCATTCCCCAAGATCCTGGTTGATCCCACTGAGCCGATGGCAAAGAGGAGAAAGAGTTTGAAGGTTCCTCGAGGTGCTGGTGATGCGAGTACGAGGAAGAAGACTCTGTGTACCAAGTCCTAGAAGAAATGGACTCCCGAGATACATACCTACCCCCCTCCTTGTGTTGATGACTCCTCTCCTCCTTCGACGTTGGTTATATCTTCTCAGTCTCTTTCTGGATCTGAGGTATGTGTGCATGTTTTTTCTGTTCTTTATTCACGTTTTCTTAAGGCAAGCTGCATCTATTTAACTCTTACTGACTTTGGTGCAGGGAGTTGAAGAAGAAAGATCCAGCCCCCTGTGAACCCTTTCGTAGGGGGACGTTTCGATTCCTCTTAGGCCGATATGTCTCCTCCCCGTTTCCCTATGATCGGGCTTACTTACTCCCGTTGTTCGACCTCTCTGTGCACGAAGGATGCTGCTAGAGGGGGAGGTTCTGTTAAATCTGGGGGCATCTTTTCTCAACCAGAAACAACTCCCCCTGCCCCTTCTGAATTATCGTCGCAACACGAGGCTACTCTGCCCCTCATTTTGGTTGTGGAAAGTGATCCTGAGGTAACATATAATCTTTTACTTATCAAGGCTCACATATTTTCCTTTTGCCATCCCTTTTCTTATCATGTTGGATTTTAATATGTTGGGATGCCTTAGGTTAAAATGGCGTCTCTGTTAGCTGGCCTTCTTCTTCCCACCATACTGACGAGACCCATAGCCGCGGTTCCCCTTTTTGGTGCCATAACAGGGGTAAGTAACACTTAGAATCATTTCTCCCTTTTTCCCGTAGTTTCTCCCCATGTCTAACTCATGGCTTCATGTTTATAGCTTTCGCCAAGTCTTACCTCACCCTTTTCTCTTAGTGGTCTTCCTCTTTCCAAGGCTAGGGTCGATGTTTCTGCCGAGCGTGATGGTTCTTTGGTGCCTACCTATGCTGAGGTATCGGTTGGAGGTCCATCGTCTTCTTTGAGTGAAACTCCTACGTTGGCCTTGGTACCTTTTATTGGCGAGGGAGCTTTGCCAGCCATTGAGGCTTTTTCAGATAAGGGCACCGTTGAGGCTTCTCAGGAAGTAATTCTGCCCCCAACGGTTCCTCCCACTATGGCCTCATTGGTGACTCCAATTCTTGCTCCGGCAACTGCTGAAGTACTTCGTTAATTTCTCTACATTTCTCAACATTTCAAACTTCACCTATGATGGTGACTTAACAACGAAAACGCTTCTTAAGATTTTTCGATAAACTCCACCTATATCGGTGACTTAACAACGAAAACGCTTGTTAAGATTTTTCATAAACACCACCTATATTGGTGACTTAACAACGAAAACGCTTGTTAAGATTTTTCATAAACTGCACCTCTATCGGTGACTTAACAACGAAAACACTTGTTAAGATTTTTCATAAACTCCACCTATATCGGTGACTTAACAATGAAAATGCTTGTTAAGATTTTTCATAAACTCCACCTATATCAGTGACTTAACAATGAAAATGCTTGTTAAGATTTTTTCATAAACTCATTATTACTTTTAACTATTCTCAGGGTTCTAGGGAGGATTCTCCACAAGTTCTTTTGCATATGCTTCACCTCGTCGGGAACCCGTTATTTTAGAAGACTCCAATCACAACAATCAAGGTTCCACGACCGGTGCTGCTGCTGAGAGAGAATCTGGTTGTGAGCTTCCTCTGCCTGACTTGGATCCTCATACCTTTTGCCTGATGGTGCTTCAGCACTCTCCTCAGATGCCTGCCAACCATCGCTTGGTAGTTGAGCATCTTGCAAGCCACCATCCTGAAACGTTCACTGTGGATTGCCTACATTCCAACATCTCTGTAATGAGTTACAGGCTTCAGGGCATGGATACCATTGCGGCTGAAATTGCCAACACTTCGCCCTCAAACATTACCAGAGCCCTCCTCAACCAATTCCTGGGCTACCAGAGGGAGTTGGGTTATGATGGCTTTCGTTTTGACTGGCTTATCATGCACTTAAAAACTTTAAAGAGCTAGCCAGAGGGAACTTCTCTGGAAACATTAGGAGGATCAATGGGCTGAAGAAGCTAAGTTGGTTGAGGTATCACCTTTCTTTGCAGCTATTGACAAAAAGGTGGGGGGTATCAAAGAAGCACTGCGTCTGGCCAAGCTGAAGTGAGAGAGACTCTTTATTGAGCGTACACAAGCGCAAACGAGGCTGGAGGTTTCTATAAATGCCCAACAGTCTTCTCTGGCAGCCTCTTCAGGCCTTCTTGGAGATTTTTTCTCTGCTCCGTATCTTTGGTTCCTCTTAGGTCATTGATTTGTTGTAAATATTTTTCTTTTTTTCTTTTTATGTAATTCTTGGGCAATAGTTCCCAATTTTGTAATGCCCCAAAGTTTATGAATGAAGAAAAATGTATGTTTTCCCATGTCATTTCTTTGTGTTACAACTGTTTGCGTACATTATGAATTTATATAATTCTTTCATCTCCACTTGAGTTATAATAAAAAAAAACTTGCATACTCATCACAAAAAGAACTTGTGTATTCGTAACAACAGCTAGATACATCAATGGTCCAAACATAATTTCTTACACATGATAGACTTTCTACCATTTATTATTAATCTTGAACGGTTTATCTTCTTCCATCCTAGAAATTAAGCAATAAGCTGAGTCATGAGCTTCTTTTACAATGAAAAGTCCCTCCCAATTTGCTGCAAACTTGGGTAGGGGCAACCCTCTAATGTGCTTCACTGCTGCTTTTAACACGAGGTCTCCCTCCACGAACTTCCTCGGTCTTACCAAGTTATCATATGCCTTGGAAAGCTATTTCGTATACATTTGAAAGTGTTGCATCGCATTATCTCTATGTTCATCCAATGCTTCCAACTGCACATGTATACTCTAAGGGAGCATGCTACTTCGCAAGGCATATCGAGCAGAGGGAACTTCTAACTCCACTAGAAGGATTGCCTCAGCCCTATAAATGAGGGAGAACGGAGTATGCCCTATAGGCTTCCTCTTGGTTGTTCGATAGGATAACAATAAAGCTGGTATTTTGTCATCCCACGATCCTGGGAAATCCTCCATCATTTTGGCCAAAATGTTAACCAAAGTTTTATTAGTTGCCTCGGCTTGACCATTGCCCTTTGGATATGCCACCGTTGAAGTATGATGAATAATGGAGTACTTGTCTATGAGCATCGTTACCTCTGTATTGACGAAATGGGTTTCGTTATCTAAGATAATAACCTTTGGAATCCTAAAAGGGCAAATGATTTGTTCTCTGATGAAGTTGGTCACCACCCCTGCTGTTGCCCTTCTTAGTGGTATCACTTCAGCCCACTTTGTGAAGCACTCTATTGCTACTAGTATCCATATCTTCCCCTTGAAGAAGGATGTATTTCTCCTACCAGGTCGAACACCCAATTGTGAAAAGGATAAGGCGTTGCCAGGGAGTGTAGATCTACCGATGGGGTATGGATTATATTTCCATGAAGTTGATAAGCTTTGAATTTTCGAACGAACTCAGCAGAGTCTTTCTCCATTGTTGGCCAATAATATCCCAACATCATTAATTGGTCATACAACTTGGCCCCTCCTATGTGAGCTGGATCATGCGCCTGTTTAAGGACTTTGACCGCTTCTTCTTTTGTGATGCAACACAGTGTCCTGTTGAAGTAGCCCCTTCGGTAAAGCTGCCCCTACTAAACGTAGAACCTTATGGCCCTTCGCTTGAGTCCCATCGCGTCAATATTTTCTATTGGGACAACTCTATCTTTAATGAAGTAAATATAGGGCTGCCTCAAGTTAGGTTGAGCTTCCACGAAATGACATTCAGCTGCTTCGAAGAATAACTGGCATTTGTCGCACTTCCGTTGTAGCTCCGCCGCGTCCTATTTCATTCTTGGCCAAAAATATCCCTCTCTTTAGATTCTTTGGTAGAGAGGTATCTCTGTTGTCTCGTAGTGCTCTTTATGTGTTTTCTTCAATCTCCACTCTGCCTCTTCTGGGCTGATGAACCTTGACAACCATCCTCCTGTATTTTTGAAGTAAAGGTTTCCCTGATTTGTGAAGTATTGGGATAATTCCCTTAGATCCATCGCTCCTTCACTCGATTTTAATTATTTTCTAATCTCTCCCCTCTAGTCAGCGTCCTCCTCCATCGGCAGGATTGCCTGAACTACCAAGCAAACTGTTCTTTATTGAATCTCGACTGTAGTTTTATCGCTGCTCATGATCATCTTCTGAGCAATGGTGGCATAAGCGTCTGGATGGTGGTTCATTGTTTGGGGATATCTCTTGATCTTGGTCCATTGGAACTGGCTAAGAAGCCTCTGAATGATTGTTCTATATGGTGCCAAACTCAGGTGTTTGAATGCATATTCTCCATTCACTTGTTGAATCACTAAGTTCAAGTCGCCCTTGATGCAAAGCGATTGGATCCCCCGTCGAAGGGCTTCCAGCAGCCCCAAAAATAACGCTTCATACTCTGCTTCGTTGTTGGAACAAGGGAAATCTAGCTTGTAAGAAAGACAAATCTCCTCCATTCCTTTTAAAAGAATAACCCCTGATCCTCCTTTCTTTTTTGTCGAAGATCCATCAAACTGCATCGTCCATTCCTCATCCATTGCGTCTAGGTTATTGGCCTGTAAATCATTTCCTGGAATACTTTTTTTGGGTGGCTCAAACGTTCTCGAGGGGAAGATTGCCAATAGATCGGCATACTCTTGGATTTTGATCGTGCGAGGAACCACACACTTCAAGTCATATTCGGAGAGGATAAGGAACCGCCTAGCTGCCCTACCAATCAATATAGTTCTTTCCAACAAATACTTAATATGATCACATCTAGTTACAATATGAATTGTAAAAGACAACATATAATGTCGAAGTTTTTGTGCTACAAATACTAAGGCTAAACAAATTCCTTTCCAAGCTACTATATCTGACCTATGGCCCATGTATGATTCTGCTGAGGTAGTAAACCGACCATTCTTCCCCATCAATCTCTTGGTTAAACAAATCTCCCACGGACCTCGTGGTAGGTGTGAGGTATAGCTGCAATGGTACTCCTGCCTGTGGGGGAACCATGATTTGTGGTGAAACGAGCACCTTATTTAGCCCAGCGAGCGAATCTTGGTGAACCTCCTCCCACTTGAATTTTGTGTTCCTTCATAACAACTGCATCAATGGATGTGTCATCTCGACTAATCTAGGCATAAATCTGCTAAGATGGGAGACTTTACCAAGGAAACTCTTTAGCTCCTTCACCGTTCTTGGACTTGGCATCTCCAAGATCGCTCGCTTCTTGTCCTGGTCCATATTCACCCCTTGTCGATCAACCATGAGGCTTATAAATATTTAACTTGTTACTCCAAAGACGCACTTAAGTGGGTTCATCTTTAATTTATATTTCCTGCATCGGGAAAACACGCTCCTCAAATCATTCAAATGGTATTCCTCCTTCTTTGATTTGATGACCAAATCATCCACATAGAATTCCATGAATTTGTGAAAGAAGTCATGAAAAATGGCCATCATTGTTCTCTAGTAAGTAGCCCTAACGTTCTTGAGTCCAACTTCACCAACGGGGTTCTAAATGCCATTTTCTCTACATCCGAGGGGTCCATCTTGATCTGGTTATACCCTACATACCCATCCATGAAGCTATACATCTCATGACCAGCCGTTGCATCTATTAGGATATCAATGGAGGGAAGAAGGAACTCATCCTTGGGGAAAGATCTATTCAAATCTCTAAAGTCCACACATATCCTTATTTGGTTTTTGTCTTTCTTTCCTTTCGGGATAATGCTAGACAGCGAAAGCGGATGCTATATCGGTTTGATGAACCCTATCGCAAATAAGCGATGGACCTTTTCCTTTATCTTTAAATCTAGCTCAGGCTTGTACGCTCTCATTGCTTAGTTCATCAGAATGGCTAAAAGCATCACGTTCAACTAGTGGCAGCTGACTCCCTTATCTAACCCTTCCATCTTTGTGTATTTCCACACAAAATATCTATGAACTCCCGAATCAACTCAACCAAAGCCTCTCGTTTCTCCTTACTGAGATCTTTCGAGATGAAAATAGGCCTTGGATCCTCTCCTTCTTTTGCCAGGTTCAACTGCTCCAACTCTTGTGCCCGTGGCTTCGATTGATCTGCCATGTAATCTGTTTTTTCGACAACATCTTCCAGGAACTCTTGTATGTTGAAGTTGTCTATAACCATACATTGCCCTTGTTGATCCACCAAAAAGCACTCATATATCGGGTTAGCCTCATTATCAGCTTCTTCAGCCCCCGTTCACACCATTATAATTGATATATCTGGTAACGACTTTCTTGCACTGCCTACTGGTAGTTGTAACTGCCTTCCTCTTCTTCTCTCCAGAAGCCTCAACCACTTTTTTTCTGAAAATTGGATCACCACGCTTTGTCGTTGGACCTCATGTTCCATCGGATCAACTCTGGGTCTTATTCTGTCTTTGAGATGCTTCAAGATGTTTTGGGACCGAGGGACAAACTGGTGAGCTTCTTTGGCCATTACTCTTGTGCTGCTTGCAACCTCCTTATTCTTCTCATTCAAGGGCCCTATCCTTTCTCTGATCGAGGGAATCTAGGCTCCCTCCATTCTTCTCGTTAGGACCCAGACATCCTCCTCCAATTCTGTGTAAAATGCTGCATCAACTAAATGAGGTTCCTTGATATCAAAGGGCCTCTTCATAGCTCTAATGTTCACCTCTTTCCCCTTGATATTTGCCTTGGCGCATTGGTGATACGTCGAAGGAACTAGCCCTTGGTTATGCATCCACACTCTTCATATCAACAGATGGTAGGAAGTTACACTCTTTATTACGTGGAACTTGATATGGGAGCTCATATTTCCTATTACAATCCCATCATTCACGTACCCAATGGACTTGGAAGATTATTTATCATATCCCAAAATCACTAAAGGTATGGGGACCAACCTTTCTTCCGAAATATTGGTTACGTGGAAAGAGTTGATTGTAATGATATTGATGGAAGCTCCCCCATCCATAAGAGTCCTTGCAAAACTAACTCTATTACGCTAACAGTCACATACAATGGCCTATTATGAGGGAATCTCACGACCCTATTCGCATCGCTAAAAGTTACTTCTGACAGAAACTTCTTCACCAACCTGGGCATGGGTCCCCTCCATCTCAGCGAGGGGACCGCATTCTTCCTTGCAATGTCAGGTATTGCCTAGGTTATTTCCAACCTACTCTCTTTCGGTATCCCTACTTGGTCGAAGAACCAGGTGAACTTTGGGGATTTTGAAACTGCACAGTATTATATTGCTGGGTCTCCTTCTTCCCCTTCAACACTGTATACATCCTCCATGTCTTTGGCGCTTACCTCATCGTAGGCTAATACTACATTAGCCATTCCCTTAATACAATCTTACAAAGCTTCTTCAAACTCCCCCTTCTTCGTTGCTGGATTTCTTTCTTCTCTCTTTGCTTCCTAATCATAGGCCACCACCAAATTGGCCCCATGTGTTGGGAGTGGGTTGTTGTAAACGTTCTGCGGAGGGATTTGCAACGTCCCTGCCTTCACGTACTTATCGATGATTCTCCTTAACGCGAAATAACTCTCCGTCGGATGCTGGATATTTCGATGAATCTGGCAATATTTGGGATCCTCCCTTGTTATTGCATCGAGTTCCCCAATGGGAATGCCCTTTGGTTTATATACCATTCCTCCTTGGACCATTACGTTGTAACAGCTGACAACCTCCTCCACGGTACAAGGTAATGGTAATGGGCCCTCCCTATCTCTTCCAAACTTGCTCTTCTTATCCTTTTTTGACACCTTGGCCCCATCTGCTCCCTCGGTGTACCCTAACTGTGGTGGATGAGACCTCTGCCCCACAGGTTGTATAGGCTCCCTAAACATTATGGGTACCACCACTGGGTTTGGTCGCACCACCAATGGGATATTTCTTATTGCTTTTAGGAGAGCCAAAAAAGTCCCCTCGCACGTCTCATTAATGAGATGACAGATGTACTCAGAAAGCAGCCCCTCCGCGCAGATCTGCAATAATTTGGATTCTTTGCCCTCCTCCCTCGCATCGAGTTACCTTTCCCTGAATCTTCGAACGTACTCCACCACTTCTTCCTCCGGTCGTTGTTTCTCCCTCCCCAGTTGGGTGAAAGTAAACTCATCTTCTTCTAGAAAGAACTTCTGGACGAACAAAATGTGCATCTCCTCCCATGTAGAAACGCTATTGTGAGCTAAATGAGAATACCAGGTATATACTTTATCGGTTAAAGATTTAGAAAAATCCCTTAACCTGAGCTTCTTGTTATTACAATGCACCCCCAAATGTTCAACGAAGCGCTTAATGTGCTCATTCGGGTTTCCACCTTTTCCTGTATAATTTTCAAAGATATGAGGGATATAATCTTTTAGATAAGGCTCATCATTGTATTCCTAGGGGTAAGGTGTTCGGAAGTCATCATAGACCGAAGCTACCTCGCTCACAGATTACGAGGAAGCTTGTATGAACTTCAGCATCTCTTTCTTCATTTCCTTCATGGGTGATGCCACTGGAGCAACGACCAACGGGACCATAGGCTGAGTCCGTTGCAGCTAGAGAAATCGTCATAGTTGGAGCCATTGATACTCTTGAGGCCCCCACTAATGGACTTACAACGGAGGGTATACTTGCTGGGACTGTTCCCGTTACGCCTGTACTTGGTGGGGCCGTTGGGGCTGCCCCTGGTGTTACGAAGGAATTGGCTTCAAATCCTCCCAACACCGTTGAAGCTATCGGAATTTTCAAACACTCATAAAACTTATTCATAAGGAGTGCCACTTGAGTTGGTCCCAACGCAGTGCTCGTGGAAGCTTGTGTCATCCCTGGAACGCCTGTCGTCGCCTGAACTAGAGGTACCTCTATTCGAGGGTCCCCGTCCCTTAGAGGCTCCAGTTCTCTGGTCGCCTGTTCTTCATTGTGTTGAATGTCATCAAAGTTGAGACTTAGATTAATGTTATCAGGTTCCATACTACTTTCTTAGATGAATTACTCCCTAGAGGAGTCGCCAAATGTAAGAGGGTAGTTTAGATTAATGGAGGCGTAACCCCTTTTTAAGTACATTAATGATAAGTTAACTAGCAAACTGTTGATTAACTACAAGACACGCAGACACAACTTAGTGAAGATAAACCTAGTTAAACTCGTAAATCTCTCGTGTATGATTCAAAGGATAACAATGAACTCATAAGTAACTCAGTTAGAGGGAGAGGGAAGTAAGCACCCTAGATACACCTTGGCAGGCAGCTAAACACACCCAATACCCTCAGAGATATCTGTCAAGTATTAAAAGCTTCATAATAAATGACAATGGTGGGTGAGTAAACTCTCAGGTTTGTAATAACTCTCTCTATCTGATGTATATTATCTCTAGTAATAACTTCTGGACTCTAAAAAAGATCATCCCCTCTTCAGAGGTGGTTGGGGTCCTTAAATAGCCTCCCACACCACCCCCGAGGCAACTCCGCCATTAATGCCTGTGAAAGACATCCCTCATACTTTATCTCACAAACATTAAATACCTGATGCACTAGTTATCTCCATGTCATAAACATTAAATGACAAGACATGCCTTTTGCCTAACCACTGTGTGTCAGGGGGCTGTTATCACAGAAAAGGCTCACCAACTGTCTGACAGCCTCAAATACCACGGTGGTTTACTCAAGTGCAGGTCTGACATTGCCTAGCTGGTTAATGACATCAGATAAAGTGGATGTGACATTAAGTAGAGGGTTGTTTGGCTCACAATTCAACGCCCGATGGAACTCAAGGTTACTCCCCCCGAGGTTCCACGGTCAGGGTCCTTAGGTGTTTTACCAGGTGTATCTAAGATGGTCAGGACAAGCCCCAACGGTGCCTCACTTCTCAATCCTCCAAACCAAGTCCGTCCAAAGTTCCCACGGCGAGGTCGTTCGATAGAGAATGAAAGCTCTCCCAGGACCTTCCAAGCCTGGTCTCTCACGAGTACCGTTCGACCTCACACATAATCATTATTCTCGTTACATCTTTAGATTCGTTATAGCTCATAGTCAGTATAAACAAAAGATATAATATGGCTAAGTAAAACAACAAGCTAAAATATGAGTTGCCACGCTAAGCTACCTCGCTGAGATGCCACGCTTGAGATGCCACGCTGCCTTAACCCCAGATACTGTTGTAAATACGGGAATTATCCCTAATCTCAGGATTACCTTCAAGCCCCCTCTACATATGTTCTTGATATTCCTCACTTTGTACTTTAAATATTTGAATATATGTTATACACGTATATATGTTATACACACACACACACACACACACACACACATATATATATATATATATATTCACACATAACAAATATAACAAATAAGCAAATGTCCTCATTACTAGCTAAGGCAAAAAAATTCCTTTTAAAATCACACACACGCGCACGCACACACACATAAACACACACACACACATGCATATGTGTGTATGTGTGTGTGTTAATGTGTGTGTGCGTGCGCGTATGTGTTGTTTTAAAAGGATTTTTTTTGCCTTAGCTAGTAACGAGGACATTTGCTTATTTGTTATATTTGTTGGGTTATTGGCTTTTTGCAGATTTTATAATTGTTGGGTTTCTTGGTGGTGTTTGTGGTTGGATTTTGATTTTGTGACTTAGTTAGGTTCTTATATTACCCTTAGGACCCATTTCCTTATGTGACATTGGTTTATTTTCCATTTTGGGAAATAAATCCATATATGTTCCTCTTCAGACTAACCCGAGATATAGCTCACTATGATAATCTACCCATGTAGATTTTAAGCGATTAATCTCCATGAGGTATTACAAGATGCGAGTGGTGATTAAACATCCCACATACCTTACTAACTTATACTAGACCTTATTACCTTCGTTATTAGGTGTTAAGGGATGGGACCCAATTCTTTATTTGAGAGGGCCAAAACACTTCAACATGGTGCATGAGTTTAACTTTTATGCAAGGGTTAGCAGGGAGTTTACAGTTTCTAAGGTTAGAGATGTCAACATCATTGTTCCATTTGATAACATTTTCAAGATCCTAGAAATTTCTAGGTTTATCTTACCCCTACACCCCAAGGATAATAACCATCTCACCCCACACCATACCATTAGTAGGATCGTTCAGTTTATGAATCTTGACTTGTGAAATTGTAAGCCACCACATGGTAGCCATATTTACTTTGATTATAGCCTTTTACAAGTAATTGCCATTTTAAATCTTCGACCCGTAGGAAATCATATTACCTATAACCTAGATCATATTCATTTTGTCCATGCTATTGTTCCAACATGAACACCGATCTCCCATCTGGAGGCACACATTATGCATCTAGAATTATGGAGAGGTGTGATATGAGTATCCTTACCTTATGGATCATTCTCATAAAATCATAATGAAAATTGATGTACCTATCATTCATGTAGATCGGGCCTTTGATTCCTTATCTAGGATTGGCGTTTCCATCGCACACTTTTCAGCATTATATTCTTAATGATGCTAGTGTTCGATCAACGACTACGTCAGATGGTGATAATACGCTTTCTTCTAAGTCAAGACATGTTCAACAAACCTCGGAGTCGGTCTCGATTACTACATATCCTCCTCTAAAAAATCCATCTCAATAGGAGTCAACCTCTACCACTTAGTTCATTTTGTTTCAGCATTAGATGAAAGAGTTATTACAACTTTCGATTCAGTAGACTATAAAGATATAAGAAAAACTAGCAGCTATACTAGAGAGAGAGAGAGAGAGAGAGAGAGAGAGAGAGAGAGAGAGAAGGTAAGAGGCACTCTTGAGGAAACTACTAGGGATTGATATATGTGGAAATATTTCAACACCAAAACTTTGATCAATTATGCAATATACAGTGAACAAAAAAACTAGGTTTAAAGGTTAAACCTAACGTTTCGATTATAATACCTTGAGGGTCTTCTTTGGTCATATAAATGAGGAGAAAATGTTATTGGATAAGGAGAAAGGAATGACATATTATTTTCCTCCAAAATCTTGTTAGAACACACCCAAGTCTCAAAACATCTAGCAAATAATGCTCCCAAAACAAGGTAGATATGTAAGTCTCTCTCTAAGACTCTTCACAAAAAGTGAATAATGTGTTATCTATCCCTCTCTAAACCTTAATGATGAATACGCAATTTAAAATCCAAGATTATACCAATATTTAGGTATAAATTATTGGCTTGGGTTAAATAGGGTTCTCAAATAGTTTAGGCCTGCTACTTGGGCATATGAACTATATTAGGGACCCAAAACCAAATAATTAAATTGGCTTTCAAATAAATTCTTTGAAATCCCAAAATACATTCACATAAGTTATTTAATTCCACTCAACATGATTATGCCACTAAATAGTTATGACTGCACTCCAATTTATTCATCTTAAAATCGCTCAGAGTAATGAGGTCTTACTTACAAAGTTGAAGTGGCACTCTGGCAATACGTATAATAATTTGATCAAGTCTAAAATAAATATTGCAAAAGTATAAACAATTGAGGACCATTTTAAGCAACTGACAATTATTTAAAGTTCATAAAATAAACAACGTAATCAAAATCAAGTGGAAAGATTAATAACATCTAATACCAATACTAATAACAGTAAGGTCTAACACCCGAAAGTAAAATTGTCTAAACTTAATCCCAACTTCTAAAGACAAGACTAATGCATAAACACAACTCAACAGAATGTAAATTGTAGTAAATAATGTGGGTATGCATACCTGACATGTACATCCTAAAATAGGAAAAAAATGATGAAATGTAAATAAAAAAATCAAGGCTAAGGAGGGAATGATGGTTTAGGTCCTGAAAAGTAAATTCAACATCAACGTTAACAACAAGTCTATGAAGAATAATATTATAATTGAATTTGTGATATAATATCAATATGCATCTTCCCCTTGTCTTTCAGCAATTTTTATGTTTATCCCAACCCAGGCAACTTTAGATATCTCATCCATCTAACCCCAAGTCCAAGTTATTCCATGGTTAAATGTTATTCATCTCAACTGAATGTAACTAATGGATCCCTAATAAGTCTACAAAAAATATCTCAAGTGTGTTAGTATATAAATAAATACAGTTACCAAGTTTACCTTTAACATAAGTATGGTCTCATCCACGTACATAAATAAATGGGCACCACTAAAGCCCACACATAACGAAGGCTTACTCTAAGGCCTTCAGGGATCTCTTGCACTTATTAGGCAGAGTTATAGGTTGTCCCACCCCTATAACCCTAAAACATAAGCAGGGGATAATTACTACATCTTCACACCAGTCATATGGCCCCATACCCAGGCCATATAAAAGGACCCACCATCGTCTTCACACCTTGGGATAACACAAGAACGTTAGCACGTTATGTCTTAGGTAAAATGACCAAGGTAAAGTCTATTTTTATTACTGGGAAACCAATGTGGTCGATGTCGTATGTGCCCCATAAGGATATCCTCTGTAATACATATACCATGAGGACTCAATACCAGATATGTTGCACATAAAATTCAAGAATAATAAACCCTATCACACACAGGTCACTAAGTCTTAACCAAAATCTCTTACTTTACCAAGTCCTATAAAGTTAGGTATTAAAACCCAATACCAAATTCAGAACTTCTAAATAATAAGATTCAAATACTCTTTCATGAATAAGTAACTTCGATGATATCCTAAATTATCCTAAAATTCTAAAAACAAACCCAAAACAAAATTCAATTTCACCAAGCTAAGCCAAGGGAGGCTGATCGATCGACTGTCCTAGATACCTTCTTATTAATCCTTTTAGGATTTGAACCCCTAAACCTCCATTAAATTATTCAAATGTGCTCAAATCATCATGAAACTCAATATCCTTCATATATATTGATTTAATGTCAATTCAAATCTATGTCTAAATTTTTTATAAAATTATGACAAGATTATAGGATTAATACAAATCTAAATTCTGAATAATATTTTTATGTAATCAATCCAATTTGATTTAATTATAAATAGATTTCACCAATTATAATGTGACTTTTGATGACTAAACAATATATGGCCAATTCTTAATAATTCTATAAGATTTCCCATTCGAATTCATGAAATCCTCAGATTTTAGATTATTAAGTAAATTAGTATTTTAACTAATTAAGCCACTAAGTCAAATTATCATTTGACTAGGTTTAGATTTAGATGAATAGGAATATTATAACATTAAAAGAAATTGAAATTATTCTCTCTAATCATATGGATCCTTTCTAATTGTAAAATATGAAATATGGAAACCAACCGAAACATTCCATCAAATAAATTATTAAACTAGCTCGTAAAATTTGACAATTTAATCTATAAGAGTCCAAAAGTCCAATATTTATATATTTATTAATTTACTGTGACATAGAATTATAGGAAACTATGTCATGATCGGTGGATCACAATACCAAGGGGATAAACCAAACTAGGAAACTCTCGATACAAGTCCCTGACAATTCGATAATCACCCATAATACACAGTCACGTTAAACTATTTACTTAATTTTTTTCCATGTATTAAGTCCGATTTCAAATATATATATATATATAACTTTTAAATTGTGACATCACATGTTAATCAGGCAATTAAGATAATATCATAATTAATTTAATGCATAAAAATACGGTATTACATACTTCCTCCCTTAAATAAGGAATTTTGTCATCCAAATTTAAAATTTACCTGACTAGAATAACTGTAGATGCCTCATTCACATGTCATCCTTTCTCTCCAAGTAGACTACGCCTCACTGTAGTGTCCTCACTGGAACTAATAGAATGATATTCTATCATAAAATCTTCGCTCACCAGTGAAAAATATGGTGCAACTTCTTCTCGTAGCTGGCATCCTGTTGTAGCTCAATTCCATTGAGGTTGATGCCCTGATATGCTTACTCATCCCTTAGAAACTTTCTCAACATGGGCACATGTAAAACATCATGTACCTGTTGAAGATGATTTGATAAGTCCAAATGTATACCATTGGGCCCACCTTATTTAGTATCATGAAGGGACCCGCATATCGCTCCTTTACCTATCATTCCATCAGATCTGACCACACCCTTCATCGGAGACACCTTTAGTATCACATGATCTACCACCTAAAACACTAGTTTACGCTTCCTCTTGTGAGAATAACTTTTATGTTGGTCCTGTGCTGTCTTAATCCCTTCTCGGATGAGTGACACATTCTTTGCCCGAATAATGTTTGACCCAAGCATCCCACACTCCCCTAATTTTGTCCAATATCTAGGCAAACGACATGGTCATTCGTACAATGCTTCATAAGGTGCCATCCCACTAGTATGATGGTGATTATTATTGCATGAAAACTACACCAGTGTTTAGTGTGTGCCTTAATTTCCCTTGAGATCTTACCTGCAAGCCAAAAGCATATCTTCCAGAATCTAGTTCACCTGCTCAGTCTGACTGTCTGGCTGAGGGTGAAATGTAATGATCATACTTAATTTCACTCCCATCACATCTTGAAAACCTCTCCATAATCAAGAAATGAAAGTGTTTCCCCTATTGGACATGATATCTAATGATACCCCATGAAATCATATTATCTTAACTACGAAAAATCTGGCATACTGATCTGTGGTGTAATCTATCTAAACTGGAAGAAAATGGACCACCTTTATTATTTTTTCGAATAATACCTAATTGGAATCGTGACACCTCATCGATATCAATAGCCCCACTATAAGATCCATGGAGATGATCTCCCACTTCCACTACATAATCTCTAATGATTGAACTCCCATGTTGGTCTCTGGTGCTCCACCTCTACTAATTGACAAGTGGTATACCTAGACAAAAATTCAACAACATCTTTATCCATACATGAACCCAAATATGATCTCCATATATCTTGGTTCATCTTATCCCCATTGGTATGTACCGTATACTGTGACCAACAAACCTTATCTAACACTTGTTTTTGCACCTCTAGATCCTCGAGCACACTTGTCGTCGTTGGAATCATAATCGTATATATGATCCAATCGAAAAGAAAGAAATTCCAGTAACTATAAGATCTTTCTTCTTCTTTTAAGAAAAAGAATCTGAACTCTATGCTTGAATCACCTAAAATATGATAATTGGAGTAATAGTTTCAACTACCAAGAAGGCATACACAAAGTCCATGTTATGTGTGGCACTCCACTGTGCCACCCAAATAATAGGTATATTGGCCTCATAACTGGTGATAGAGATTGGAGCACCATCAATTTTAAAATCAAGCACTTCCAGTTATCTTAAGATGGACATCATCTTTAGAACATGGTCAAGCACATGAGTGCCATCTAGCATCTCAGTGTCAACATGTATTTCTACATCATCCAACCTTACAACAAGGTACTGATCCTCAAACATCAACTTGAGGTTCGAAATCATATCATAAGATCTTGACATGTTATGATACTAGTATTCAATCACATTGGTTATATAAGCTAGTCTAATCAGATGCCCCCATATTATGATTGATAGGTCATGCTTCAGTTGAAATAAACGTATAGTCTTTAAGAGTTAAGTCAATGTCTAAGTTTCTTTTCTAGTCAGTATATTTCATAGTAGTGAACTTTTTTTCCTTTAAAATAGAAGAAGGTGGGTTGAATGCCGAGACCAATTTAAAATATGATAATTATAATTTGAAGACATAATTAATTTCTATTTAAACTTGTGAGAATTAACTTCGATTAAAGTTTATTTTGGCATCCCTCTACTGCCAATAAGAAAAAAGCCATCGAGCATCCTTGTTCCCTTATAAAGTGAGATTTATCGTTACGAGGTTACATCACTCCGCCTTTAACTAGACAAATTTTAATGTTTCGATTATGTTCTCCGTACAATTGGGGAATGTTTTGTCATACATAATTGAATATCCAACGTGTTTGGGTCCCACATCTAATGACATTAACTGCGATGAGGAGGGTACCACTAGTTATGTTTAAGTTTATAGCATTGGTTCATTAATTGAAATAAAATCCTCTCGTGTATAACCGCATCGATGACATTACTTAACTCACTCATATTCAATTTCATGGAACTATTATTTAAGAATTTGAATATTTCCATGATGCCATGAATAATACAATTCGATGGGGGGCAAAACTAGCTGACGTGAGAAATCAATCACATCATAATTTTAAAATATATATGGAGATTGCGGGGTTTATGTTGAAACCCCTTTCCCACTTAATATTTTAAACTTGAGTATTTTTTTAAAAAAATTATTCAATTATAACTTCCCAAATTAAATCCTTGGTAATTTCCAAGTTACTTGTAGAAATTAAATTTCAAATCTCAATATTTTAATTTCTAAAAAATTAAACAAAATTTAAATTAAAAAATGGAGATTATAATTTAATTTATACCGTTAAATTGATTACCCGATTAAATTCACTATAGAACAGATAAATCAAAAGAACTTTCTAGAAAAATGTGATTTAGTCTGGCCATAATGAAAATTCATGTTGTCCATAATAACATGGTATCCTAATTAATTAATTAATTAATTAATTAATATTAGACAATCATCAACATGTAAAATGGTGGAATCATAATAAAAACTAATAACCAAGCAATCAAAATTCAAGTAGGAATGAAAATTCCTTTTCCATTGTAGGCTAGATTTCCTTCCGAAGTAGATTTTTTTAAGATTAAGAATACTTGTTGAAGTATAATTCCTATTGAACTAGAGTCCTCCTCGAAGTAGTCTTCAACAAGAACTGGTTTTCTTCACATCATTGACATTTGGAAGAAGTCCTCTCAACTTTGGGAAACATCAGGATGAAGATCCATTGAACAACCGGTGAAAAGCAATAATAGCATCACAATAAAGGACCTCACTACAAGGGTTAGATCAATATGAAGCCTGTATGGATAGATTAGATAGGGGTCCAGATCAAACCATCCTTATAGCTTGTCTTTTTCGTTTTAGGTTCACCATATGCATGGGAAAATGTCCATAGCATATTCAAACCTTCATAAAACTACATTAAACTTTTTCCAAGGCCACAATCCATGTAAAAACATGATTCTTACTACTGAAAACTATTACATCTCCTCACATACTCCTCTATATGCATATATTAAAAGAAATATTTAAAATGACTTATTTACTATGACCAAATCTAATCTATGAATTAAATAACAATGGATAAACCACCGTAGGATCCATTGATATAAAATAACATTCCCGTGACCATAATGGAAGGGATATAAACATTAGAATCTCTACAAAACCATGATAGTGTTAATGAACATACAAATATGTATTTCCTCTAACATACATACTACGGTTTTCATGGTGGACATCATGGACCATTCCAAATCATGGCCATTCTAAACAAACGACTCTGATACCAATCATTGGGGATTAATATATGTGGAAAATTTTTAGTCTAAAAGCTTTGATGAGTCTTTCAATGAAAATTGAATAAAAAAATTAGTTTCAAAGGTTAAACCTAGGGTTTCCATTACAATATACCTTTGCAGATATTGTTGGTGATTCGAATCACAAGAAAGAAACGTTTGGAGAAAATCAAGGGCTTCCCTATCCTTGTCCGCCAAAGGCTTTTTAGAAAACACCGAAAGTTTTAGCTCTTCTTGTATATGATTCTCCCAAAGAGAGGAAGCCCAGTGGACACCTTTGGAGGTGAAAACCGTTGGTTTTGAGTGTGGTATGGGCCTATCTATCTCTAATCCTCTTTATAAAAATGTGAATTGTGTTTTATCTCTTCCCTTATAACCCTTAGTAATGAATATGCAACTTAAAAACCTATTATGTGCACGCACACACACACACACACACATATGTATATATATATATATATATATATAAGTTATGTGCTTTACACTACACCAAAACAATTGACATGTCACGATCTTTGGCTGTGACAAGTCTAATGAACTTGTCAAGGTCTTTGTCCGTGACAAGTCTGGGGGTGATAACTTCTTTGTCATGGACTTGTCAAAGATCGTGACAAGTCCATTAGACTTGTTAAATTCCTGTCATGGTCTTTGGTCTTAACAAGTTTTTTTCACGGTCAAAGACTGTGACAAGTTTCTTTATCACAGACATGTCACAGTTTTTTACCGTGACAATTCTGGGCAGAATAAAAAAAATGATGGGCACTATGGCCACTACCAGTGCTCAGTAGTATATTTGTACCTATTATAACAAAATTGTACCTGTCCAAACAACATATATCTGAATAAAATAGACATAACATACCAAATCATGGCATATATAATCCATATCACAATAAAATAAAAAAAGAAAATATGTACATGTCAGCTATGTTGGGTTTCTAGGGAGTTTACGCCAACTACTTGGTCATATGGACTAGAATAGAGACCCAAGACCAAATAATTAATTTGTATTCCAAATAAAAACTTGAAAATCACAAATTACATTTGTGTAATATATTTATTTACTTTATTCAATCATAATTGATTACATAAAATAATTCTAGCTGCACTCTAATATAATGAAGTCTTACTTGAACAGTTGAAGTGGCACATAATACGATTCCCCACTTTAATTATACAATACCCTCTTGGTAAAATCAATTCACCTTTAATTTATTTTAACCAACATGTTATTTATTCCTTGTTTCCCAGACTTAAAATATTTATTAATCCACTAGATTGTTAAATAACCCACTGACCAGGTTTACAGGCAGAAACAATACTTATGTATCAAGGTAGAATTAGAATCCAAATTTTTTTTGGACATGGTTTCCTCTAATCATGATCTCAAACCTACTTACACAAATTTTTTTGAATTCTGCATAGATTACGATCCAATTAGATTGGATCTTTCCCATAATAGTCAAAGCAACAATTGTGCAATCATTCTACTCCTAATAATCTTAGGGATTAATAACATATATACCCTTTGCAAATGTTGTGAGATTGCCCAATTCTTATCTAGTTAGAGCTCGGACTTGAATTACATGGGTAGTCTTATTTAATTTATTTATAAATGTACCAATCACAATCCTTAGGTTAACTTGTTATATTGATTTTTTTGGTTATTTACTTTGTCTATTTGAGACAAAAGGGAGAGAAATTTTGGGATTTAGGGGGAGTAATTTCGGAGAAGGTTTTGTAATTCTCAATCTAGTTTTTATTTGTCTTATCCCGATACACCCCACTGTAACTTCATGACAACTTCCACGTATTCGAAGATAATAAGTTGATGAAATTTTGCAAGATTCAAGATAGATCATAACAACTTTACCCGAGAAGAGTTATAAGGTAGTTTGGTAAAGACTTTAATTTTCTAGGGTTCCTTCTTAAAATTTTTTTATTTCAAAATGTTTTAAAACGTTTTTTACAAGAATTTCTTGAAATCTCGTTAACTTGTTAGAACGAGATTGACATGTCATTCATATGAGTTACACAGTGTTGTTAGAACAAGGTTGCATCATTCGAACGAAATCTAGGACGACCTCTTTTAGTCAATTCTGGAATGTCGTTCAAAATTTCATTGGATGTCATTCAAATGAGATTGGGTACATCGTTAGAATGATCTTCCCACATTCGAATGCGATCTAAAGAGATGATTTTTGGCAAGCTCTAGACTAGCGTGCAAATTTTCATTGAAAACCTATTCGAACAAAAAAGGGTACATCATTTGAATGAGGTGCTAAGTCATTCAAACGAGGGCACAAGTTTTTATATTTTAAACAAATCTAATAAAAATCTCTAACGCCTATTTCTTTCAAACAAATTTCCCTATAAAAAGAGATAAGAGATTAGGATTTTTTCTAAGCCTTTATAGAGATCTTTTAGTGATCAAACTCTATCAAATTTTCATCCAAAACCATTGAAACTTTAAATACCACTTTTCAAATCAAGAAGAATACAATCTATGTTGAAGAACCCTTGTATATATTTTCTATGTTACTGATTTGTGGAGCTAAAGCTCTACTGCAGTAGAAGAAGGTCGATCAGTGGACATCGAGGGAAGACTACATCATGTGAATGGTGATAAACTGGGCCATATTCATATAAGACTTGAAGAACTTCACATTATACTTAGTGAGCTAAATAATCTATAAATCGTTTAGTGTCTATTAATTCCGATATAGTGTTGAAATGAAAAGGTTTTGCCCAAAATGGATTTTTCCTCACTTTTTTGCATGCCTGGTTTGTTTATGTGGTTTGGCTTATATAATTCGGACTTCATCATTGCATGCACAGTAAATTAAATCAAGATAAAATTTGTTAAAATTTGAATTTATGTGTATTTGGCTGAAGATAGTAATAAATCCATAGAATTTATATTCTCAAATTAGTATCAGAGCTTGTTACACAAAGTTCTTTGTGATCAATTAAAATTTGGATTTTATGGATTATTTGTATAACAGGCTGCCTATTTTCGATGGGTCAAATTATGCGAACAAGAAATCTAGTATGAGGTCTACTTCAAAATTTATTGATGAAAGAGTTCGGCTTGTTTGTGAAAGAGAGTGGACACCACTATAATACCCCGTATTTTTATGCTTTCTAAATTTGGGGATTTATTAAATTAAATGTGAGTTATTAATTTAATATAAATCCGGAAATTAATTATTTCTAATTACTAACTTGAAGAGAGTTAGTAATCATTGGAAACTTGTTGAATATTACTAATGAGTAAAGTAATATAATATTGGTACTATTAAATGTCACGAGTGAATAAAATGACAATTTTAGAAATTTGAGTCGGGACGCGCCAGTGTCGCGTCGGGACTAAATATTGATTAATAAAAGTGAATAAATTATAAGTCACCCGTATGGTCATTTAGAGTGCGTCAAAGTGTCCAGAAGGGTCGAGATAGTCAGAAAAGTGTACCTGGGGGTTTAGTTTGGGTCTCGGGGCATTTTTAGGCTTAATTAGTACCCCGGGAGGGCATTTTGGACATTTTGTAATTTTGGGTAATTAAACCCACGAATTTACAAGGGTTATATCATATGCCTAGGGTTGTCTTCTAGGGTTAATACAACCAAAGACAAGTGACGACCATAGGAGAGGGAAGGAGAGAGCTTACCAAGGGATTCTAGGCCGAAAATTCATCCGTTTGCGCCGCCGTCGTCGCCAAATGAGAGATCACGTCGCAAGGATCGTAACCACAATGATTTCAGCACAAATCAGAGACCAAAAATTCCCAGGCAAGTATTTATCTTGCTTAATTTCGTTAATGCATCATTCATGTTAGTCTAGGGTTGATTAGGATGAGTTTCATAGAAGAAAACCCATGTTGGAGATAGGAAAATTGCATGTAGTAATGTTATGAATGAAAATCTGGAAATCCCCTTCATATGTAGAGGTTTAAGCAAGGATTTGTGATGAATTAGAAGTAGTAATTCTGGAAAAAGACTGATTAGAACAAAGTTAAAGAAATTTCTAGGGTTCTTGAGATTGATATAAGTTTTGGCCTATTAATCCATGGTTATTGATGAAAACTCGCATGCATTACGTAGAAGATGTTTAATTTGGGTTCATAATGTTTGTAGTACGAATTTCTGGGAGTTTGGGTGTTAAAAATCTGAATTTGGGTGATGTTGGATGATAGAACCCGTAACTGTTAATCTGCCGAATTTGCCATACCTGTTTGATCGATCGATCGAACCAGGAGTGTCGATCGATCGACGCATCGATCGATCGAGCCCCTGCCATTGATCGATCGACCCCTCCTAGCAGACTCATGTTTTCCCCTTTATATAGTGAATTCAATTTAAACAAGTAAAAATCTTTGGACATCCTTATTAAAATATTTTGGGAAAGAAAGAAGACCAGTAGGACTTATTAAAAATATGAAACCCTTAATGTAAGATGAGATTAACATTTTTATGGGGATGTTCACATATAAGGGACGATGGAATTATGTATTAAAGGGAGAGACGCGTGAGGTAGTTACATTGGAAAAATAGATGAGTACCTACTGAATTTTACATTTAGAAGAATAAAATCCTTTAGTGTTACGTAGTAAGTTCAAATAATCCCTCAAATTAAAGTAAGAAACGAACCGTTATACGTGATACTAAATAATGAGAAATAAGGACAAATGTCATAATTATGGGTTAGGAGATGAACCTAATTTGATATGGTAATAGAAGTATATTTATATGACTGTGTTTAAACATATATTATATATGTGTGAAAACCATGCCCGCGCTACTTGCTATCCAAGAGGTTACCGCCCTGGGACAGTCTTATCTTGATGGGACCTTTATGGGAGATGTTGACTCGCACCTTAGAAGATAGAGATCCTTTGGTACAGGCTAATCGGATCGATAGTCAGACGGCCTAAGAGACGTGGGGGCATGTGTTGACCTCTTAGAGACTAGGACTCTATGCTTCGCCTCAATATTGTTTATGTTTGTGTTAATACAGTTCGAGAATGATTCCGAACTTGTATTTCCCTTAGTACGAGTGATACGGGGACTAGATAGTAGAGTATGCCCACACCATAATTTTATGTGGGGTGCTGTTAGAATATATATATTACATCGGTATTTAATATATATATTAAATTCTGAAATTTGTGAATTACCTCCTGTGTTTATGGTAAGTAAGAAATGAATAATGATTTAAATTGAGAAATACGTGTTTTGAAAGTATAGTATATTACCGGGAAACTTTATTAGAAAATATAGGTTAAATGAGAACTTTGTTATTAAATGAAATCTACCTCTTAAACAGTTGAATTGGTCAGTTTAATCTTACGAGTAACCTAAGATAAGATAAGTTAAACCATTGGGGAAGGTTAGTGCGATAGGTGTGCACATTAGAAGAGAGGTAAGAATTTCTCAAGGGACTGCTGCACTAATATGTTATTGCATTGGCGAGTAAACATTTTAAATACTTGCTAAACAATTTTAAATCATTTTTACAATCGGGCTCTGACCCGTTTCCATTTTATTCTCCCTCTTGTATATATATGTATATATTACAGGTGCTCAGCCATAGGGGCCTCTTGCATAGGATCCTTTGGAAGGAACGCTCTGCAGCTTAGGTGGGAGTTGCAGGCCTCTTTCTTAGACGACCTCACTTCTTGATTCCTCTTCTAGAACTATTATTTCAGTTGGGCATGTGTCGCCCTTTCCATTATTCAGTTGTTTTATTGGATATTGTAATCCATTTATTTCCAGTATTTTCACTTTGGGATCTTTATCGTCAGGATGTTTTTCATTTAAGTATTAAATGTTGGATTCAATTAATTGAATGTTTGGTTATTTGGATTCTTATATTCCAGGATAGTTGTTGTGTGACCCTTTATCTATATAAATAAAATTTGGGAAAGAAATGTCTAAAATGGTTTTGACACTTAGCTTAAATATTTAGGGAGTTAAATTGGAAAAGTTATTTTTTGACAGTGATGCTAAGAATGAACCAACCGTTCACCTTGATTATAATTTAATAAAGGACTGATCACCCGGTATTTAATTAGGCAGGGTGTCACAACCACCCATAGTGACCAATGGTGATGTCATAGGTCCAAAACATGTCACTGCTTGGATGAAAGATGAATATAAATGGAGTAAGTTTAACTCACGCAGTTTAAGTTCCATTATAGAGCCGTCACCCCTGATGAGTTGTACCACATCATGAAGTGCACCACATTTTAGAAACTGTGGGATAATATCAAATTCACCCATGAGGGTACCAAGTTGGAATACTTCTAAGATTCAAAATCTCACCACACGATTTGAGACTAACACCATGCTAGAGTCTGAGTCTTTCGATAAATTTTATGCATGATTGTCTAATATTGTTAACTCCAGTTTTAATTTAGGTGAGAAAATTCCTAAGACGCATGTAGTAAAAAATATTCTGAGATCACTTCGAATCCATTTTATTCCTAAGGTTATTGTCCTTAATTCATTGGGCATATTAGATACTCTTGAGTTATAAAAACTCATAGGAGACCTTCAAACTTATGAGATAGACATGTTTTCAAAAACTGTTAAGCCTAAGGAAAAGGAAAATCCATTAAAAGTTCAATATAAAAATAAAGAGGAAGTGTCATCTGACTCTATGTATGATTTTCATCTCTACGATCTTGTCATATTCATAAAACCTTTCAAAAAAATTCTCAAACATAGAAAGGAAAATACTTCCAAAGAAATTAGGAGTTTTGATAAAGACAAGAAACATAAATTGGGCAAGAAAAATTTTGAAAATGAAAGAAAAGATTACCCTAAGAAAGATGAAGAGAGATGTTGTAAGTTCAAGGGTAAGGTTCACGAAGCTCATGAGTGTGATGTGAGATTAAAGAGACAAGGAAAACTAAAAGCTAACTTTAATGCTATTCTTAGCGATAGAGATATCGAGTCGGTTGATTTGGAGGACGAATCACTGCATGGACATAATTTCAGTACGTTCATGGTAAGTCATGTTAGTAAATCTAGTGCGCCTTATGCTGATGAGGATGCTTCTAAACATGATGACCTCGACTGTGACTCTAGAGAGAGTGAGGTAGATGACACTTTGAGGGAGGGAGAGAGTGACCTTCAATGTGCTTACTCCAAACATTACACCGAGTCCTTTAAAATGAAGAAACAAAATAAAGGTTTAGCGCTTAAAGTTTTATCTTTAGAGAAGGAGTTCAATGATGAAAGAGAGAGAGTCCTCAGTGAGAGTTTCTTTGGGAGAGAAAGTCATTTTAGTATAGAGGAAAAATGGTGACTTAACCAATAAAGTGGCTAGTCTTACGAGTGATCTTCAAGCATAAGTGGAGACTCATGAGAAACTTGACGCTCTTGTATCCCAACTAGAGAAATATCTTGAATATGCTCGAGAGGTGAACGTTACAATATAGGATACATCGAAGAAGTTTGGAAAGATTCTCCTTGATCCCACTTTAGATATTGGGGAGAGGCGAGGAATAGGTTACGACGGTGCATCCACTTTCCATACCACATCGGAACCAATTCCTAAATTTGTGGTAGATCCTTATAGGCCTCAACCTAAATGATAAAAGAGAGTTTAACCTAAGAAAAAAACCAAGGTATACAAAAATAAGTCTATGTTTGTACCTATTTCAAGAGAAGAGGTCACCTTAGAGAGTTTTGCTACAAGTTAGGAAGAATTCAACGTATGCATACTCCCGCGCACCGCTATAAAGACTTCGCTAGTCTTAGAGAGAAAATTGAGTTCCTAATCGCGGCTTTAAAAATCTTAATGGAAGAATTTTTCATGGATGTATATGCCATTTGAGAACACTTTTAATACTACGAATGGAGACAACAATGAGCAGGGCAAACAAAATGTTACCTCCACTTGGGGAGCTCAGCAAGATGACAGATCCCTTGTTGTTAACGCTGATCTCAAGGTTCAAAATACATCCCAATGGTATTTTTTAAGTGGGTTCTCTAGGCACATGACTGGTGATATATCATTTTTCTATCAACGTTGAGGATCATAAGGAAGGCAAAGTCACCTTTGGAGATGGGAGTAGGGATAGTATTTTAGGGCTGGGATGTATTGAGATACCTGAATTAGCTTAAAAAATATGTTGTACATAAAAGGGTTGAAAGAGAACATAATTATCATAAGCTAATTGTGTGACACAAACTTTACGATAAATCTTGAACAGTCTGAATGTAGCATGTACGATCAATCCGATGAACTTTTACTGCAAGGAGTTAGGAGCGAAGATAATTTCTATGGGATCATTCTCAAGTCCTACTTTATGTGCAACAATGCCACGGTCTCCTATATAGACCTTTCGCATGAATGACTAGTTCATGTGAACTTGAGAGATCTTGAGATATTAGTGAAAAAGGAACTAGTTTGGGGATTACTATCACTTGGGAAACCAACTTCCTCAGTTTGTGGACCTTGTCAATAAGGAAAATGAATTCAAAGCCTTCATTAGAAGTTAAATACCATCACCACCACATGTGTTTTGGAATTTATTCACATGGGTCTTATGGGTCATACTCGCTTGAAGAGTTTAGGTGGTAAGAGATATATTCTTGTGAAGGTTAAGTACTTTTTGAGATAACCTATAGTGGGAGTTCTTAAAGAAAAGTCTGATGAGGTTGAGTTCCTAATAACCAAGTATTGTGTTCTACAAAACCAACGTGGTATCACTATTAATTGGATGCATAGTGACAACGGAACTGAATTTAATGAAGTTGAAAAGGATAACTATTGTAATGGAGTGGGCATCAAACTTGAGTTTTTGATTGTTCGCACTTCTCAACAAAATGGGATAGTTGAGAGGAAGAACTAGACGATATATGAGATGTCTATATCCATGCTTTTAGGGGGAAACGTGCCTAAATAATTTTTGATAGAGGTGGTGAGTACTGCATGCCATATGGTGAATAGGGTATATCTTTGTCCACACACGCTTCACACTCCATATGAGTTTTGGGCAGGGAAGAAGCCCAACCTATCACATTTTCGTGTCTTTGGGAGTACTTGTTATGTCTTGAGAGATAGAGAGCACTTAGGAAAGTTTGACTCCTGGAGAGACTGGGGATTATTCTTAGCTTATTAATCATCAAGTAGGGCTTATAGGGTGTTTAATGTTACAAGCACTAAGGTTATGGAGTCAATGAATGTCACGATTATAGACGATGAGCCATTGAAGTCTATTGACCCTAACCCCAAGTGTGAGGATGATTCCCCCTGGTTATGATTACATCCGTCCTCAAACTACCCCGGGGACCCCACTCATGATTTAGAAGATCCACCCTCTTGGGTTCGAAAGAGTCATGACCTTACCATTATAATTTATGATCCTACACTAGGTGTAAATACTCACGTTCAACTTGAGAATGTGGTTATCTAACTTTGATAAACCTCCTTAGTCGAGCCCAAGAATGTGAAAGAAGCACGATGAGCATTAAATATCCTCTATGAAAGATGAGTTGCTTCAGTTTTAAAAGAACGGTGTCTGGGAGTTAGTTCCCCGACCTAATACGATTGATATAATAGGTACTAGGTGGATTTACAAGAATAACATTGATGATAATGGTACCATAGTTCTCAAAAGTCTAGGTTAGTCGCCCACGGCTACACACAAATTGAGGGTGTAGGCTTTGACTAGATATTCACTCCTGTTACTAGGCTTTTTTTTTTGTCTACTTACTCTTGCCATAGCATGTCATCTACGCTTGAAGTTATATTAAATGAATGTCAAGAGTACCTTCCTAAATGACATTCTACGGGAGGAATTTTATATGTAACAACTAAAGTGGTTTGAAGACCCAAAGCACTCGGGATACGTCTCTAATCTTAAAAATGCTCTATGCGATTTGAAGTAAGCACCCCATGCTTGGTATGAGAGGCTCACTTCATATCTCGTATCTCATGGGTTCAAGATAGGGGGAGTGGATGAGATGTTGTTTGTGAGGAGATATAGTGGTGTTATATTGATTATGAAAGTCTATGTGGATGACATAGTATTTGGATCCATGTGCTCCCGACATGCTCACATTTTTTTAGGAGGAGATGAAGAGAAAGTTTAAGATGACCATGTTTGGTGAGATTACATCCTTCTTAGGTATCAAGGTGCATCGGCTAGCGGATGGGATATTCATATCTACCTCCAAATATGCTTGGGACCTAGAGACGATGTTTCATTTAGACTTTTATAAGCACTCACACACCCCTTTGAGTACATCGACTAAGCTCAGTAAAAACACTTTAGGCAAGGACATAGGGCAAACCCTTTATAAGAATATGATACTTGACCATTAATCGTCTCAACATTGCATTTAGCATTGGAGCTTGTTCGCGATACCAAGCTTCCCTAAAAGAGTCACACTTGCTTGCACTTAAACGCATTATTAAATACATGAGTGGCACTCTTATCTATGGTATTTAGTATTTCTTCGATACTAATGACCATTTCTCCACCTATTTGGATGTCGATTGGGCCTGGGATGTTGATGGTTGTAAGAGCACCTCAGGTGGGTGTTTCTACTTTTAGAGTGATCTTAACTCTTGTTTGAGCAAGAATAAAAACTCCATATATGTTTGATGACGGAGTCTAAGTATATAGCTACCGAGAGTTGTTTCACACAACTATTATGGATGAAGAAAATGTTAGAAGATTATGACATTTCACAAGGCATAATGACTATTTCTTGTGATAATACGAGCTCGATTCATATATCCAATAATCCGATCCAATATTCTCTCAAAAAGAACATTAGGATACATGAGCATTTTATTTGTGATCTCGTTGAGGAGAAGGTCGCGTCCTTGAGATTTGTGAGCACCCAAAAGTAATTAGGTGATATTTTCATGAAAACTTTTGATGCACTTAAATTGAGGATCTTAGGAAGTCTTTGAGTATTTTCTCCTTTGATTGAATTTAGGTACTTTATCTAATGTAGGGTGTTTCTCATGTTTATATCTTACATCCCGTTTACTAGATTGTATTATCATTGTATTCACATGTTTTTCTTTATGATATATTTAGAAAAATTCAAAAAGTTTTTTGATTTTTAAGAAAAAAGTTTGAAAGATTGACAAAGATTTTATTTTGATATTTTTTTAAAAGACAAAATGATTTTTGTATTTTTTATTTTCACCATATATGGATGAACATTTAAGATATTAGGATCAACCCTACATTCCATCCATTCACCTGACTTTCTCATAGTGTTTTGAGAGATGAATTTATTTTGTTAGTGTGGTTAATAACGTATGGATAAAATTCCATTGATCATTGATGATTAATTTCTAAATGTTATATTCTTTATCACCTATATTTCACATGTGAATGGAATTTTTGAACACTGCACTTGCTTATGATGTGTCTAATACGGTGTTCTCATATCAATTCTCCTTAATAATCAACTAAATGTAAAAAGAGATTTGTTGTGCTTGTAAGAGCCATTGCTCATATTTTGTTTCCCAAAAAATATTGATATATGCTAAGCAATGGAAAGGGGATGTGAAAGAACAAAATTATCTATGCGTTAAAATCCACCTTTTTGTAAAAGGAGCCTAATAAGATTAACGACACACAAAAATAAAAATGTCAAGGACTCTATCAAATTTTCATCCAAAACCCTTGGAAATTTAAATTCACTTTTTCAAATCAAGAAAAACACAATTCAAGTTCAAGATCCCTTGTAGAAATTTTCTCGGTTGCTGATTTGTGGAGCTAAGGTTCTATTGCTCAAGAAAAAGGTTAATCGATGGATACTGAGTGATGACCATTTCTCGTGGATAGTTCTCGGCTGTGCCGTATCTATAGAAGACTTGAAGAACTGGGGTTTATACTTAGTGGGCTAAGTAATCTATAAGTCATCCAGTGTCTATCAATTCTAATATAGTGATGAAATCAAAAGGTTTTGCCCAAAAAGGATTTTTCCTTACTTCTTCACATGCTTGGTGTGTTTATGTGGTTTTATTTATTTATTTTGGGCTTCATCATTTCATTCAAACTAAATTAAATCAATGTAAAATTTGTTAAAATTTAATTTTTTATGTGTTTTACCTAAGATACGAATAAGTTCATAAAATCTACATTGTTATGTAGCCTAGTGCATGTGTTACATTTTTTTAATTCATGGCGATTTGTATACTTCTCTTATATCTTTAATATATCACGAGGTATCTTTTAAGTGTGCAAGACTTATAGGGATCGTGATGTAGATATACTATAGATTGAGAAAGATGTATGTTTTGCCGAGTATCATGTGGATTGGGGTTGGTAGATTGATGTATAGGCATTTTGACCTGATAATTCCTTTTTAATGTTTTCCATATTTGATTTTATCTCGAAATATCTACAAGGGAAGTTTGTAAAGACATGTTTTGCACTATATTTGGTTTTTTATTTTGTGTTGGCTTCATTACATAACAAACCTTTGTGTCATAGTGTCTTTATATCGAGTTTATAGAGTTTAATATTACATAAAGTGATGTCAAAGAGACAAAGCACTGTTAAAGATATTACCAAATAGATCAAACATATTCATTCCATATAAAATATTTGGTAAAGGTAAAGTTTTTATAATTTTATTAATGTCCTTGCAGTTTACATTATTTTCTAGGAAGTAACATGATAGGAATTCGATGAAAATAAATATGGCAAAGACTTTTCAAAAAAATTTTAACAAACTTTTATCAAGGGTTGAAAATTTATGACCTTGTTTAAAGATGGTATCGAACGAGGGCCAAATGTTCAAGGTGGTGAACCTCGATCGAAAGAAACATTAAATGAAGTTACCTCAGTTGATGTTTATTTCAAAAGAGGGCACACTAAATTGAACCTCGGTTAAGGCAATGTAACTAGATTGCTTATCGTATTAATCTAATCAGTTTTTGATTCATAGTTATGTATGATCAATTGTGTAGGTAGGAGCATGTTAACAAGGTTTAAAATCTGATTTTAAATTCTATATTCTAATTTCTAAATGCATTTAATGAATATTCAAATTAACTTATCTATTATAACCATATTTAAGTTAAAACTCATTATTAACTTAAGGTTAGACATTTACTTTAAGAAGCCATTAATTTATATGTTTTAAATCATCATATGTTGTAAATCGAATTATTTGTTTGATGTTAATAAGATGTTAAATTGTACCAATTGTATAAAGAAGTGAAACTAGGGTTTTAATGTCAAGATTTGTAACTGAACCCTTAAATGTATTGAAATCATGTTGAATATTATTGAAAACTTGTTATATACGTTAATTTATGACTTTATATATGAAAGATTGGGTTTTAGTTGATCTAGAAACCCTAGGTTGAATTTGGAATTTTTTTGGGCCTCCAGAGAAGATTTTTTTTCCAGGTTTTGGTTGCTGGATCCATCAGATCAATCCGACCCAATCCCGAATCGATTTGACTCTAGAGTATGGGCTCAATTGGATATTTGATTAGGTTTGGTGGTCGGGTTCTTTTGGGAAGTTTTGTAAGGTACTATATATATATATGTGTGTGTGTGGGGGGGGGGGTGGGGGGTGGGTGGGGGGTGGGTGGGGGGGTGGATGAGTGCGTGTGTGTGTGTGTGTGTGTGTGTGTGTGTGTGTACGTATAGTCTATTATGATAAACTAAGATCAAGTAAAATAAAGGATTTTAAATTAGTTTTGAGTGTATTAAGCCTATTATTATTTGCATAATATAGTTTTGAGGATGTGGACATGCATGGATATATTAGTGTATGTTACATCCGATATGCGAACTATGATAAGTATATGTGCGTATTATACATGGTGAGATTGGGTTGCACCGTGGGGACACACGGTTGAGGTGGGGTCAGTTAGGGTACGGTTAGTTGTAATAGGGTGATACCTTACGCTTTGGTTTATATTGATATACCTAGATAGTAGGGGTAGAATTATAAGACTGTGGGGAGAAACTAGAGAAGGATTCATCAAAGATTAGTGACATTACAAAGGTGTGTGAGGAATCAACTAAGGTGATTAAAGGCTAAGGAAGAGTGTAGCGTAATAAAAAATTGAGAAGCTAGTTAAGGAAATATCTATTTTATTTATTTTGTTATGTCATTATGTATTAGGTTGTAATTGTTGAGGAGATAACTAGGTACCATCAATGGAATACGTCTGGAGGGTCCTAGTGAGCTTTCATATTCTATCAAGTGACCTCTCTTGCAAGCCTTTAAGAGAACATTTTTTTAGTGTAGAAAGAAAGGAAACGTTACAGAATGACTTGATCATTTTAAATACATCAGTTAAAACACACACCTTTTCGCGAGATAGCACATTCAAGTAACCTTGAGCTACCAACTATGAACTTACTCAACCATATAGTTTTGGAGCCAAAAATAATATCTTTCTAGAAAATATTTGAGTTATGTCATACCATGCCTACACGTGTCAAATCAATTGAACTCAGTAAAATATTCAGTTTGGGGGTTGTTCGCTACAACAGGTGCTGGCGCACATATGGTGCCGCCTGAAAAAATGGGTGGTCACTCGAGAATTTTAATCAAAATTTAATGTTATTGACATGTTGGGTATGGTAGTCTGACCCAACGTTGAATTCACCTGAGCTTACTCATGTATATTCTAAGCCTATATATACTCCACTTTTACCCTTCGTTAAACCACTTGGTATTTAAGTCAAAACCACTTTGATAGTTATTGCAAACTATAGCTTTTATCCTTCTCCATTAATTGTCCAAGATCTCATGAAGAACGTAAACATTAATTTAGATTTGACTATATTTACTTTATACCTTAGTGGTTAGCTACCTACCTGAGGTGTATCTAGAGTTCTTGCTTCACTCTGACTATAGGTAGCTGATTTAGAAGTTCATTTATTATGCATTGCATTTATTATCATTTCAGTGAGTTATACACGTTAGTTTGTTCATTATCATTAGGAGTACTTCTACTATAGTGTTATCTCCATTAATATGGGTTGCGCATTCATTTATTTCTAAACACCCTAGCAAAGAGGACTAATCTCTTCAAGGTGATATTTATTAGGCTATGAGATTAGTCACGGCTATACATGTATGGGTGGATATTTAATCTGGTTGTGAGGAAAATGTAAATATGTTAATGTTAAATACCTAGATAGTGGGTTCGAGGGTAGTTTAACATTTTGATGTATGTGCTACGGGGATTATGGTAAACTTGGTATATTTATTTATAGACGCATATTAGTATACCTGGGACTTAGTTATAGCCATAAATCTAACTTGGAAATACATTGGTACATGTAAAATGTAATTAATGGATGTAAAAATAACTAATGAAAAAGTTAAAACACTCTAGTAATGGGTTAATCATAATGAGTGAAGAATGGTTAACAGTTTTTTATTATTAGTATATCCTTCGTAATGGATTTATTTAGACTATTAACACTATTTGTGTGGATTATATGTGGGTCTTGAGTTGGGCTATCACTCGATTGTTGGAAAATTGTGTCTTTATTTGTATGATAGAAATTATGATTTAGGTGATTATTCTTTGTTAGGTCGGTCGTGGTTGGTTGATTCTGCTCAGTCGTCATTGTATATATATATATATATATATATATATGATTTGGGTATTTTCCTAGGAAGTCTCATACTACTTCAGCCAATGGTCCGACTATATATAAGTGTGTTAGGAGGTTTCTTGATTATATTTCACTTGCGAGTGGTCCCATGCATGTAGTCTAGTTCGGTCGGGATTTTGGGATCTTTGGGTATGGGATACTTAGGACTTACCTTGTTGTGGATTATTGGTTTATGTGGATATCATTGTGTTATTTGTACAAATTTTTCCCAATGGATATTAATAACCAATTAACTAAGAAGTAATGTATACGGGGATTCCTTTTTTAGATGTCACATAAGTGACATATGACACATGAAACTTAGTTAGGATCGAATGTTGAGACACGGTTGAGTGCTATGACAGTTGGTTTTGTACTTTGTGCATTACTTGTGTGAATTAGTAGCCTTACTATATTATGGTATGAGTTGGGTACAGTTAGTTCAGAACCGTATCAGGATAAATGAGAGGTGAGGTATATTTTGCATGAGTTCCAATGAGTGATGAAAAGGGCATAAATGGGTCACATATAATAATGTAACCTATACTTTGCATGAGTGCCAGTGAGTATGGCTTGGGGCATCGATGATTTTCATACAATATTATTAAGCAGCGCAATATTTCTTGCAATTTTAGGTTGTTGAACCAAATCTATAAAACATTTTCTCCTTGGTATTATTATTAATATATTGGTGAAACACGATTGAGAAGTTAGGGTGGGACTGATTACTTAGAGTTCCGTTTATTGGAGACCTAGTTCATCATCCTTAGTGTAGGAGTTTATTTCATTTCAATTGTTGCATTATTATGTATTTGTATTCTGGAGTTCAATGCCATTTCAATTGAAAACTTTTGTATTATGCAAACTCGTATTAGTGGATTCATATTCTGTTCAATTATTTATATTGTTATCCTTCTTTATTATTGTGGTTGTTTTTTTTGTTAGTTTCATTTATCATTGATTCTGAAAATGATGTGAATTGATTTTCACTCTATATCTTCGACATTTCAAACTGATCAACTCCACGTGGAAAATAGGTGGTGTTGCATTGACCTCACCAAACTATTCCTTTAATTTGTTGGACAATGTGTTGTATATCAATGACAATAAAAAATAAATATATAAAGTGGATCACCAAAGTATCTTATGTTATTAAGAAAGAAAAATATTGAACTACGATAAAGTATTTATCTCTCCAGTGTTGGTAGAAATGTATTACTTCAATGTTAGATCTCCCAAAGCTTTATCGAATTCCAATCATTACAAAGCCACCACGTGGATGCTAAAAAAATGATGTCAACAATATAAATGGGAGAGCCTTAAGGTCTACAAGTCTCAAGGTAGAAGGTGGAGTGTAGGGTAATCTATGAGCTAAAATATAATGATATTTTTTGAGTAAAATCTTTAATGGCACCAGTCTCCATCAAAATCCTTAGCCTTATTCCGAGAACCATAACACTCAAAATTTTCATGCTTAATCATTTTAGTTGAAAGAGGTATATGAATGACCTTCTTCCACTTATCTTATATAACTCTATCTACTATAAATCCTTTTCAACCTTAGATCTACCCAATTACATAGTCATCGTGGTGGAAGTCTTCATAATACAAGATTGACTTTGAGTTAGCCCATGATCCGCTTTTTTTTATGGGACCATAGGTTGAAATTCCCCTCAATTAGAAGACTGACTTTGAGTTACCCCTTATAGCCTACCAATCGTTTGTTTTTCCTACACCAGAGGTTGGATTTTATTCGAAGTCTCGGCTAGTTGATTAGTGCCTCGAGAGGCTGTGTCTATTGAAAAGATTGGGTTTAAATCTAAATACACATATCTGCATACCCTAGAGGGGGTAAACAATATATATATATAAACCAATTTTAATTTAATTCTGGAATCTATAATCCCAGGTATGGGAAAACTTGTACAAGAACAATTTTAACCCATCAAATTGAAAAATAACAAGTGTGAACGAGATTTTAAATTTTATAAACCTATTTAAAATACTTGAATTTCAACTCAAACACCCAAGGAAAGATAAGCATTAATTAATGTAAATTAATAGGTTTGGAGCCTTTATGAGTTCAATTAACATACAAAATTATGATAAGCCCCATATCTAAGTGTGTATGTGTGTGATATGAACTAAATTCATAAATCAGACCCTAAACAATCCCACAAAATTGGATCTACAAGGGAAAACCCCACTTAGGGAAGAAACCTAAGGTGAACGCATCTCCCTCATTTAATTTGAGAGGCCTTTAAAAAATTAAAGAAAGTGTTGCTCCCTTGATTCTTCATATGCAGATACAGAAGCACATTTTAATTTTACCTCATTGAACAATAGTTTAGCTGGGAAATCTACCAAGCATTAAAAGAAAACCATTAATGGAAAGAGACTCTAATAAATGAGTTTATTTATAACTTAAATGATCGTGAATTTTTTAGTCCACAAGGTATTTATAGGGATTCCAAACCTTTGGGGCCCCTGTGCACATGACATAGATCTGCTTGCCTAGTAATGAGTTGCATCGATCTATATGTGTTCATTAATTAAGTTGTAAATTATAGTGCGCACTCTTGTGCATAAAAGTTCTAATAAACAAGTCTGGGATGGTTTTATTCAAAAAGTCCCATTGTTTTAAAAAATTTACACAATTTTAAAAATATTTTTCAATTTACTCCAAGTCCAAAAAAGGTCTCATAAAACATGTTCATGTGTGCAAAGATTATATGTCTCAAATTTTCAACCAATAGGATATCAAAGTTGACTTATTTAGGAAGTTTGCAGATATGCTATGGTGATGACGCCAACTAAGGTTCAAGGAAATCTAATTGGAACCAGTTTCTCGGCTGTGACATTTACATGAGAATGAAGTGATGGTCTCTATAATTCAAGACTCAATGTTTTGACACATGAGATATTCAATTATATATATAAATGAATCGTAGTACATTTTTAATATCCCCCTTGGTTATTCCATTAAAAATCCTTAAAACCCCAAAAATATCTTTGTCATGACTATTATAAACCCCCCCACATAAGTTAACAATGAAAGTATGATGACCATAACACCACATAAATCAAATTAATGACACATAAGAACCAAAGTCGATTCTGGACGATGGTCAAGTCTGAATCCAACACGTCAAAACCAAAAAAGTGTGAACAAACAAGAAACCTCCACATAGGTATAACCACATGAGAAGAAGTTCTCCATTCTCTGTAATTTTCATAAATAAATATCATCATGAAACAACATCGGAAATGAGAGTAATAAACACCTCGTAAATCATATCAATATAAGCAAGCTAAGCATTACCCATTTTATAACATAATCAATAACATGATATCTCCATAATATACGATGTATCCCCCTATCGTAGATGTCTCTCCCCTTTTTTACATGAAATAGTCATATCAAGATGAAAAAGAAACATATATAGAGGGCATGAGGTATATAGCCCGATAAGATATATAACATGATAAATAATCACAAAAGTATCACAAAAAAGCAATAAGCTTTGGGGACTGACATAATAAATAAAACCTTTGTTTCCCTAAGAACTTCCATTGATCACATTTCAAAAAGTAGTGAAAAATAAGTAGATTCAAATAATGAATCTAGGGTTTAGATCACGATACTTTTATGGATCTTGTAAGTGATTCAAGTGAGGATAAATATTTGATGAAAAGGATAATGGGGAATCATTTCCTCCTCCTCCAAATTCTTTATAGAATGCTCTTAATGCCTTATACTTTTTAGTGCATAATTCCTAAAAAATTAACCTTGTGTGTTAGCAGTCCAAGAGATGAAAACTTCATGAAAAAAGATAAAAATCACTTTCTCTAAGCTCACATCATCACAAAAATGTGAATAGTGTTTGTCATATCCCTCTATAACACTAGTTAATGTCAAATACAGCTTAAGCCCCTTCCCTTGGCCTATATAAATAGTTACATAAAGTGGACTTGGTCCAATTAAGGTTTTCGAATAGTTTGGGCCTATTGCGTAGGTAATGGACTATATTATGTACCCAAGACTAGCAAGTAATTTATCATCCAACTATAAATATGAATATTACATATTACTTCCCGTAATATATTTTTCGTTTAATTATAACTAATTCCACTAAAATATAATTATTTTACTCCAATTTAATTATCTCAGAATTACACAAATAATGAGGTCTTATTTGGCACTAATAATAAAAACTTTATGGAGACAAGCTTTACAATCTTACTTCAACCATGAAATTAAGTATCCCTGTTAGCTACTATTATTTGAGAAAATGATGCTATATGGAGATCCATTAACAAAGCTATATTTTATGGTAATATCCAAAAATTTAATAATTATTGTATGCATTCGAAAAAATTGTTGGGATGTACTGGAAGAGTTGGAAAAGTTAATGTAGTTAATGAAGTTTGTGATCTCAAAATTTATCATTTCTTAAAAATCAAAGGTAGAAGTAGAAAATCTCATAAATCATTAAGGTTTAAACGGTTTCCCCCTTTGAGTGGATGGGCCAAACTCAATACTGATGTTTCCTCTAATGATAGATATGCTATTTGTGGGACTTTTAGAAATTACAGAAGCTTTATTATAGGGGTTTTTTTGGTAACCTTTGTAGGAATACTACTTTTACACATAAAATACTGGTTGTCATTATTTTCATTGAGATAAATTGAAGATTCAAATGGATTAATATTAGTTAAAAGGGGATTAAATATCTATTTTATAATGCCTTCTAAATGTTGATTATATTCCTCCATGGACTTTAGAAGTTACATGGTTTGACAATAAAAAAAACATTCCCAAAATGAGTTTTAGATTCTCTCTCTCTCTCTCTCTCCTTCTCTCTCTCTCTGAGAGAGAGAGAGAGAGAGAGAGAGAGAGAGAGAGAGAGAGAGAGAGAGAGAAAGAAGATGTAATATACCTTATTTTGGAAATTTATAGGTGAGCTTAATTCACATCTATTTGGATTTTATAATGGAATTAAAATATATTTCTTGAGTTTTATTATTTGTATTATATTGTGAATTAACATATTTAGTTGAGTTTGTTATGTTTTAATTTATGTACTATAATTTTTTTTGTCATGGTCTATTTATCTCATTTTAGTGGAGACTTAATATTGGGACATGTTAGTAGAAAATACACACTTTTAATGGGTTATGAATCCATTTGGGATAGTTACTGATGATACGCAAATATTGTGTATTTCATCCTCCGAACGGACGCATTTTAGCCCCCTCGGGTATCTTATTCCCTATATTTATGCTCATTAAACAGAAAACCTCGGATTTATATGTTAACATGTTTTGCAGGGGTTAATTGAGCTTTTGTATGTAATTGGATGCTAAGTGTGAAGTTCGGACGCGTTCCGCTCAAGTTTCGTATGCAATCGCACGTTCAAGGGAAATTTGGTCAATTCATAGATCGGGCACCTGGCCCAACATCTACAAAGAAGTTGTAGATCTACTCATTAGCTTCTCATGGCCGCAAACGGTGCGTGATTCCGATTCATAAAGAAGAAGTTACGGAAATTTTAGCGGACAAGAAAAGCTTGGAAACAAAAACAGCAATGCAGTGTGTTTCCCTTGCTTGATCGACCGATCGACGATTTTGGTAGATCAATCGATCATCCTCGACAATCGACTTTTTTCTTCTTGATCAATCAATCGAGGACCTTGGTCGATCGATCGATCCCCTGCTTCCAGGAGATATTTTGCCTTTTAATTTCTTTTCTCTTTTCTTTTCTTTACTTTTTTCCACTTACTATATATAGATTTTTTATTTTAAATATTGGATATACTTAGTTTAGAATAGTTGTAGAGAGTTTTTAGCTTAGGGTTTGTGGGATTTTAAGAGTTCGTCTTTGATTCTTCCTAGTTTGACACCCAATTGGGTTGTAAGTAACACTATTCATCTTCCCTACCATTTATATAGTTTGTATTTCCTTATTTTCTTGCTTTCTAATTATATTTACATGCTTTACTAAATAGTTTACATGCTTTGATTTACGTGTTTCTAGGTAGATTTACCGCATTTATTTACACGCTTTCATTTATCACGTTTTTATGGTGCTTTCTAGGTAATTTAAATTAGGTTGTGTTTGAATTGAACTCACTCGGGTTAACGTGTTGCTTGGATTGGTGATAGTGTTTATGTGTCTATTTTGGGTGCGTTGTCCTAGTTATTACGCCTAGGAGATTTGACGGGGCATATCATGTACGTCCCGTGATTACGACCTTGCGTGCACAATTTTTGGGATATTTGCTGACGCCAAAATCTTATTAGGATTTTATGCGGATTTAGGGGTTTAACAACCCTTGATTTAATTAACTGTCGAAACGAGACACATTTGTAATAACTTATCGACCCATGTAACCATTTTATACAAATTAACTCGGGTGAGGGATATTCGATGCAACCTATAGTTTTACGCGCTTTCATAATCTAGTTTCAATACATTACCTAGTTAATCATTTCCCTTTATACATCTTTTCCCTTTTAGTTTCTAATCATCTTTTGCACTTTTATTTCGGAATATTAAATCAAATGAATTCTAGTAACTTGTCCCTGTGGATTTTCGATACCCCACTTACCGTTGTGCTTGCCTCGTAAGTGTAGTAGTAATTTAGGTTTATTTGTATAGTCGCGGCGAGACAGAAAACAACGACTATGGCCTTACGCATGCACACCTCTCCCGCGCTATCAAAATGGCACCATTGCCGGGGACTAGTCTATTTTAGACTTTATTTGATTTAGTATTTCATAATATTTTCTTTCTATTTGTATTATTTACTAACCTTTTTTACAGGACTTCCACATTTGAGCACTTAGAAACGCTCAATTTTTTCCCGCGCGCACCTACTTTGTGGAATTCGCCACTTGAGCCATTTTTGGGGGTAAGCATGTCTTATTCCAATTCTTTCGGTAATCCTTGTTATAATTCTCAAAATTCTCTCAAACCTATGGCTTTCGGTCAATACTTAGAATCCCAAAGTATAACAAAGTCAAATATGACTTTGGGCGAGTATAACGAAAGTCAAAACTTAGGTTATTGGAATTTCGATGATGATGATAATGATTTTGGGACTTTACCTCCTTATAATAGGAATTTTGAAACAAATTTGAATAGTTTTCAAAATTCCTATAATAATGAGTTTTTGTTTAAGTCTGATGGCAACTTTCAAAGTTCCCATTTTCATGCATCCGCACCTCGACCCAAGACATTTGGTGAGGGTTTGCGTATGTATGAAAATGAGAAAATTGAAACTCGATATCGGGAAGAAAATTGTTCTTGGGAACATGAATTGGATTTATTATTTGATTCCGACGACAATTTTGCTTCCGAGACTTTCGAGGTCGAGGAATGTTTTGAACCAAATGAGGTACTTATGCCTACTTTGGAACAAACCATTCTAGACTTTGCCCATCGCGTAATAGATATTGAAAGTGAGGATGAAAATGACGTAATATCTACTTGCAATGAAATGATTTCTTCTTTGGCCCCAAAAGAAGAACATTTCATTGATAATGGTATTATTTCATTCGAAACTCAATCTTCATGCGATGATGATTCATCGCATGAGTTTGAATTTCTTTCATCCCCATTTTCATTCTCTATTATCACACCGTCACAAGTACCCGATGATTCGGTTTCAAACTTTAAAGTTTTAAACCCTGTCGTCGATGAGGAGTACTTGCTCAAGTCGCCTTCCACGATCGCATTCGTGCCTTCGTGTGCTCCGCCTCCCATTCCAATTTCAAAATCATTGGGAGGATATTCGACTTTTCTCGGTCCCCATATGTTTTTGTCACCTATGCAATCCAAATCCCCCATCGTCCCTCCAAAACTGTTAATTGGCGATGGTTCATTTCTTCCGCCTTACACATGCCTTCCGTTGTGCAAACGAAATCCATATTTTTCGGAAGGCATGCTTATATGTGAGGGTACACCGGTTATCCTCCAAAGTCAAATCGTTTTCACGGTGGACCCGCAGTTATTTAGACTTCTAGTGTATAGTTAGTGTGAGGCCTAAATAGTAGGTTGTATATAGTTAGCTTTTTATTTATTTCCTTTTATTTTTTTCCTCTCTTTTAACTTAGTCTAGTGTAATTAGATAACTTTTTGTTATTTGTTTTTTCTATGCTCGGTACTAACTTGTTTTGTAGATTCTATGGACTTGTTCTTATGGGGATCACTCCAATTTTGGGTAATATCGCTCTTTTCCTGTCTTTAACTTGGTTCTTAATTAACATTGAGGACAATGTCAAGTTTCAAGTTAGGGGATGTGGGATATTCTATCCATTTCTTTATTTTAGTCCATGTTTTTGCTCACATGTTAGTTACTTAGTATGCTTTTATTAGAAAAATTAAAAAATTTCAAAAAGATTTTCTTTATTTTTTCTCTTTTTTTGGGCCTTTTTCATTTGTTTCTGATGATAAATTTCAATAATTGCCCAATCCAATAGACAATTCAACAATGCATGTTCATGATTTTAGAAGTTATTAGACTTTAGTCCTCAATTATTGATATTATGAATAACTTCATGAATTAAACTTTAATCCCGTGAGCACATGCACTTTTATGGTTCTATTGATTTGGTTTAAGATTTTTATAACTCGGTAATCTTTTGTTGGATTGTATATACTTGCACCGAGTAAGCTTTGTACCTTTGGTCGTTTTTGAGTGTATACACTATTCTTTCCTCATTGAAAATGTTGAATTCGTTGGTAATCTCACTATTCTTTCATTTGATCGTTCATTAATTGAGTTCATACTCGAAATGTGTTACTTGAGCATGATTTTCATATATTGTTTTGATTCGAGAATTGCGTAAACATTGTGAAATGATCATAGGCCCTCTTTGTTATATCATCCATATTGACCTTGACCTCACCTTATATGTTTACCCTCGCTAACCCCTTTGAGCCTAAATATAGCCTTTTATTTCATAACCCCATTCCCATAACCAACTCTAAATTGGGGTTATATATCATACATACACTTTCCATACCTTTGTTTGGAATGTTACTTGGGATTGAATGATGTTGTTGTGATATCGGTTGCAATTTAGGCATATGAGAGTTTGATAAGTAAAGAAAAGAAAGTAGGGAAAAAAGTGAAGAAAAAGAGAAAGCAAAAAGCAAAAGGAAACAAAAGAAAACAAAAGAAAACAAAAGAAAAAGAAGAAAAGAAAAAGAAAGATAAAGTTGTAAATGTTGTATATAGTTCGAATAAGCTTTGATTACTCTCCCAGATGATATATCTAATGCCTTTTTGGAACTTGTTTTCCAATCTTGATATTGCCCGCATTTTCCCATTATCCCGAGTTTTTATTCCGAACACTTTGAGTCCGTACATACATTCCTTTGTTTCGCACCCTAGCCATACCTACATCATAACCTTATACAAGTCCTATGTGATCTTAGGTGCATGTAATTTAAAAGTCATAATATTTTTGATAATCTATGAAAATGCATTTTGCCTCTTTTAATATGCGGTATCTTTCATTGAGATTACAGTTTTTCATTTTATATATAGAGTTCTTCATTGTGACATGTGTGCGGCCTAGTTTCCATTTCCATTTACTCTTTATCCCGCATGTTTCGTGTGTTAGCTCCCTATTTCGAGTGATTTCACTTGATGAGTGTAATGCCCGTGAGGATTGAATATATGCTTGCGTTAATTTACTATCCGGTTTATATAAGTTTTTGCCAAATCACATTTTGCATGTGCTCGCTCCCCCTCCCATATTTTAAGGTTTCAATTCAATGATGTGCATTCTATAATGTTAATTATTTGGACTTTTGTTTGAATTCATTCACTTTGATAATAATGTGTATGAAATCCTTTTCTCCACTGTTGGGCTTGTCGCATGTTGGGTTGGGCATATTTTGAGGAAACCATGTGATGTTTGTGGGTACGATCCTTGAAAACCCCTACGAGACGACACTCGTCCACTAGGGTGACCTAGGGGTTTAATGGCTTATTGCATATGCTAAATGTAATCGAATCGGGCACGAAAGTGGCCTTATCTTTCTTTTGCTTGTATACCATACTTTTGTATTATCTCCTGCTTTTGGTTTTCTTGTGGTTCTTGTTGCATCCTATTTCATTGCTAGGCACTAGCAATGTGTAAGTTAGGGGGTGTGATAATATGAAAATATTGCGTATTTAATCCCTCCAAGCTACGCATTTGAGCCCCCTCGGGTGCCTTAATATCTATATTTAAGGCCGTTAACCAGACAACCTCGGTTTATATTGTTAACATGCTATATGAAGTATAATTGGGCTTTATAGGTATTTAGGTACTAAGTATGGAGTTCGGACGCATTCCGATGAAGTTTTGTACGTAATCACACGTTCAAGGGCATTTTAGTCATTTCACAGCTTGGTCACCTGTCCCAACATCTCACAAAAGTTGTAGCCTTCCTCGCTAGCTTCGCATGGCCGTGAACGGTGCACGATTCCGAGTCCGTATGAAGATGTTACAGAAATTTCAGCGGAGGGAAAAACAAGGAAATCAAAAGAGGAGGAGAAAAGGGAAGAAAAGATGTAGTGTGCTGCTGCTTCGCTGTGACCTACTTGATCGATCGATCGATCCTTTTGGTCGATCAATCGATTTATCTGTAATGCCGAAATTTGGCCTTGATCGATCGATCGATCCCCTGTTATCAGGAGATATTTTGCCTTTTCTTTTCTTTTCTCTTTTCTTTTCTATTTTTATTCCAACTTAGTATAAATACCCATTTTGATGTAATAAACAAAGATACACGATTTTAGGTTAGATAGGTTAGGGTTTTGTAGGTTTGGAAGCTCATTTCTTCATTTCTTCTTGGATTGACACTCCATTTGTTGTGTAATTTGTACTACCATCTTCCATTTCCATTAATATAATTGTATTTCATTATTTCCATCCTATCTAATTAGATTTACATGCTTTACTAAATAGTTTACATGCTTTGATTTAATTGATTTCTAGTTTAGATTTACCGCGTTTCTTTCCTGCTTTCTTTATCGCGTTCTTAACATGCTTTCTAGGTAATTTAAATTAGGTTGTGTTTGAACGGAACTCACTCGGGTTAACGCGTTGCTTTGCTTGGTGATAGTGTTTACAGGTCTGTTTTGGGTGCGTTGTCCTAGTTTTTATGCATAGGAAATTTGACGGGGCATATCATGTATGTCCCGTGCTTACGACCTTTCGTGCGTAATTTTCGGGATATTTGTTGACGCCAAAATCTTATTAGGATTTTATGCGGATTTAGGGGCATAACAACCATTGATTTAATTAACTGTCGAAACGAGACACATTTGTAATAACTCGTCGACCCATGTAACTATTTTATACAAATTAACTCGGGTGAGGGATATTCGACGCAAACTATAGTTTTACGCGCTTTCATAATCTAGTTTCAATACATTGCCTAGTTAATCATTTCCATTTTTGCATCTTTTACCTTTTAGTTTCTAATCATCTTTTGCACTTTTATTTCGGAATATTAAATCAATTGAATTCTAGCAACTTGTCCCTATGGATTTTCGATACCCGACTTACCGTTGTGCTTGCCTTGCAAGTGCAGTAGTAATTTAGGTTTGTTTATATAGTCACGGTGAGACAAAAAACAATGATTGTGGCCTTACGCGAACACATTTCTCGCGTACTATCAATTACCATTGAATAAAAATGTGTATTGAGTCTATTTAAGTACTTTAATGAAGTCCAATTTTGAAAAAAAATGGATCCAATATTATTAAAACCCCAGTAAATCACTTCTTAGTATAAATATGTAATATTACAACATCTATGGTTTGAGATGAGGCCATGGGAGCCTAGATAATATTTTATAAGAATATAAAAAATAATTTAAATGAAGGATAAGGACATTTATACAAATTTAATGGTTAGAGAAACTAATTAAGGGAGAAAAGAGGTGCTAAATTTTTTTGAAATAAACCTATCACTTTCATAACATTTACATAGTGGTATATTTATGAATATGACTTTTACGCAAGTCATATATAATTGAAATAGTTATTTGTGGGAGGAGGTATCATAATTTTCGGAACTTTCATCAATATTTTATGAATATTTTTCCAAGAGTGCATGAGGCTGGAATTTTACAAATTTGTGAACTACTTTGCAAATTGAGGTATGTTCTTTGTTCTGTGGCTAGTTTGTGTGATATATATGTTCACCTTTATTTCATACATGTATTCCATGTTATGTGTTGCATCTTTATATGTTATACTTGTATGTAAATATCATCATTGTTGCACGCATTTTTATGTGATCTTGTTTTCATGCCAACTAGTTGGGGAAAACATAATTAAATCATTTTTATTGCATATGTTAGTTTATAAAATGGGTTAAAATAATAATACCTAATTCTTTTGAATATCAAGATGTTATATTATGCTATCGGTATTATTATTGATACTTGTGGATGCTAAGGCATCCCCTAGAAAAACCACCCACCTAACGAGGTATGCTTTCAGGCTAATTTCTGGTCTTTTAACTCATCTGTCATTCCGTGGACTCATGGGGTATATTTTCGATTTATAATGAGATATTAATCCATTGTTGTAGGACAATGAGGGCATTATTGATAGGCCACGAATATTGTATATTGGTTCCCTTTAATCTTATAAATTCAAGAACAGTTATGTGTGTTATTTCCTACTTTTATGCTCATATATTGGTTAACCTTTGTTTTGGATACACATATAGTTTGCATAGATTATGTGAGATTTTGTAAGTATTGGAGCGCTTAACGGAGAAATCGGTTACGTTTCGAGAATGTTTCATCATTTGATGCAACTTCAGGGGCATTTTAGTTTTTTCATACTTATAGGTCTAGACATCAAAACTATATGGGAGCATAGTTGCCGAGTTAGATTCAGGTGTCCGCAAACGACACATCATTTTGAGTTAATTTGATTAAGGTAGAGTCATTTCCATAACATAATCATTTTCCTATTATGAAGTAAGATTGACCATAAAAATAGAGCATCGATCAATTGGCTAAAAAGGGCCGATCGATCGTCCCATCGACATTTTCCTTGACTTGAAGAAATTGGGGATTTTTAGTTTCATCGATCGATTGATGATCTTCATTGACCGATCAATCACCCAATTTTCATGAAGGAAGGAAGGAAGTTGTCATTTTTGACATTGATCTATCAATCAGAACCTGGGATCGATCGACCATAGCATATATTTGGTAAAATCAGGTAGTTTAATGTTGTTCTCTTTTCTCTTTTCCATTTACTATATATAGTAAGTGTATTTTTATCTGTAAAGAATCCATTAATATAGTTTAATTAGGTTTTCGTTTGGGAGCTCATTCCTTTTATCCCTCTTTGGGTTTTATCCCACTTTTATATGTATTATATTATTTATCTTCTTCCCCATTTATATAAGTTGTATTTCTTGTTCTATTGCTATCTTAACCTTGATTATTACATTACTATTGCTTAACTTCTTGCATTCTTTTACTTTTATGCCATTTAACATGCTTTGTAGTTAATTTAGTTTAGGATGAAATGTTTGAACTCACATTGGATTAGTTTCTTTCTTTGTTTTGGTGATGGATTAAACTAGTTTTAAAGGGTTAGGTTGTTCTTGATTTTACACCTAGGAGTTTTAACGGTGTATATTATGTATGTGTTGCATTTACGACCTTGCATGTTTAATTTTTGGGATATTTATTGATGACAATATCAAATTAGGCTCTTATGAGAATTTTGGGAGTGAAAACTTTAGGTTTGATTATTTGACAATATGATATTTAATCTTTAAACACTTCTTTTCCTATGTAACCATTTATGTTAACAAACCCGGCGTGAGGGATACTATTCCTAATATATAGTTTTACTTCTTTTGTTAATATTAATTTCAATAAATGCCTTGTTTATAATTATTTTTTTAAAATAATTATCTTTTACACTTTTATTCAGAAGTAATAAATCAATCAAAGTGTAATGATCAGTCCATGTGGATTCGATACCCAAACTATCCTCTATACTCCGTAATAGTGTAGTTAACGTTTAGTTTTTTTATTGCCATGGAAGTCGATAACAATGAAATCATAGTCAACACGCACACTTGATTTTCCACTCAATAGAATGGCGATGTTGTCGGGGACTATTTTGCTTTTGATTGAAATTTCCTTAGTATTTTGTAATATTTTCTTTCATTTTCTATTTTTTGTTTTCATTTGTATTGTAGGACTTTTACATTTGAGCACCAGGAAATGCTTGAATCTATCAGTCACACACCACTTCATGGAATTTACCATCTTGAGCTTATTTGGGCAAGCATGTCTTACTCATTAAGTTTTGTTAATCGAAATAATAATTCTAAAAATCCCCCTAAAATGATGACTTTTGGTGAATACCCTCATAAAGAAAAGAATGAAAATTTCACGAACACATTGGGTGTATATTATAAAAGTCATACCATGGATTCTGAGTAATTTGAGAATAATCTTTCCAATAGTGGGCCACAAAGTCATTATAGTAAGAATGTTGAAACTAATTGAAATAACTTTTAAAACTATTATAATGATGATTTTGATACTAGTTCCAAGGATAGTTATCAACCTTTTCTTTTTGAAGATTCCACGCTCCGCGTATTAATTTGTGTAATGGCATTCGCCTTCTTTAGAATGAAAAAAGTGAAAATAGTTATCCAAAAAAAATCATTATTGGGAAAAATAATTGGATATATTATTTGAATCTAATGATGATGTTTCTTTTGATACTTTTGAAGTTGAGGAATGTTTTAAACCAAATACCGAATCAATGCCTAATTTGGAATACAAAATTCTTCTCTTGGACCAAGGTATTATAGAGAATGAAAGTGAGGAACAAATGGATGTAGTATCTATTTGAAATGAAATGATTTCTTCTTTAGTAAACAAACAAGAAAATTTTATTGAAAATGATCATATATCCTTTGAAATTAAATCGTTTAGCCGCAATGAGTCATCGATCAAGATTGAATTTATGCATTTACCATTCCCATTCTCCGTTATTGAACCATTACAAGTATTTTATAATTAGGTTCAAAACTTTAAAACATTCCACCCTTTCAACGAAGAGAATTACTTACTTTAGTGTCTTTCCATAAAGGAAGTCTTGCCTTCATGTGCCCCACTTCCCATTCAATTAAAAAAACCATTGGGAGGAAATTCAATTTTGTTAGATTCCAATTGTACATGCCACCCATTCCATCCAAAGCCCCCATCATCTGCCAAAAACTTTTAATTTTATGATCTTTCCTTTTTCCCACCTTACACATGCCTAACGCTGTTCAAACAGAATATTTGTTTTTCTATAAGGAATGAACTCAAATGAGAGTAGATCGATTTTCCCTCAAAGTCAAATCATACTTTTGGTGAACCCTTAAAATTTTTATCTTCTAGTGTATAATTAGTGAGAAGTTAAAATTCTAGGTTGTACATAATAGGTTATTGTTTTCTTTTTTTCTTTGTCTAGTGTAATTATTTAAGTTTTTGTCATTTTTTTTATTATGCTTGGTGCTAACATATTTTGTAGAATCTTTGGACTTATACTATCCAGAGATTGCCCTATTTTAGGTGATATTATTATTTTTCTCTATTTAACTTGGTTCTTAATTCACATTAAGGACAATGAAAGGTTTACATTTGGGGTGTGGAATTTTCTTCCCATTCATTTGTAGTTTCATTGATTTGATCCAATGTTCTTCCCAAGAATGCCCTTTGTTGAAAAATTGAAAATTTTCAAAAGAATTTTCTTTCTTTTGTCCCCTTGTTGGGCCTTTTACCTTTGCTTCCAATGATAAAGTTTTAATAAATACCCGATCCAATAGATAATTAAATGATACATATTTTTGATTTTAGAAATTATTAGACTTCAGTCCTCGAATAATTGATATTATGAAAAATATCATAACGTAAACTTTAAATACCTTGAGCACATGCGCTTTTCTTGTTTAATTAACTTACTTTAGGGATTTATAAATATATAATCTTTTGTTACCTTCTATATAGTTACACTATGTGAATGTTATTTTCTTTATTTATGTGTGATTATACATTACTCTTTACTCCTTGAAAATGTCAAATTCATTTGTAATCTCATTATTCGTTCTTTGATTGTTCATTAATTGAGTTTAGTTTTATATTAAATATAGCCTTTCATCTCACAACCTAAAATCTCATGACCATCTCCATATTAGAGTTTTTAAACCATATATACACCTTATATACCTTTGTTTGGAATGATACTTGGGATTGAATGATGATCTTGTTATTTGGTTGCAATTGAGCATGTGAGAGCGTGAAGAATAAAAAAAGTGAAAAACAAAAGAAAGAAAGAAAAAAGAAAGAAAGAAAGAGATGTGAAAAAAAGAGAAAGGTATTTTCATATTGTAAATAGTGTTCAATAACCTATGTCACTCTCTTTTGTGTTATATCCATTACTTTTATGAAAATTGTATTCTAGTTTTAAAATTGCCAACAATTTTCCATTATCCCGAGTATTCTCCCGAAACACTTTGAATCTGTGTATATTCCCTTCAATTCATAACGTTAACCCCTAGCCTACGTTATAACCCTTTAAAAGTCCAATGTGATCCTATGGTGAATGTGAATCAAAAGTCATCTATAATTTGAAAAATACATTTCACCTCCCTTAATTAATGGCATCTTTCATTGAGATTACATATTTTTCATTATATAAATAGCCTTCTTAATTGATGACAAATCTGCAGCCTAATATTCATTTTCATATACTCTTTATGCTCGCATGTACTGTTTGTGTTACACCCCATTCATATTTATTTTATTTGTGGGGATTAAACACTCAATATGATTGATATTCATGCTACACTTGAATGCTTACCTGGTTTATTTCGCCAAATCATACTTTTAGGTGCTCGTTGTTCCTCCCGTATTTAAGTTTTCAATTCGATGAAGTCATTTTATAATATTAATGATAAATAACTTTTTAAAATCCTTTTAGTTATTGAGCATATCTTATATTGTTGCCCAATCATACTTTTAGAGGAAACTTGATGTTTTTGGGTTTCATCCCAAAAACCCTCACGAGATAATAGTCGACCATTAGGGTAACCTAGGGATTTAACGGCTTATTGCATATGCTAAATGTAATCGTTCGCCTTCGAAAGTGGCATTTATATCTTTTATGCTTATATAATTTTATTAGCTCTTTCTTATGGGTGGTTCTTGTTTAGTTTCATTACTAACGACTAGCAATGTCTATGTTAGGGGGTGTGATAGGTCACAAATATAGTATATTGACACCCTTTAATCTTATTCATTCTATCACAACCTTGTCCATTATTTCATGCTTTTATGCTAATATATATATATACTAGCGTATGCCCGTGCCTGAAGGCACGACGAAAATTATCCAAAGTATGTAATTGCGAACCGACGAAATTTTTTCAAAGTTTGTAATCGCAAAACGACAAAAATTTTCAATGTGCGTAATTACAACATGGTTACAATTTTAAGAAGTATGCCCTTGCCTTAAGGCACACATATAATTTTGTATAAAGACATGTATAATGTAAATAATAGATTTTTTAAAATACATAATCGCAAAACAACTAAAAATTCCAAAATATGTAAATGTAAAACGACAAAAATTTCAATCCCCGACAAACCAAAGTGTAATTGATAAAAAATTGTCCATAATATCATGTCGTGTTCGTGATTGGTAATAAAATCTCATGTCATGTCATTTCGTTTTTATTTTGGTCAAGTTCATTTTTTAGGTAAACAATAATATTTCATGTAATGTCACATTATGTCGAGCCATGTTTTTTTTATAGACTTCATTTTTTGTTAAAAAAATATTGTGTTTACCCGTGCCAGAAAGCATGAAGAAAATTTTGTAGTCAAAATTACTTGTTTTCTTTATTTTTGACAAATTATCCATTTAAATAATAACCAAGGCATATTATCCATTTAAATAATATACATTTTAGCATACTTTTATGGACTTGAGAGTCTAAACCCAACATTTTAGAAATTGTTACAAACTCTATGTAACTAGGTTAGCTTTTAACACTAATAGTAAAAACAATACGGAGAACATATTATTCATGAATATAATATGTACACGATTTAGAAATCCAAAAAAACTGCGTCAACTAAGACTTGTAATCATAGAATTTATTATAAAATACAAAAATATGTACACGATTTAGAAAATTCAGGCATAATTTCCTTTATTTATAGGACTATTCAGTTGTTTAAGAAACCAAAACTAAAAAGCTACATAAATAGTCCATTGCGGACATTATATAAACCAAAAAAAATCATTATTAGCAACTTTACCAACAAAATTATGATAAAACAATACTAACACGTCAATGAATTTTCAATCGAATAAAAAACATTAGTTATTTTCCATTATGTCGATGCTTTCGTCACATTCCATGCGTCCTTCCTTCATCCTGATGCCACCCATTTGTTCATAGATCCACCCTTCAGCATTCAATTTTGCGTTAATCCTTGCAGTCGCAACTCCATGACCATTGCCTCTTAATTGTTTCTTTAGTACAAAATTATGATTTAAATAAGAGAAAAGTATAACTATTCACTTGTCATGACTATTTTCTTCACCAAAACAAAAAGTGGAATAAATACCTCCATTCTCGCTTTGCATTGAGAAACAAACTACTTAACACGGTCATGGTCAGTAGACTGGAAATGTTGAAGAATACAGTCTACCTGTGATTAAACATTTTTTGAATTCATCAGCAATCAAGGTCCATAGAGCTTTATAGCTCAAGTAGTAAAATTATTACTAAAAAGGGTCCGTGATGCATACATGAAGCAAGCCATGATATAAATCATGGAACATTATTAAAGGTATGTTTAATGAGTAAACTACAATAAACTATGAAACGTGAAAAAGTAATTCAAAATATAATGGTAACACAACAATGAAAAGACAGTAATTAGAATAGTTAAGAAATTCAAAAAGTATTGGTAACACAACTATGAAAAAACGTATTGGTAACACAACAAAAAGTAATTAGAATAGTCAAAAAATTGACGAAAACACCTTACACGAACCAAATTCGGCAATGAAAAAACAGAACTTCTGATTTTAAAGTCAATTTTGACCCCTTGAACATCGCCAAAAATAGTCTGAAACAGTGTTAGCTAGGCACGGGCGTTACGAATCCAATGGCGCCAGAATCGCCTCATTCCGATTTACAGTTTAAAAGTTATGGCATTTCTCCCAAACATACTATTTTAAGTATTAATTCATGTATAATAAAGTCCAACTTTTGTATATTACCCAAAAGATTGAAAAAAAAATAAAAAAAATTGAGCAGAGTTTCCTTTATTTACGAGACTATCCACCTTGTTTAAGAAACAAATACACCACCAACTAATTTAATAGTTCGTAATATTATCAACACATGTGTTCGGTTATGTGGACGACACATCACGTGTGTTCGGTTAACATAACACAACAAAATTACACATGCTTGAATTACCTACTTGGAGGTTGTTGATCATGGAAGAAGAGTTTAAACCTAAAGCACCAATTAGAGTTATGTTCTCCATGGCAGACCTGCTCTCCGAAGCAGTTTTACACCTTCTTGTGGAACCTGCTAGCAAACTGTTGATCAAGGAAGAATTATAACACCCGAAGCACCTGTTATCGTTCTGTTCTCCGTGGCAACAGTGACTGAATTCACTGAATAATCCCCATAGCTACTACTCACTGTGGTATCTAAGTACCTATTAACATTAAACTATGGTGAAAAGAGGGGAGAAGATCTCAACAATAAAGAATAAAAAACTAACTCATGTAGTCATGTGTTATCAAGAGTTTAACTTCAAAAGGAGACTAAACTCAACTAAACCTAAAAAAATACAACTACTAATAAAAATGGATAGAAAGTATGAGGCATCAGTTTATCAACAAAAACAAAAACTACACACTAAAATTAGGCCCTACTTGATATAAAGTGGGTAATGAATCTATTTTCTATGAAGCTATATACGTGTTGGAAGATAAGAAGAAAATACATACATTAATCATTATATAGCGGCTATATAGTAGCTATGTAGCTATATAGCAGCTATATAACAGTTATCAGCTATATAACTGCTATATAACAACTTATACCATCTATATAGCTGTTAGCAGCTATATCAGCTATATAACTGCTATATAGCAGCTATATACTGAAAATAAGCTCGATATAGTTCGAATAGAATTTGAGTTGAAGGTTCAAGGCTTGATGGTTGAATTTTTTGCTTCCAAATTAAGCCTTGAAAGACTAAAAGACAACCATGATAAAAAGTCGATGATCTTGAATTAAATCTTGAAAGACTTAAAGACTTAAAGATGACCATTCAATTAAATCCAACAGTTTCTGAATATGAACGTCAACAATTTACATCTCTAAACTGTTTCCATTTGTTAGTGCTGCCTCTCGTTGTTGGGATATAGGCTCACTTGCTGATGGCATGCTGCTGCTTAGGATCCGCCTCTTTCATGTTGGCTTGGCTTGGCACACAATGGTCCTCCACATGAATAGTATCATGTAAACTTCTACAAAAAAAATGAATATTCAATAAAATTAATGTGGATAGTAAACTACATACCAAACATTGAGATCAAAGACCTTCAACTACTAAAAGCGTATAATGCTTAAATGTGGCAAACAAATCCTAATATTAACATAATTTATAAGAATAGCAGTAGTTCTTTTAATAGTTTTAGTTATTGAAAAGGAAAACAAACATATGTGTCTAAAAACTACATAATAGTGAAAAATTTATATCCCTCCATTGTTGAAAAGTAAAACAAACATATGCGTCCCACACGGTGCTACCTTGCTTCACCGTTGCGGGGCTTATTGGTCGGAGGTGAAATGTATGGTCCATTTTAATTTTTTCATAGTGAGATGCCTCTAATTATATAAAAATTGGCTCCGTCACATTGTTGAATGGGACTTACACAAACCATTTGTCCCTAAAAGATCATGCAATTCTTATTGAATTCGTTGATCGTTTAATTAACACCAAGCTAATTCCAGCAAAATTGCTTATTGATCCACACTGTGTGAATTTGTTGGTTAGAGTTCATCCCACCCACCTTGGCTATCATTATTTGGACATTGAGTCTAAATGTTTCAAATTGCAAGCCATATGTGGCTACTGACTACCTGTGTAAAGTGCCCATTATTGTGACAACCCGCAATCCGAGATAAGGGGTGGCCAGCTCGATACTCAAACGTAACAGGAATCATGGATGGATATCATTCTCAGCATCACAATAAAAACTGAGTATACAAGAAAACCACCCAATAAATCAGAAAACGGGTTGCCAAAAAGTGTAAAATTTTAAAAATGCGGTTATGAAAATTTTAAACTAACAACCCAATCTGACAGCAAGTGAAATTTCCAAAAGATAACATATAATATAACTAAAACGAATGTATACCAATGGACCGAATAAGCTGTCGGTCCACAGCTACATAAGACAACGTACAACAATATAAAATATCTTACATAGTACAATCATTAATCAAATACAAATGTTTGGGCCACACGCCCGAGGGACAAGACCCGATCATAACTAGAATAACAAGAATGAAAGCGTCTAATACAACATCCTGTAATGACCCGCAAGATCTTACAGCTCGTCGAAAGTGCAGGGAACTTGGAAAAGTCAAGTCGGGCGTCCTTGCGATGGAGCACCTGAGCGGATACAAGAATATATATACAACAGGGAAAGTAAACCGGTCAGGGCCGGGTTCTATATGATTACCAGAAGAATAAAAAGCATGATAGATATGAATAGTTACACATGAATGATGAGGATGATAAAATGACATGCTATCTAAAATTACAAGCAGGAATTTAATGTAAAGCAATTTAATTTAAAACCCTTCCTTATTAACACAATTTCCATTTCCTTTAGACGTTCATTATTAGGAATAAAACCATGTAATTTGTTAAGTCAAGAAGTTATAATCTCTATTCACTGATTAAAACTTCCCATTTTTATTTACATTCCTTATTAGGAATATCATGCACATCAAGTGCTCTTTATGGCACATATCTATGCTCTTTATGGCATTCATCATACGCTCTTTATGGCGTTTATCAACCATCAAGTCCAACTTGATGAAAATATAGTTATATTCATATACATATAACGATATCTAAGACCGCCCGTCCGGGTTTCCCCACCGTGCGCGCCCCTAAATGACCATCATCTTCCAGGGCCTAACATAAGACAACCTGGGCACCTATCGCAATACGTCGGGAAGCGGCCATGAGCCTGCGTGGTAGCCAAGACCACACCCGGAATCTTCCTACTAGCACAGAAAAATATACAACCATAAGCGCTCCCATGGCTTAGGACTATATCCACCCTGCATTCATTAGCCAGGGGGCTTCACCTAACGAGCGAACTTCCCTTATGATGTCATTTAGAGAGGTGTGTAACAGTAATTTAACATTTACATTTATCATCATTTTATTTCCAAAAATCCATTTCCATTAATCATGTGATTGGTTCTTCATTATTAAACCTAACATCATTAAACAACGGGGTTCATTCTAGTTGAACCTATTATCATTAAACTCCTATGGGTTCATTTTATACGAACCTAATTCCCATCAAATATTATCATTCATTCCTCAAATTACAATCCCCGATTAACTCTCCAAATGATCATTATGATCCTACAAATCTCCAAGGCCTCTGTAACTTGACAAGCCCTCCTAGTCTCCAAGTTAGGGTACCTAACTTCAAAACTTCTAAGAGTTTGAATAAAAGACGTAATGCCTTAACATTACTTTAAACCTCCCCGAAACAAACCCCAGATGAACCCATTTCTAGTCCAGGGTGACGACCAAACTCCATAGCTACTCTAGGACTCTAAGTTTACTTCTTTAAAGAAGTTTCCTAGGTCCTAATCCTAAAGAATAAGGATGAAAATTAAAAGGAAAAAGACCCCAAAACTGCTGGAACCGAATCGATTCGCCCCTAGGGCCGAATCGATTCTCACGAGCGAATCGATTCGCTCTTAAAGCGAATCGGTTCGGATAACAAAATTTGGTTTCTGCAAATGCCGAATCGATTCGGTCTTAATCCGAATCGATTCGGACAACAAGACCTGGGACTCTGCATCTATGCGAATCGATTCGCCCTAAGGGCCGAATCGATTCTCCCCTGCGGAAATGCCAAGAATGGCTATGGAGTCTTGAACACCAAAATTCTAACCAACCCAAAACCAACCAAACCCAATTCATTTGATGGAACTAGTACACCAAAAATACACCCAACTACCATCATTTGTAATATTTATCATCCAAATCAATCTCAAAGGGTTAAATACCCAAAATTCCACAAAAACCCTAACATTTCTAAATCATAAATATCAATGCAATTTATTCTACTTAAATAATAAACTTGCAAGTAGATTACTTGCCTCAAGGTAAGAATCTGATTTGGTGATGAAGGAAGCAACAATCCAAGCTCCAATCTCTCTTTTTTCTCCAAAGCTCTCTTCCTCTCTCTACTCTCTCTAGGGCTCAATTGTGTAAAATGGAAGAATGGGAATAGGGGTGGGAAATAAAACGGGGCTTAAGTCCCATAAGCCCACTTAAGTGACTAATACGCGATAAAATATACGCGACTACACTATTTACGCCAAAACCAGTCAAAAGTCCCCAAAATGCCAAAATACAATATGGCACTTATTTTGATTGTCTCACACCTACTGGGACTAACTACACTATCCAAATTATCATTTGGAAATTTTATAACTCATTTTACTCCCGGTTTCATAATAAACCAAAATGTCATTTTAAATCCTTATGACATAATAAATTACCACATGAACATTTTATCTACTCACGAGGTAACTACACAACATATTAGTAAATATTGACGTGACATAACAAATTAATATTTACTCAGCATCTATGAGATAATAACTAATTACTACACATGATAATTAAGGATAAAATGGGCTATCGGAAGAGAGGGTTATTACATACTCCCCCCCTTAAGAGGGAATTTTGCCCCCAAAATTCGGATACACCTCGCAAGAAGAAGTGCGGATACTATTCCCGCAAGTCATCCCCGCGACCCCATGTCGATTCTCGACACTAAGCTGACTATAAAGAACTCATCCCCCAAGGTACTACCGGCGATACCAACGTAACTCTACGCTCTAAGATAGCCACCGACTACATCTAATAGAAACCGTCACGTTGCATCTACTTCGAAAGGAATGTGCCTAAAGGCACCGTCATATCCTTCGTACTCCCTTGCATGAGAGACAAGGAACAAATTATGAACTTGTCGCAAAATGTTTCGATAAAGCGAGTGAATAGTTTATCGGACCCACCGCGACATTTCTAGGAAAGGTACAACATCATGCGGTGCAAGTTTTCCCCTTTTCCTCGAAACGCATAATGCCTTTCACAGGCGATACTCACCACAACATGTGGTCTAATGACCTCAAACTCTAGATGTCTTTTCCTCGCATCGACTGAGCTCTTTCTTCGGTCTTGGTTATACGAGAGACTCATCATCTCGTACTTCCAACCAACAAGGGGAAAATCAACAAGGCCTAACTTACAAGGCTTCTTCTAAAGCGTCGTCCTAATAGTGAATCGACACCAATTCTATATATGTGAATTCAACGAGCGGAAAGCATTGTTCCCAACGACTCTTAAAGTTAGGCATGCCTATAAGGAGTATATGCCTCAGCATGTGGTTTATTCTATTGGTCTGGCCATCCGGGAAATGACAAGAAGTGATTAACCATAGCTCGATTCCCATGACTTTTTGGAAACTTGCCAAGAAAGAGAAACGAAAGTCTTATTCTAGTCGGGACTATAATCAAGGGCACCCCATGCAGTACAACAACCTTCCCATGCCCAGCCAAAAATACTAGCGACGTACATCTTGGCACGATTCGTTATTACCCTGATGTACCGGAACATTAGAACCGCACGATTATTCCATATCTGCTTTACTTAAGTCCCTTTTTGTTCAGGACAAAATTCTCTTAAGGGAAACGCACCCCACCCTCAATGTCAAAAGAGCAGAGTTCTGTTTCCTAAATCAACAGCTTACCTTGAAATAAGATGTTGTTTGCACGAAAGACTAAATTCTGCCCAGGAAGTAGCATCTCTCTTCCTGTACAGCGATCACCCCCAAGATGGACTTCAACTTAAATAGGGGATAATACTCCTTACAAGTTTAAACTTGTGGGGCACGTCCACAATAAATTGATAATCCAGTATTATCACTCCCCGTCATGGCAGAGACTTGCTAAGGAAATCTACCTTCGAGCTTAACCACGTGGCTCAGGGGTATGAGTTAATTCACCCCTACCTCCGTAATACTCCACTACGTGAGGCCTCATCTCCTTCGGCATTAACCACTAACTTCTCGAAATCCTCCCACTACACATGACATGAAACCAAATCACTTGGTATGAGTTTACGCATGACTTAGTCATGGTCAACTCCCAACAACCCTTTTTAAACTTACGTCCCATACTAAAAGTCCCTACGTCTAAACAATCCTAAAGTCTATCTACCTATACCCTATCTAAGTCGTATACACCTAATGTTAAGTATATCCCTAGTGCCCAAGACCCTTCTCAACTTCCGACATTTGCTCAATTTCGTGCGTGGGACGTCTCGTCGAAGCGAAATCCAAACAAGGAACCCTCCCGTTACACTACTACTTCGCGTTGTCAGTCATCGAGGGGTACAGGTCTAAGACACATGTTCGGGACCGAAAAGATCCTACAGCTACACACTAACAATTAAATAACTAAAGAAAAATTACAACGTTCACCCTTCGTGAAACCCTAGGGTTATATGCCCTAAAACATATATACATCTCATTAGGTAGCCTTCTATAAAGGCATAACCCGAAGTCTCAGTTCGACTTCGTACTCCAGTCTCCCTCATATCGATCAGAGGAGAGAACTATATGCAGTGCTCCTATGTCGCACTTTAATAGCCATCAATCACTCTTCTACGTGACTCTCGGCTAAACTCTCCATTCCCACTTCCGATAATAATTTAATAAAACAAAATAAAATAAAAGGGAAGAATAGCATATCTTCACTCACAACATCGTTAAGTGTTCATGCGACGGAGTGTCTCGCAAAGCGAAATCCTAACAAGGAACCCCTCCGTCACATGCCTACTTAACTAGTTGATCGTGGAGATAGAGCGTAATACACATAAATAAGAGAAGGAAAGGTGGTATATCCCCACTCCCTCGTTAAGGTTCGCGCGTGGAGCGTCCCGCAAAAGCGGAATCCAGACAAGGAACCCCTCCTATACGCTACCACTCAACTTGTTGGTCGTGGAGATAAGGCATAGCAATCACATACCAATATCACATCATACTCGACCATGTTAAGGACGAGTAAATCATCCTCAAGCACAATTTAATAAGAGAAATTCCTACATACATACCAACAAAAAAAAGGAATGAGCGAACCATTACCCGTAGAACTCGATACAAATGAAAAATACTCTCAGCAGATATTATGAAATCTGAAATCTGAGAAGAGCTCATAAAACAAATGAGCGCGTAACACCCGCATCGAATGACATATAACTCACGTATCTCAGAGTAAAAACTTACCCTCAATAACGGGTGGTGCCGGAAGGGCTGGAGGAAACATAGCCTCCCGATCATGACAAACACGTCCATACTGTAGTTGCCCCTGCTGCGGAGGAACAACCCTAATAGGTACCGGAGGTGGAAACAGAACACATAGCTGCTGTGGAGCCCGATGAAACTGACCCCCAATCATCTGAGGACACTCTCTCTTGATATGACCTGCCTCCCCACATTGGAAGCACCGTCCCTTCATGTCCTCCCTACCTCGACCTCCGACATTTCTAAACTGGGAAAAACCTCGGCCCGGATGACCTCTACCTCCAGGGCCACCCCGATCTGCCAGATGTAAAGCACCTTGTCCGTGCCCATTATTGCCCCTCGCAATAAACTTCCCAAGCTTCCCTACTTGCTTCATTTCAGTAGCTTTCTTGCTACCCTGCATATATAATCGATGCTCCTGGCAATGGAGTAAGGCTGCATTCATAACCTCACCAAAAGTCTGGAAAGATGGGTTACCCAATAAGTGTTTTCGGATTCTCCAGTTTAGACCTCCCATAAACTTCGAGATCTTCTTCTCTTCCGGAGTCACCTCATCTGGTACAAAACTTGCTAAACGGGTGAACTCCTCTCCATACTCCGCTACCGACCTCTCCCCTTGCTCTACATCTTGCAACTTCCTCTTCATCTCCCTCTGAACAGCGGGAGGAAAATACTTAAGATCAAACAAAGCCCAGAACTCAGTGATTGACATGGTGTCTCTTTGTTCTGGGGTGGTCATCGTCTCCCACCAGTGTAACGCAGATCCGACAAGCTTAAAAGTGGTCAGGACTTGTTTCTTATCCTCACTGCATTCTATCATTCGAAGGTGGCGTTGCATGTCTTTCTTCCATTGATTGGCTTTAATAACATCCGCACCTCCCTCGAATTCCGGGGGATTGCCCTTTAGAAAGGACTCCCTAACCCTTTCCCACGGAGTAAGTCCCGTAGGAGCTTGAACACCTGGAGCCCATGGCAATTGTTGGATCACTACGGTTATGGCGGCATTAACCGCTCCATCCACTATGCTTGCTACATCCGCAACATTAACAGTCCCTTGTAGTGGCGGTGGAGGACCTACTTCCTTCTCTACGATCTGAATACGTCTCGTTGGGTGACCTCTCTCAGGCGGCATCTGAGATGGAAGAACAATAGTATTAGAATACTAGTTAAAACAATCTATCTTGCAGAAGATCGCAAACATAAGCAACAAGGAGTCCTAGTATTAGGCCCTACATCAAAGAACACCACGGTAGAACGAGACAAGTCCACACAGATCCTAGTACTCTAGAACCTGATGCTCTGATACCATCTGTGACAACCCGCAATCCGAGATAAGGGGTGGCCAGCCCGATACTCAAACGTAACAGGAATCATGGATGGATATCATTCTCAGCATCACAAGAAAAACTGAGTATACAGGAAAACCACCCAATAAATCAGAAAACGGGTTGCCAAAAAGTGTAAAATTTTAAAAATGCGGTTATGAAAATTTTAAACTAACAACCCAATCTGACAGCAAGTGAAATTTCCAAAAGATAACATATAATATAACTAAAACGAATGTATACCAATGGACCGAATAAGTTGTCGGTCCACAGCTACATAAGACAACGTACAACAATATAAAATATCTTACATAGTACAATCATTAATAAAATACAAATGTTTGGGCCACACGCCCGAGGGACAAGACCCGATCATAACTAGAATAACAAGAATGAAAGCGTCTAATACAACATCCTGTAATGACCCGCAAGATCTTACAGCTCGTCGAAAGTGCAGGGAACTTGGAAAAGTCAAGTCGGGCGTCCTTGCGGTGGAGCACCTGAGCGAATAAAAGAATATATATACAACAGGGAAAGTAAACCGGTCAGGGCCGGGTTCTATATGATTACCAGAAGAATAAAAAGCATGATAGATATGAATAGTTACACATGAATGATGAGGATGATAAAATGACATGCTATCTAAAATTACAAGCAGGAATTTAATGTAAAGCAATTTAATTTAAAACCCTTCCTTATTAACACAATTTCCATTTCCTTCAGACGTTCATTATTAGGAATAAAACCATGTAATTTGTTAAGTCAAGAAGTTATAATCTCTATTCATAGATTAAAACTTCCCATTTTTATTTACATTCCTTATTAGGAATATCATGTACATCAAGTGCTCTTTATGGCACATATCTATGCTCTTTATGGCATTCATCATACGCTCTTTATGGCGTTTATCAACCATCAAGTCCAACTTGATGAAAATATAGTTATATTCATATACATATAACGATATCTAAGACCGCCCGTCCGGGTTTCACCACTGTGCGCGCCCCTAAATGACCATCATCTTCCAGGGCCTAACATAAGACAACCTGGGCACCTATCGCAATACGTCGGGAAGCGGCCATGAGCCTGCGTGGTAGCCAAGACCACACCCGGAATCTTCCTACCAGCACAGAAAAATATACAACCGTAAGCGCTCCCATGGCCTAGGACTATATCCACCCTGCATTCATTAGCCAGGGGGCTTCACCTAACGAGCGAACTTCCCTTATGATGTCATTTAGAGAGGTGTGTAACAGTAATTTAACATTTACATTTATCATCATTTTATTTCCAAAAATCCATTTCCATTAATCATGTGATTGGTTCTTCATTATTAAACCTAACATCATTAAACAACGGGGTTCATTCTAGTTGAACCTATTATCATTAAACTCCTATGGGTTCATTTTATACGAACCTAATTCCCATCAAATATTATCAATCATTCCTCAAATTACAATCCCCGATTAACTCTCCAAATGATCATTATGATCCTACAAATCTCCAAGGCCTATGTAACTTGACAAGCCCTCCTAGTCTCCAAGTTAGGGTACCTAACTTCCAAACTTCTAAGAGTTTGAATAAAAGAAGTAATGCCTTAACATTACTTTAAACCTCCCCGAAACAAACCCCATATGAACCCATTTCTAGTCCAGGGTGACGACCAAACTCCATAGCTACTCTAGGACTCTAAGTTTACTTCTTTAAAGAAGTTTCCTAGGTCCTAATCCTAAAGAATAAGGATGAAAATTAAAAGGAAAAAGACCCCAAAACTGCTGGAACCGAATCGATTCGCCCCTAGGGCCAAATCGATTCTCACGAGCGAATCGATTCGCTCTTAAAGCGAATCGGTTCGGACAACAAAATTTGGTTTCTGGAAATGCCGAATCGATTCGGTCTTAATCCGAATCGATTCGGACAACAAGACCTGGTACTCTGCATCTATGCGAATCGATTCGCCCTAAGGGCCGAATCGATTCGCCTCTGCGGAAATGCCAAGAATGGCTATGGAGTCTTGAACTCCAAAATTCTAACCAACCCAAAACCAACCAAACCCAATTCATTTGATGGAACTAGTACACAAAAAATACACCCAACTACCATCATTTGTAATATTTATCATCCAAATCAATCTCAAAGGGTTAAATACCCAAAATTCCACAAAAACCCTAACATTTCTAAATCATAAATATCAATGCAATTTATTCTACTTAAATCATAAACTTGCAAGTAGATTACTTGCCTCAAGGTAAGAATCTGATTTGGTGAAGAAGGAAGCAACAATCCAAGCTCCAATCTCTCTTTTTTCTCCAAAGCTCTATTCCTCTCTCTACTCTCTCTAGGGCTCAATTGTGTAAAATGGAAGAATGGGAATAGGGGTGGGAAATAAAACAGGGCTTAAGTCCCATAAGCCCACTTAAGTGACTAATACGCGATAAAATATACGCGACTACACTATTTACGCCAAAACCAGTCAAAAGTCCCCAAAATGCCAAAATACAATATGGCACTTATTTTGACTGTCTCACACCTACCGGGACTAACTACACTATCCAAATTATCATTTGGAAATTTTATAACTCATTTTACTCCCGGTTTCATAATAAACCAAAATGTCATTTTAAATCCTTATGACATAATAAATTACCACATGAACATTTTATCTACTCACGAGGTAACTACACAACATATTAGTAAATATTGACTTGACATAACAAATTAATATTTACTCAGCATCTATGAGATAATAACTAATTACTACACATGATAATTAAGGATAAAATGGGCTATCGGAAGAGAGGGTTATTACATACTCCCCCCCTTAAGAGGGAATTTTTCCCCCAAAATTCGGATACACCTCGCAAGAAGAAGTGCGGATACTATTCCCGCAAGTCATCCCCGCGACCCCATGTCGATTCTCGACACTAAGCTGACTATAAAGAACTCATCCCCCAAGGTACTACCGGCGATACCAACGTAACTCTACACTCTAAGATAGCCACCGACTACATCTAATAGAAACCGTCACGTTGCATCTACTTCGAAAGGAATGTGCCTAAAGGCACCGTCATGTCCTTCGTACTCCCTTGCATGAGAGACAAGGAACAAATTATGAACTTGTCGCAAAATGTTTCGATAAAGCGAGTGAATAGTTTATCGGACCCACCGCGACATTTCTAGGAAAGGTACAACATCATGCGGTGCAAGTTTTCCCCTTTTCCTCGAAACGCATAATGCCTTTCACAGGCGATACTCACCACAACATGTGGTCTAATGACCTCAAACTCTAGATGTCTTTTCCTCGCATCGACTGAGCTCTTTCTTCGGTCTTGGTTATACGAGAGACTCATCATCTCGTACTTCCAACCAACAAGGGGAAAATCAACAAGGCCTAACTTACAAGGCTTCTTCTAAAGTGTCGTCCTAATAGTGAATCGACACCAATTCTATATATGTGAATTCAACGAGCGGAAAGCATTGTTCCCAACGACTCTTAAAGTTAGGCATGCCTATAAGGAGTATATGCCTCAGCATATGGTTTATTCTATTGGTCTGGCCATCCGGGAAATGACAAGAAGTGATTAACCATAGTTCGATTCCCATGACTTTTTGGAAACTTGCCAAGAATGAGAAACGGAAGTCTTATTCTAGTCGGGACTATAATCAAGGGCACCCCATGCAGTACAACAACCTTCCCATGCCCAGCCAAAAATACTAGCGACGTACATCTTGGCACGATTCGTTATTACCCTGATGTACCGGAACGTTAGAACCGCACGATTATTCCATATCTGCTTTACTTAAGTCCCTTTTTGTTCAGGACAAAATTCTCTTAAGGGAAACGCACCCCACCCTCAATGTCAAAAGAGCAGAGTTCTGTTTCCTAAATCAACAGCTTACCTTGAAATAAGATGTTGTTTGCACGAAAGACTAAATTCTGCCCAGGAAGTAGCATCTCTTTTCCTGTACAGCGATCACCCCCAAGATGGACTTCAACTTAAATAGGGGATAATACTCCTTACAAGTTTAAACTTGTGGGGCACGTCCACAATAAATTGATACTCCAGTATTATCACTCCCCGTCATGGCAGAGACTTGCTAAGGAAATCTACCTTCGAGCTTAACCACGTGGCTCAGGGGTATGAGTTAATTCACCCCTACCTCCGTAATACTCCACTACGTGAGGCCTCATCTCCTTCGGCATTAACCACTAACTTCTCGAAATCCTACCACTACACATGACATGAAACCAAATCACTTGGTATGAGTTTACGCATGACTTAGTCATGGTCAACTCCCAACAACCCTTTTTAAACTTACGTCCCATACTAAAAGTCCCTACGTCTAAACAATCCTAAAGTCTATCTACCTATACCCTATCTAAGTCGTATACACCTAATGTTAAGTATATCCCTAGTGCCCAAGACCCTTCTCAACTTCCGACATTTGCTCAATTTCGTGCGTGGGACGTCTCACCGAAGCGAAATCCAAACAAGGAACCCTCCCGTTACACTACTACTTCGCGTTGTCAGTCATCGAGGGGTACAGGTCTAAGACACATGTTCGGGACCGAAAAGATCCTACAGCTACACACTAACAATTTAAATAACTAAAGAAAAATTACAACGTTCACCCTTCGTGAAACCCTAGGGTTATATGCCCTAAAACATATATACATCTCATTAGGTAGCCTTCTATAAAGGCATAACCCGAAGTCTCAGTTCGACTTCGTACTCCAGTCTCCCTCATATCGATCAGAGGAGAGAACTATATGCAGTGCTCCTATGTCGCACTTTAATAGCCATCAATCACTCTTCTACGTGACTCTCGGCTAAACTCTCCATTCCCACTTCCGATAATAATTTAATAAAACAAAATAAAATAAAAGGGAAGAATAGCATATCTTCACTCACAACATCGCTAAGTGTTCATGCGACGGAGTGTCTCGCAAAGCGAAATCCTAACAAGGAACCCCTCCGTCACATGCCTACTTAACTAGTTGATCATGGAAATAGAGCGTAATACACATAAATAAGAGAAGGAAAGGTGGTATATCCCCACTCCCTCGTTAAGGTTCGCGCGTGGAGCGTCCCGCAAAAGCGGAATCCAGACAAGGAACCCCTCCTATACGCTACCACTCAACTTGTTGGTCGTGGAGATAAGGCATAGCAATCACATACCAATATCACATCATACTCGACCATGTTAAGGACGAGTAAATCGGCCTCAAGCACAATTTAATAAGAGAAATTCCTACATACATACCAACAAAAAAAAGGAATGAGCGAACCATTACCCATAGAACTCGATACAAATGAAAAATACTCTCAGCAGATATTATGAAATCTGAAATCTGAGAAGAGGTCATAAAACAAATGAGCGCGTAACACCCGCATCGAATAACATATAACTCACGTATCTCAGAGTAAAAACTTACCCTCAATAACGGGTGGTGCCGGAAGGGCTGGAGGAAACATAGCCTCCCGATCATGACAAACACGTCCATACTGTAGTTGCCCCTGCTGTGGAGGAACAATCCTAATAGGTACCGGAGGTGGAAATAGAACACATAGCTGCTGTCGAGCCTGATGAAACTGACCCCCAATCATCTGAGGACACTCTCTCTTGATATGACCTGCCTCCCCACATTGGAAGCACCGTCCCTTCATGTCCTCCCGACCTCGACCTCCGACATTCCTAAACTGGGAAAAACCTCGGCCCGGATGACCTCTACCTCCAGGGCCACCCCGATCTGCCGGATGTAAAGCACCTTGTCCGTGCCCATTATTGCCCCTCGCAATAAACTTCCCAAGCTTCCCTACTTGCTTCATTTCAGTAGCTTTCTTGCTACCCTGCATATATAATTGATGCTCCTGGCAATGGAGTAAGGCTGCATTCATAACCTCACCAAAAGTCTGGAAAGCTGGGTTACCCAATAAGTGTTTTCGGATTCTCCAGTTTAGACCTCCCATAAACTTCGAGATCTTCTTCTCTTCCGGAGTCACCTCATCTGGTACAAAACTTGCTAAACGGGTGAACTCCTCTCCATACTCCGCTACCGACCTCTCCCCTTGCTCTACATCTTGGAACTTCCTCTTCATCTCCCTCTGAACAGCGGGAGGAAAATACTTAAGATCAAACAAAGCCCAGAACTCAGTGATTGACATGGTGTCTCTTTGTTCTGGGGTGGTCATCGTCTCCCACCAGTGTAACGCAGATCCGACAAGCTTAAAAGTGGTCAGGACTTGTTTCTTATCCTCACTGCATTCTATCATTCGAAGGTGGCGTTGCATGTCTTTCTTCCATTGATTGGCTTTAATAACATCCGCACCTCCCTCGAATTCCGGGGGATTGCCCTTTAGAAAGGACTCCCTAACCCTTTCCCACGGAGTAAGTCCCGTAGGATCTTGAACACCTGGAGCCCATGGCAATTGTTGGATCACTACGGTTATGGCGGCATTAACCGCTCCATCCACTATGCTTGCTACATCCGCAACATTAACAGTCCCTTGTAGTGGCGGTGGAGGACCTACTTCCTTCTCTACGATCTGAATACGTCTCGCTGGGTGACCTCTCTCAGGCGGCATCTGAGATGGAAGAACAATAATATTAGAATACTAGTTAAAACAATCTATCTTGCAGAAGATCGCAAACATAAGCAACAAGGAGTCCTAGTATTAGGCCCTACATCAAAGAATGCCACGGTAGAACGAGACAAGTCCACACAGATCCTAGTACTCTAGAACCTGATGCTCTGATACCATCTGTGACAACCCGCAATCCGAGATAAGGGGTGGCCAGCCCGATACTCAAACGTAACAGGAATCATGGATGGATATCATTCTCAGCATCACAAGAAAAACTGAGTATACAGGAAAACCACCCAATAATCAGAAAACGGGTTGCCAAAAAGTGTAAAATTTTAAAAATGCGGTTATGAAAATTTTAAACTAACAACCCAATCTGACAGCAAGTGAAATTTCCAAAAGATAACATATAATATAACCAAAACGAATGTATACCAATGGACCGAATAAGCTGTCGGTCCACAGCTACATAAGACAACGTACAACAATATAAAATATCTTACATAGTACAATCATTAATCAAATACAAATGTTTGGGCCACACGCCCGAGGGACAAGACCCGATCATAACTAGAATAAGAAGAATGAAAGCGTCTAATACAACATCCTGTAATGACCCGCAAGATCTTACAGCTCGTCGAAAGTGCAGGGAACTTGGAAAAGTCAAGTCGGGCGTCCTTGCGGTGGAGCACCTGAGTGGATAAAAGAATATATATACAACAGGGAAAGTAAACCGGTCAGGGCCGGGTTCTATATGATTACCAGAAGAATAAAAAGCATGATAGATATGAATAGTTACACATGAATGATGAGGATGATAAAATGACATGCTATCTAAAATTACAAGCAGGAATTTAATGTAAAGCAATTTAATTTAAAACCCTTCCTTATTAACACAATTTCCATTTCCTTCAAATGTTCATTATTAGGAATAAAACCATGTAATTTGTTAAGTCAAGAAGTTATAATCTCTATTCATTGATTAAAACTTCCCATTTTTATTTACATTCCTTATTAGGAATATCATGTACATCAAGTGCTCTTTATGGCACATATCTATGCTCTTTATGGCATTCATCATACGCTCTTTATGGCGTTTATCAACCATCAAGTCCAACTTGATGAAAATATAGTTATATTCATATACATATAACGATATCTAAGACCGCCCGTCCGGGTTTCACCACTGTGCGCGCCCCTAAATGACCATCATCTTCCAGGGCCTAACATAAGACAACCTGGGCACCTATCGCAATACGTCGGGAAGCGGCCATGAGCCTGCGTGGTAGCCAAGACCACACCCGGAATCTTCCTACCAGCACAGAAAAATATACAACCATAAGCGCTCCCATGGCCTAGGACTATATCCACCCTGCATTCATTAGCCAGGGGGCTTCACCTAACGAGCGAACTTCCCTTATGATGTCATTTAGAGAGGTGTGTAACAGTAATTTAACATTTACATTTATCATCATTTTATTTCCAAAAATCCATTTCCATTAATCATGTGATTGGTTCTTCATTATTAAACCTAACATCATTAAACAACGGGGTTCATTCTAGTTGAACCTATTATCATTAAACTCCTATGGGTTCATTTTATGAGAACCTAATTCCCATCAAATATTATCATTCATTCCTCAAATTACAATCCCCGATTAACTCTCCAAATGATCATTATGATCCTACAAATCTCCAAGGCCTTAGTAACTTGACAAGCCCTCCTAGTCTCCAAGTTAGGGTACCTAACTTCCAAACTTCTAAGAGTTTGAATAAAAGAAGTAATGCCTTAACATTACTTTAAACCTCCCCGAAACAAACCCCAGATGAACCCATTTCTAGTCCAGGGTGACGACCAAACTCCATAGCTACTCTAGGACTCTAAGTTTACTTCTTTAAAGAAGTTTCCTAGGTCCTAATCCTAAAGAATAAGGATGAAAATTAAAAGGAAAAAGACCCCAAAACTGCTGGAACCGAATCGATTCGCCCCTAGGGCCGAATCGATTCTCACGAGCGAATCGATTCGCTCTTAAAGCGAATCGGTTCGGATAACAAAATTTGGTTTCTGCAAATGCCGAATCGATTCGGACTTAATCCGAATCGATTCGGACAACAAGACCTGGGACTCTGCATCTATGCGAATCGATTCGCCCTAAGGGACGAATCGATTCGCCCCTGCGGAAATGCCAAGAATGGCTATGGAGTCTTGAACTCCAAAATTCTAACCAACCCAAAACCAACCAAACCCAATTCATTTGATGGAACTAGTACACCAAAAATACACCCAACTACCATCATTTGTAATATTTATCATCCAAATCAATCTCAAAGGGTTAAATACCCAAAATTCCACCAAAACCCTAACATTTCTAAATCATAAATATCAATGCAATTTATTCTACTTAAATCATAAACTTGCAAGTAGATTACTTGCCTCAAGGTAAGAATCTGATTTGGTGAAGAAGGAAGCAACAATCCAAGATCCAATCTCTCTTTTTTCTCCAAAGCTCTCTTCCTCTCTCTACTCTCTCTAGGGCTCAATTGTGTAAAATGGAAGAATGGGAATAGGGGTGGGAAATAAAACGGGGCTTAAGTCCCATAAGCCCACTTAAGTGACTAATACGCGATAAAATATACGCGACTACACTATTTACGCCAAAACCAGTCAAAAGTCCCCAAAATGCCAAAATGCAATATGGCACTTATTTTGACTGTCTCACACCTACCGGGACTAACTACACTATCCAAATTATCATTTGGAAATTTTATAACTCATTTTACTCCCGGTTTCATAATAAACCAAAATGTCATTTTAAATCCTTATGACATAATAAATTACCACATGAACATTTTATCTACTCACGAGGTAACTACACAACATATTAGTAAATATTGACTTGACATAACAAATTAATATTTACTCAGCATCTATGAGATAATAACTAATTACTACACATGATAATTAAGGATAAAATGGGCTATCGGAAGAGAGGGTTATTACAATTATGTGTCTCATATAACATTATACAATACAATGTGGTCTAATGTTTATATTCAATATATTTGACCAACTTTATATATAATACCAAGTTTATATATATTTGACCATCTGCTCTCAAGTTAAGAGTTCACCAAAACTCTAAATTGTATGTTAGAGTATAATGGGTGACAATTGGAACTGAACATATGCTAAATGTGAAGGGAAATTACCGAGGGGCATAATGCAGCATATCATTGACATTCTCTAAATAAAAGTACAATTGTTAGTGGCAGGACATAATGCTAGGCCAAGAGGGTTCTTATGTATGCCAAGGTAATTTGGGTTTATTTTGTTGCATCACACATTAGCCCATATTAAAGTGATCCACCATTTTAGTGCACACCCATGATCAAGTTGGGGATGCCCAATATAGGCCAAATTCTAGTGCAGTTCAAGTTAGGGATGCCCCATGCAGCCGATCCATCACTCATCATCATGTATGCAGATGATGCAACACTCATCATCGTCAAATCCACATAAATCAAAATCAGTATAAAAGTATAAGCCACCAAATCAGGAAGGAAAAAAAGTAAAGATACCATTACCAAATATAGAAGTACGTAGATAAATAGTTTAACCATTTTGTGTAATCTATGTTTAGGCTAATATGGAGTATATACAAATACAATACATCAATATTAGTGGGGTATAACCTAATTGTTTTAGGAATGTTATCTTAAAAATGGTTTAAAACTCAGAAAATAGTACTGCAACAACCCCATTAAATAATTCTCACGATCATGTATGTTTAAAAACAACTACCAACATTAAAAAAGTAATGTACACGCATACAATGACATCCTAAATACAGAGAAAGACAAAACAAATAAGAGGGTTTACCTCAAGTATCTTTAACCCGGAAAACATTATATAAATTCCAAATTAGTACCTGAAAAATAAAACATAAATAACAAAATTCATTCTCCACGTGGATAAAAAATAGTTGAAGTGGAAACAATATCAACTTAAATATGAAATTCACTCATATAAAATATTATTTAGGAAAATATATTATGACCTTGGAGAACAAATTGCAGAGGGTAGCCTACACAAATTGCAAAGGGTAACCTGCTTCTAATGGAACTGAATATGATGTAGTAATTCCAGTAATTCCTTCACAACTGAGTCATTCTATATATAAGACGTTTAAGTAGTTTCAGTAATTTCTTCACAGCTGAATATGATGTAATAATTCTAGTAATTTTTAAGTTTTCGCTAGATTATTCGAACTCTCCCCTGAGCTGGTTACTCTGAAGAATTTGCCGAGTAATTTTACATTATTCTTCATTGCCATGTACCACTTACGATAGACTTATTGTTGTGCCAATGGAACAAAGTAAATTTATGCCTTCAAGTCACAATACATGTGATAAAAGTAACAGTCCATGTGAAATAAATTAACACAACAAATCAAGGATATCACATTTGTTGTCTAACTTGAAATGTCAAGACTTTGGGATCAACACCTTGTTATAATAAACAAAAAAGAAAAGGAATAATCATTTAACAAAGACAAAACCAATAGACCATGTTACTAATCAATAGCATTTTTCCAACAAAACAAATCATATAAAACGACACCACATGCAGTAATACAATGTACATTTAGGAAAATATTAGTTAAGCTAAAAATATAAAAGTAAATCCATGTGCAAGTAGTTAATTTATGGATAAATCGAACATTATCTAAAGATCACTAAGGCGATCAACAACTTTCAACTAAAAGTTGGTTCATATACAAAATTGGGGTAAATATCACAAAGTCAGAAGCATTTAGAGGGACTCAAAATCTTAAAAAAATTCCATCCCCCACCAATTAGTAAGTTAAAATTTCAACTCGAAACACCCAAAACCAATTCATCTAAATACATGTGAGTTTTGCTAATTCATCGAACCACCCAAAAACAATATATTAAAACACCCGAAACCAAATTAGTACCTTAAAACCAAAATATATTATTAAAAAAAGACATCGAAACTAACGCACAATATGTCATTACATTATCTACATGCAAACACAAAAGAAAAAGGTCCAAAAACAAAGCACGGTACCTATATGGAGATTCTCTCAAACACTTGGTAGGGATACAAATATTCATTATTTGAACATCCTTTTAGAAAAATGAGCGCAAGAGAGAGTACCAATAATAATAATACACAGATGCATACATTTAATTAATAGTACCAAATCCTTAAACGTCTCTTCCACCCCAAAATTACTTCAACCACAAAGAAAGTGAAAATCAAAATGAAGGAATCACAAAAAAACATAGTGAGAGTTTAGACATACATCCTCAAACTCCTAGGGATGGTTCGCACAAAAAAAACATGAAAAAGCGGAGCTTTTCTCAATCAATGCTCTGATACCAATTGTTGGTGACCAAGTCCCCCGAGTTTTAACAAAATTCATATTATACTTCAAAAAGTAATAATTTCCTTTTTAGATGCGGAAGCGTAGATGATGGTTCAAATTAAAACAAATTAACAAATTTTAATATCTATTCAAATTAAAATTCAACCAAGTGAAATATGATGGAACACACACACCATTCGATTTCACTTAAACACTATTAATTTAATCCAAGTCCTAGAAATTTGCCTAAGTCATATTTTTCAAATTTAGCAAATTAGGCCAAACCAATTTTATCAAATTAAATTAAATGACTTGAATTAAATTAACTAAACATTACCCCAATTAAATTTGCACCAAATTAAACAAGTAGTGATTAAACCAAATTTTATCTTGTTACCTAAGCATGCGTTCTAGGTGAGTATAGCAAGATAAAATAAACAATTAATCAATACGCCGCGATGTACGAGGAAAAATCCACAACGGGAAAAAATCTCGAACCACCATAGCCTCAAATCCACTAAGTATGGTTTTACAAATACAAGACTGTAAGACTTACAACACTCGACTCAATCTCTCTCAAGCCTCGACGCTTCTTCTTGTATACAACTTCGCCTAGCGAAAAACCACAGAGCTCCACTGCAGTCTCGGAATCCTCCGATCGGACTTTTTATGGTCACCGTCACCCAAATTAGGAGCCTTTCTCCAAGTGGGTAAATCGACGCAAACTTCTTCTTTTTTGTGTGATGTAGAAGCAAACCCAAATGAACTCTTCAAACGGTAGAGTAATACCCGGTGCCAAACACTCCAAGAAATGATATATATATTGGAACATGGAATAAACAATATGGGGGTAAACTAGAGTGTTAAATGATTTTTCCTTGATAAATAGACACTCAAAACATGAACTTTTTCCTTTTGAAAATTTTCTCTCAAACTCTCTCTTAGAGATGGAAAGATGTGAAAAAGTTAAGTAGAAAAAGTTGGTTCCCGTACATAAGAAGTTCTGTCCAAAGATAGTGGGAAACATGAAAAAACTGCTCAAAACTGCCAATTAAACTATTCCCGCCAAAACTCGTTCGAACGATATTTTTGTTCGAACGAAGTTTCATTTGAACGAGGCTTCTAACGAAGTTCCAGTGTGAACTCGTTAGAAATCTCGTTGGAAATATCGTTCGAACATCATTCTCGTTCGAACGACATTCTAGTGGCCTATATGGGAACTCATTGGCAAACTCGTTCAAACGACAAACTCGTTCGAACGACAATTCGAACGAACTTCCAGAAAGTATAAAAATTCGATTTTTAGCCCAGAAACTTTATACACTATATTATAAATGTTTAATAAATCTTTCTAAAAATAAACAACAGTTTTAAATAAACTACACCCAATCCCAATGTAAAAATGATCCAAGCTCCTATATATATATTCAAAATGCATTCATACCTTAGGAGCAATTGGAACCATGTTGATGACGTAGAAATGAGGCACAACAAACTCGGCACGATGATGAAGCTTTATACTCTTGGCCACTACGTCTTCAACAAACACGTCACGGGCTTGAATGGATACAATTGAAATCTATCCTATGACTCAAATATTTTTGTCCGGAATTTAGTCAAAACTACAAAGGATTCAACTGGAAATTTGTGTCCTTACAAATCTCCCCATTTGGCTATTCCGGGATAAAAACTAAAAAAAAATCCTAAAGGGTCGTAAACCTCACTAGACTAAAAAACAATCCCACCCAATACTTGACACAAGACCCAAGGATCAAAATCTTTACTAGAGAAAGCTGCCACTTTTAATATAATTCTTGCACACTTAAGCAAACACATTAAACGCAGAGGGAATATCACAATATTTAATGAAATTAAAGTAAGTACTCCCCCTAAATTAATTCTCCCCTTTATCAAATAAATGACCTACTTAGAAAGACATCCCCTCCTAAGATAAATCTCCCCCAAACTAAGATACGATTCTAATAGAAATAGATACCATTTCTCCCCCTATCATTCTCCCCCTTTTTGTTCAGGAATAGACAAAGGATAAAGAATTAACAATTAACTTATCTTCCCCAATTAAAGCATATACACCCTCTAAACTAAGAAAGGGATAAATACAATGGGATAACAAGCTAAAAACATGTAATTGTGCATAAAGTGATGAGAACATTAAAGCACATGGGCAACTAAAATGCAACCAATCCATAGAGATATGAATATCAACTATGATGGGATAACAAAAGATATCAATTGATTGTAGTAATCTAAGCATGTGATATCGAAACAAAATTATCAACAAGATAGATACCAAAAATGAATTAAAGCATAGATGGACTAGAAAGCAAGGCAAAAACTAAACAAAAATATCATATATATGTATACAAAATAGATTCAAACTAAGAAGAAGTACACACATATAGATATAAACACCAAAATGACACAAAACAAAATAACATAAGTTTTTCACACTCTTATAGCATAAATGTGTCATATGGAAACGGAAGTGTTGGGGTGTGAACAAGATACCAATGAATTAAAACCCAATCACTTAAACGTGTTCATGTAGTTCGCATTTGATTGCAAAACTTTATCAACTAGAATTTAGCCTTTATGTGATAGGATAAAGTGAACTAATGAACAAACAAACACAATACAAAAAAGCCTATCATGTTGATGATTCTACAAACCAATAGAGTCGTGACATTGAAAGCGCAACTAGGATAAATGGACATTGTGCAAACCGTTGATATATCATCCAAACTACCTCAATAAGCATATATATTATTCTTTTGAATGAATAAATCAACTAAACAAATTAGGCCTTGGCAAATTATTTTTCTTTTAATGCCATATTTTCTTTTTGGCCTTTGGACCACGTATTTCTTCTAGGTCCAAGCAAATGGTGGATTACTATTCGCAAAGGATAATAAATCCTTTTGGAGCCCTTCCCCGTGCATATTTATATCTATCATTTTTACATCACACAAATCTCACGTGCAACGGATTGTGACATGCACTAGTCCTCCTAGGTCACAATTATGTAGATGACTAGATTGGTAGGAGAACATCTCACAAAGCTCAAATATAACATGTGACGTTAAGGTTCAAAAAGCTCGTGCATGTGTGTAAAGGCATATAAAAGTGAATCCATTAATCAAGTCAAACTTAAGCTACTCTATGTAAACATGATAAAGAACATTTTAAGGATTAAAATTCTAACCAAAAGCTCGAGCCACATGGGAGCGAAATGAGTATTCAAACACAAACATATGCCACAAAATCTTTGTAAAACCAAAATACACACAAAAAAACTTGTTGAGTTTTTAAAATTTTTAATCAAAACTAAAAATATATACTCAAAATACAAACAAAAATCAATTGAATTTTTCATTAAAGCTTAAATTACAAAGAGATAAAAACCCAAATGATAAACAAAAATCTTTTGTATTTTTCATTTAATGCAAACAAAATAAATATAATACAAAACATAAACAAGGCATGATTTCTAGCATAAGATATGAAATACAGTAATGACTAGAAAATGACTAAATATGCATACACCTAGCAATGATATATAATATGAAGCACAAAAGGCTAGAGTATGCAAACAACTAACACATTCAACCTTTAAATTTAGCAAGGGAGGTTTCATGTGAAAGCAAATGAGAATTAACAAATCTAATATCTAGCACATCTAAAAATGATTTTCGAACCCATATAGATGTATATTTAAAATGATGGGATTTGGAAATAAATGGGATGCTAGACATAGACTTCCTAGAACTTCTTTTAAGATCAAAACAAAATTACCTAAGGTGACCTTTCCTACCACAATGCAAGCATGTGTAAACACGAGGAGTGTTACCTAAGGTGTGACCTTTTCTAAAGTCTTTGGATAAAGTAGACCCTCTAAAACAATCAATGGTTTTAGCTTTAGCAACGGAAGTATTTGAACTAGATGAGCTAGAACCATCACAACTACTACTCGAGTCTTGTAAGTCATTTTTCATTTTTGAAATATCGGACTCAAGTAATAAATTAGACTCCTCAATTTTACGGGACTCCTTCTTTAAATTTTCTATAACTCCTAGAAGGTTATCACACTTCCCCTCGATGTAAGCAAACTTGTCCCTAAGAGTCTTTTCACGACTATCACTCTCTTTTTTGGACCTTTCTAAAATATTAAAATTGTAATTTAAGTCCATGAGCTTTTCACGAAAAATATCTTTTTGAGATAGGGAGATTTGCAAAAATTCAACTTTAGATTTAAAAAGAATTTTCATCTTCAAGCAATTTAATTCTTTTTGCAAATCTCAAATTTAATTGTCTTCATTTTTCATTACACTTATTAAGCTCATTAAATTTCTCTCGAATAATAAAAAATTCATTATCATTAGAAATGGACAAATTTTCATTAAGACGTCCCATCGAGAGATACAAAAAAAAATGAGAGTGAGTAATAAATGAACCACCTAAAAAATGCAAGGAGCACAAAAATTATAAAAGAAAAAAAAACAGATCTTTAACGTGATAAATTAGTGCTCCGGCTCTGACACCAATTTGAAAAAGTGGAGCTTTTCTCAATCAATGCTCTGATACCAATTTTTGGTGTGCGAGGCCCCCAAATTTTAACAAAATTCTTATTATACTTCAAAAAGTAATAATTTCCTTTTTAGATACGGAAGCGTAGATGATGGTTCAAATTAAAACAAATTAACAAATTTTAATTTCTATTCAAATTAAAATTAAACCAAGTGAAATATGATGGAACACACACACAATTTGATTTCACTAAAACACAATTAATTTAATCCCAAGTTCTAGAAATTTGCCTAAGTCATATGTTTCAAATATACCAAATTAGGCCAAACCAATTTTATCAAATTAAATTAAATGAATTTAATTAAATTAACTAAACACTACCCAAATTATATTTTCACCAAATTAAACAAGTAGTGATTAAACCAAATTTTATATTATTACCTAAGCATGCGTTCTAGGTGAGTATAGAAAGATACAATAAACAATTAATCACTACGCCACGATGTACGAGGAAAAACCCACAACGAGAAAAAACCTCGGCCGACCCTAGCCTCAAATCCACTATGTATGGTTTTGCAAATACAAGATAGTAAGACTTACAACACTCGACTCGATCCCTCTTAAGCCCCGACGCTTCTTCTTGTATACACCTTCGCCTAGAGAATAACCACGGAGCTCCACCACAATCTCAGTATCCTCCGATCGAATTTTTTATGGTCACCGTCACCCAAACTAGGAGCCTTTCGCTAAGTGGGTAAATCAACGCAAACTTCTTCTTCTTTGTGGGATGTAGAAGCAAACCCAAACGAACTCTTCAAATGGTAGAATAATACCCGGTGCCAAACACTCCAAGAAATGGTATATATATTGGAACTTGGAATAAACAATATGGGTGTAAAATATAGTGTTAAATCATTTTTCCTTGAAAAATTAGACACTCAAAACATGAACTTTTTCCTTTTGAAATTTTTCTCTCAAACTCTCTCTTGGAGATGGAAAGATGTGAAAAAGTTTAGTGGAAAAAGTTAGTTCCCGCACATAAGAAGTTCTGTCAAAAGATAGTGGGAAAAGAAGTGGGAAACATGGGAAAACTGCTCAAAACTGCCAACTAAACAGTTCTCGTCAAAACTCGTTTGAACGAGATTTTCATTTGAACGAAGTCTCGTTCAAATGAGGCTTCTAAAGAAGGTCTTGCGTGAACTCGTTAGAAATCTCATTGGAAATCTCGTTCGAACATCATTCTCGTTCGAACGACACATCGAACAACATTCCAGTGGCCTATATGGGAACTCGTTGGCAAACTCGTTCGAACGACATTATTGTTCGAACGATAATTCGAACGAACTTCCAGAAAGTATAAAAATTTGATTTTTAGCCTAGAAACTTTATACACTATATTATAAAGTTTTATTAAAATCTTTCTGAAAATAAACAATAGTTTTAAATAAACTACACCTAATCCCAATGTAAAAATGTTCCAAGCTCCTATATATATATTTATATATATATATATATATTCAAAATGCATTTATACCTTAGGAGAAATTGGAACCATGTTGATGACATAGAAATGAGGCAAAACAAACTCGACACGATGATGAAGCTTTCTACTCTTGGCCGCTACGTCTTCAACAAACACGTCATAGGCTTGAATGGATACAATTGAACTCTATCCTATGACTCAAATGTTTTGTCCGGAATTGAGCCAAAACTACAAAGGACTCAATTTGAAATTTGTGTCCTTACAAAATATAATCGAACCAAATATTAAAATGTTGGCACAAAAATAACAATAAACATCAAATCGTGGGGATGGTTGGAATGGTAGTGGTAGAGAACATATCGTATCTTCAAAACCAAACGAAACTATTAATTTCAAAGCATTAAATACATAATTTCAAAAAAAAAACTCAAACCCCATCCAACATTGAAAAAGTATCAAAACATATAACAACCCGAAACAAAGATATGGATGTATGAAGTTCTCACCCACGGTCAAATATGGATCTATGAAGTTCTCACCCACGGCCAAATATAAAAATGATATACCAAACTAATTTGTATTAGTCTCCAAATAACATCATGCTTTCTCATATGTTTATAATGGCCAATAGAGAGACAAACAAACTGAAAATCCTAAGTTGGAATGCTTCAATAGAGAGACAAACAAACTGAAAATACTAAATTAAAGTTAGTATAAACCAAAACTCACCATATAACATAAAAAATAAGAATGAATAACACACAAAACTCAGCATATAAAAAACTTTATTCCTCTTGCCGGCATCCTGAAAAAACCCAAAACTCACTTTATTTTCATGGATAAAACTCAAATGAAGATGTGCATTAGAGACAACAAACACTTGAGCCACAAAAAATAAAAAAATGCATAACATGTCTCTTTATCTATATATGCAAACTAAAGTTATCCATCAAACATGAGTCTTACATCTATTTTGGAACTAAGAAATAAGTACAAATACTCACGGAATTGAAGAGATCCAAAAGAAAAAAAAATGATCAAGCAAATCCCTTATGCAGATAAGGAGATCAAAATTAAAAACTCATTCAAAACCTTACCCCAAACGTAAAACCCATAAGGAGATACATGGGGTGAGACACCTGTAATCGAATAATAAAAAAATGCAAAACCCTAATGCATAAATTATATCTAGAATGTGTAAATGAAAAACTCGTTCAAAACCTTACCCCAAACTGCAAAGCCTGGATGCAAAAATTTAGTATAAAGACTAATTAAAGAAATCAAACCACAACGCAAAGCCCTGATGAAGAAATTCAATTAAAAATGTATATACACTGATAATAATTATATATACCCTAGAGGTTCATCAATATCGTGGAGATGTTGATGAAAACCCTAGAGGTTCAAAACCAAAATCGTGGAGATGTTGATCAAAACCAAAACAAATAATGATAAACCCTAGAGTCTAAATACCTGAGCAAAATCAAACTGAGAATAAGCATACAAAACCCGAGAATGTAATTACATGAGCCAACAATGTAAGCATCCCAAACATACAAACCTAAATCAAAATCTAAATAAAGAAAACCCAAACATGTAGAATGTAATTACCTGAGACAATAGTATAAAGAAATAAAACCGCAAAGCCCTGATAATCCCTAGGTATTCATCCAAATTGTGGAGATGTTGATAAAAACCCTAGAGGTTGAATTAAAAGAGAGTACCTTCTTGGATGATACAAAGATGCGTCGGTCGAGGGAGAGAGAATGAGGGCTACGAGGTTTTGTGGGAGATATCGAGAAAGAGAGATGGGGTAGTGTCTTATGAAAATACCCTTGTTTTTGAATTAAATGTAAGTTTGATGAGTAAAAAAAAGAGGAGGAAATCAAAGAATTGATGGGTAGATTTGTAAAAAAGAAATAAGTGTGATTTCAACCCTTTATTTTGGCAAAATATGTAAGGAGGTGGCATTGATCTGCACCGTTAAAAATGTGTACATTTTAAAAAAAAAGCTACTTTATTATATAGATATATATATAATTTGAATGGTTAATGCGAGCATTTGTAGGTACTATAATGCTTATCAGAGAAATTGGTTGATTTTAAGAAAATTCTATTGTTTGATGCAACTTCAAGGGACTTTTAGTATTTTCATACTTATAGGCATGGAAAACATAACTTCATGCGAGCGTAGCTCATCGAGTTAGCTTCAGGTGGCCACGAACGACACGTCACTTCAATTTTGGATGATGATGTTAGATTTGTTTCCTTAATGAATCCTTTTTCCTATTATGAAGCAAGACTGGATAGAAAAAATACAACACCAATCGATCAACCCATAAACAATATCTTTGAATTAAAGACAGCGGGACATTTTTAGTTTCGTCGATTGATCGATCACTTTCATCGATCGATTGATCACTTAGACTTCGCAAAGGAATGAAGTCAATGGTCATTATTCTAATTGATCGATCGATCGGTTAAAACTAGTGACTGATCGATAGCCGACATTTTGGAAAATCGGCTAGTTTAATTATTTTTCTCTTCTCTTCTTTTTCCATTTACTATAAATAGTAAATTGATTTTTATTTGCAAAGTATACATTAAGATAAATTAATATATTTTAGTTAGGGTTTGGTTTGGGAGATAATTCCTTTTCTCCCTCTTTAGGTTTCATTCTGCTTTTGTATGTAACTATACTATTGATTCGGCTCGGATATTGCATTTACTTACCCTCTTTACTTATGCATTTTATCCCCCCATCGGCTACTTAAATTTCTATATTTATGTTCGTTAATTCGACTACCTCTATTTTATATGTTTACATATTTTGCGAGGTATAATTGAGCTTTTGTAGGTATTATGGTGCTTAGTGGTGCAATTGGTGCTATTCGGAAAGTTTTTAATGTAATACGCAACTTTAGGAGCATTTTAGTCATTTCTACATTCGATATTCATGCCCTAACTCTTAATGGAAGTTATATCCCTTCGAGTCGGCTTCGTGTGGCCTCCGACGATTCATTAATCTGGTTCCTAACGAACAAGTTATGACCATTTTTCCGGGGAGATCCTTATTGATTTTTAGAATAAATCATTTTCATTTCTTTTATCTTTATTTCTTTTACCACTTACTATATAAGTGGGTTTTTGTTGTATTTGAAGAGATCTTTTAATTATATAGTTTTTATCTTATTTTTATCAATCTTTCTAGTTAGGTTAGAGGAGGTCAGGGCTTTGGAGAGGATTTTTGTTTTGCTTCTCTCTTTCCCAGGCTTTACCCACTTTGGTTTGTAAGAACACTATTCATCTTCTTCCTCTTTAATACAGGCTTCCATTATTCTTTTTATCGCTTTGTTATGTGTTTACTTGCTTTGTAATCTAGATTTAATTTATTTCATTTACTTTCTTGGATTTAATTAATGTCATTTAACATACTTTGTAGGTAACTTAATCTAGGTTGAGATTGTTAAACTCACATGGGTTAATTAGTCGCTATGCCATCGTATGATGGGTGTAGGTTAGTTTTACTGAGTTCATTGTGTCACGCTTAGGAGATTTAATGGGGTATATCACATATGCTCCATATGTATGACCTTTCATGTGTAATTTCAAGAATATTCGTTGACACCGAACTCAGATTAAGCTTTTAGGAGAATTTAGAGGGTGCACTAATGTTTTCAGTCGTTGAATTGATTTGGGTTTGGGAGTTTGTCCTACAAATAATTTTCAAAGTCCCTCTAAGCCTATAACTTTTGGTGAATACTTGCATGTTAAGAAGACTAAAAAATCACAAGATTACTTTCAGCGAGTATTTACAAAATCAAAAAATCGATTTGGGGATTTCTTAAACTTATTATAATGACAACATGCCTCAAACTTATTACAATAACGAAGTTAAAAGCCATTGTGATAGTATTTCTCTGAACTATTATGACAATAACTTTCAAAGTTATTATATGAATAAGCTTCAAAGTTACGATAATAGTTCTCAAATTAGTCTTTTTAGAGAAGTTGCGAAGCCACCGAATTCATTTGGTGCGTTGTTGCAAGTTCAAGAAATGGACAAATTTGAAAACTTTTATCGGGAGGAGAATCATTATTGGGATCATGATTTGGAATTCGTATTTAAATTCAAAGATGATTAATTTTTTGAACCAAATGAGGAATACGAGGTTCTTGAGCCAACGATGCCTACTTTGGAACAAACCATTTTGCCTTTAGCCCAAGGCATAATGGAGAATGAAAACGTTGAATATATGGATATTGACGCACTTTGCAATGAGATAATTTCTTCCATGAACAACAAAGATGAGTTGAAAACTTGTGTTTCACATCAAACGATTTTGGAAGAACATTTCACTAAAAGTGAATCTTTTTCCTTTGGAATTTAAGCATCGAGCGATGATGAGTCATCTCTTCAGGTTAAATTCATTTCCTCCCCATTTCCATTCACCATTATTCAACTATTACAACATTCCTATGAGTCGGTTGAAAGTTTCGAACCATTCAATCCATTCACCGATGAGGAATAATTGCTCAAGTTACTCCCTTTGATGGGATCCTCTCTATTGTGTTCCCCTCCCTCCATGCTTTTTGAAAATCTTTTGGGAGAAAATTCAATTTTTCTCGGATCCCACATGTTTTCTTCACCCATTCAATCCAAACCCCTCATCACCCCCATAATTTTTTTTAATTAATGATGGTTCATTTCTCTCACCTTACACATACATTTCTTTGTTGAAACTGAATTCCTATTTTTCGAAAGGTATGCATGAAATTGTGGGACCACCAATTATCCCTCAAAGTCAAATCGTTGTTTGGATGGACCCTCAGAAATTTTAACTCCTTTTATATAGTAGATTGAGTAATTGAAATTTAGGTTGCACATAGTTAATTCACTTTTTTTAGTATAGCTTTAAGTGTAATTAGTTAATTTTTTTGTTATTTTTTCTATATGCTTAGTTCTGACAAATTTTGTAGGTTCAAGAAACTGAAATTCATGGAGATTATGCGTCCCGTACATTCGGTTGTTAAAAAAAGCTAAAAAAAAGTAACTCACAAAATATTTTCTTTATTTTGCATACACTCATACTCACTTATTTGCATATATTTTTTCTTATTTTTGTGTATGTGTGTGTGTCACGGGGTCGCCCATTGTAAATTTCATCCTCATATTAATATTTTAGTGTATACACTCTTTTATATTGATTTTATAAATATTATTCATTTAGTCTTTTATAGCTTTTCTTTGGTTTTATTTTTAATTTTTCTTAATCCCCACCCACATATTATCTTTTCTTTTGGTTATATACCATTTTTATATATACATATATCTATATCTATTATTCAATTTTTTTTATACATATAATTTTTAGAATTTTAACTTATTTTTTTAAGCCCCACTTTTTCCCCCCATTACAACCTTGTGTTTTCTTTTTCTTGCCTAATAGAACAAGGGCTTCAAGGCATAAAGAAAACAAGCATGTCTTGTTTGTTTCCCCCCATTACAACCTTATTTTTAATTTTTTTAATCTCCACCCATAAATTAGAGTAGGTTGGCGCAAAAAAAAAAGAAGGCAGGTCTTGGAGTTAATAGGAGTAGCAAGGAAATAGGAATGTGAGTGGTCTTTGTCTTTTCAAAAAAATAAGCAGGTCTATGCTTGGTGTGTGTTTGCAAATAATGTAGCAGGTCTTGGCTCAAAACAAGAGTAGGTCTTACCAAAATCCAAGAAAACAGGTATTTTCTTGCCCAAAAAAAAAACAAGCCGATCCAGAATAGGATTTTTTTTAAAAAATAAAAATAAAATATAAAAAAGCAAGCAAGTCTAAAAACGAAGTAGGCCATAAGAAGGGAAGAAGGTATGTGTCCTCGGTCGATCGGGTAGGATCTAAGGGTCGACCGGTTTGATGGTGTAACAACCTATGTCCCAAGTCAACGGAAAAATCACAATTCATGGTCGATCGGGTATTCACCCGAGGTTGACCGAGGCGGCAATTACTTGGTATTTTCCTATCCTTAAACGAATTACTCCTATCAGTCTAATAGCTTTTCACATTTCCTACCCTTGTTTCTCCCCCACCCTTTCAATACCCAACTTCAATCCAAATTCACCCATTTTGCGACATTTAATCTACAAATTCTTCCTAGGTATCTTGTATATTTGGTGTTAATTATTGGTATTTGTCATGATTATAAGTTTTATTGTATGTTTTTACAATTTTTGAATTTATAGTTAGGTGTCTCCCAATATTGTTGCTCCAACTTGATAGTCATTCATGAAAACAAATTGTTGTTGGATTTTTGTGTTTGTTCATGAATGGGCTTGTGTAGGTTTAAATGGCATTCACACACCCTTATATGATATTGTGCACACCAAGTGATTGCTAAAATGCGTAGACAATTTTTTTTCTAGTTGCTTAGCTTACACTTGCGTATTTATCACTCGTCGCACCTCGACACATTTTGTCATAATGTGGTATGTTTTCACCTGATTTCACACACTTGCACGGACCATTTTAACTTGTTCACTGACTAACTCTAATTGTTCTTTACAATTTTTTTTCTTGCTTAATTATTATTTTGTAGGTTTAAAAATATGATTCGACCAAGTGTGTGCCCTCCCGGGGTTTTGAGGGATTCGAGTCATCATACGCCACCACAATTGGGCGCATTTTTCTCGCCAAGAATGGTCGCATCAATGAGGACTTTTTAAATATTTTTCATGCAACATTGGTGGTGGTGAAAGAGGGGGGGAGGGGAGAACATCATACGAGGCTATTTTGAAGGGGGTGTAGATATGCACCGGGATCCTCTGGTGGTCCCATTTTTTTAGTTTTTCTATTATAATGGGAATTATTATTTTTAATTTTTTTTCACTTCTTTCTTTCTTTCTAATTATATTGTATTAAGTTGTTTTGTGAAATTATGAGATTAGAAACGATAATGTAGTTGCTGGTTATTTATTGAATTTTGATGTGTGTGACCCTCCATTTTTATAAAATCAATTGTTCACCATAAATTTATCTATTATTTGCACTTCAATCCCTCTAGATTATTGTGACTTATGACATAATTTCTTTCAACTTAATTTTTGTGAAAATATTTATGTTTTTCTTTTGTTTGTATAGGGCTCACGTTGACTACCTCAGGTATCGCTCCAAATTTGGGTGATTTATTCCTATCCCTTGTTTTTTAATAGTGTCTTTAATTTCATTAAGGACAATATGAATTTCAAGTTGGGTGTGTGTGATTATTCGTATCAATTTTTATTCTATCATCATGAGCCATGTGTATATTTATTAATTTAAAAAATAAAAATAAAAATAAAAATTTAAATATTTCAAAATTTGTTTTCTTTATTTCTTTTCTCTTTCTATTGCTTTTTTAATTTCCTATGATAAATTCAATAACTTCCCTATCCCATTACTAATTCTATAATGGATTTTCTATTTCCTTCCTGTTATTATATTGTAGTCATCAAATTATTTAATATTAAGAATATATGCCTGAATTAAACCTTGAAAACCCATGAACACCTGAGCATATTTTATAATTGATTCAGTAGGATAATTATAACTTGGTATCTTTTTATTTCTTTGTGTACACTAAAACCGAACGAGCTTTGTGCTTTTCTCAATTATTGATTGATTATACATTACTCTTTCCTTCTTGAAATTGTTAAATTCGTCGACAATCTCACTATTTTTTCATTCGATCGTTCATTAATTGAGCTCATATTTAAAATGTGTTATTTGAGCATGATTTTTAAAGGTTTTTTGTCTCGAGAATTGTGTAAACTTTAACAAATGATCATAGGCCCTCTTTTTTATATTACCCATATTGACCTTTACCTCACCTTACATGTTTTTGCGCGTCAACCCCTTTGAGCCTAAATATAGCCTTTCGTTTGAAAACCCAAAAATCCCTTAACCAACTCCGAATTGGAGTTACAAACCATACACATTACCTTTCATACCTTTGTTTGGAATGATACTCAGGATTGAATGATGTTCTTGCTATGTGGTTGAAATTATTCAAGTGAGAGTGAGAAAATGTGAATTGAAAAAGAAAAGAAAATATGAGAAAAAGAAGAAAAGAAAAGAAAGAGAAAGTTTGTACGTGATGCATATAGTGTTCAATAATCCCGATCGCTTTCCATTGTTATATTCAAAGCTTGTTATGGAAATCATTTTCCAATTTTGAAATGGCCCACAATTTTCCATTATTCCAAGTGTTTCATCCCCAAACACCTTTGAATATGTACATATTACCTTCATTTCATAAGATTAACCCCAAACCTACGTTATAACCCATAAAAGTCTAAGTTGATCCTAAGGTGAATGTGATTCAAACATCGTAATAATTGCAATAATCAGTGAAAATGCATTTCACATCTTTAATGATGATATCCTTTCATTGAGATTGCAAAGTTTTTATTTTATATATAGAATTCTTCATTGATGACATGTGTGCGACCTAGTTTCCATTTATATTTACTCTTTATGCCCACATGTCCTCTGTGTTACACCTCATTCCGAGTGCTTTTATTTATTGAGTGAAATATCCGGCGAGGATTAAGTGGTATTATGCGCTAATTTTCATCTGGGATATAGGCATTTTTACCCAATCAAAGCTTTTTACACGCGCACACACATCACTCATATTTGAGGTTTTAATTCCATATAGTTATTCTTTTAATGTTAATAGTTTCGTCTTCATGGGAAAAAGTCTCTTTTTATTTGTTAATAATATGTTAAAATATTTAGTTATTGTTGACCTTGGCATATTAGTTGGTTGGGCAAGTTTTGAGGAAATTTGATGTTTTTGGTTTTCATCCCCGAAAACCCTCACGATACAATACTCGTCCGCTAAGATAACCTAGGGGTTTAATGGCTTATTACATATTCTAAATGCAATCGTTCACCCGCGAAAGTGGATTTTATCTCTTTTGTACATATATCCTATCTGAGGGTTTACTTGCTCTTCCTGCCTTATATTTCATTGCTAAGGACTAGCAACGTTTAAGTTCGGGGGTGTGATTCTGCTTGAATATTGCATTTGTTTAACCTCTTTACTTATACATTTTAGCCCCCTCGGGTACTTTAATTAATATATTTATGCTCATTAACCAGAATACCTCTATTTTAAATGTTTATTTTTCAAGGTATATTTGAGCTTTTATAGGTATTATGGTGCTTAGCGGTGCAATTGGTGTTATTCGGGAAGTTTTCAATGCAGTACACAACTTCATGGGCAATTTTAGTCATTTCTATGTTCGAGCTTCATGCCCGAACTCTTCATGGAAGTTGTATCCCTTTGAGTCGGCTGCATGTGGCCTATGATGGTTCGTTAGTCTAGTTCCTAATGAACATGTTATGACCATTTTGCCGAGGAGCTCCTTCTTGATTTTTAGGATAAATCATTTTCTTTTCCTTTATCTTTATTTCTTTTACCACTTATTATACAAGTGGGTTTTTGTTGTAGTTGAAGATATATTTTCATTATATAGTTTTTATTTTATTTTTATCAAGATTTCTAGGTATGTTAGAGGAGGTTAGGGTTTTGGAGTGGATTTTGGTTTTGCTTATCTCTCTCCTAGGGCTTTACCCACTTTGGTTTGTAAGAACACTATTCATCTTATCCTCTTTAATCCAAGCTTCCATTGTTCTTTTTCTTGCTTTATTTTTTGTTAACTTACTTTGTAATCTAGATTTAACTGCTTTCATTTACTTTGTTGCATGTAATTAATGTGATTTAACATGATTAGTAGGTAACTTAATATAGGTTGTGATTGTTAAACTCACAAGGGTTAATTAGTTGCTATTCTATCATATGATTGGTTTAGGGGAGTTTTAATGAGTTAATTGTTCTTTGTGTCACAGTTAGGAGATTTAACGGGTAATATCACGTATGCTCCATATTTACGACCTTTCATGTGTAATTTGAGGAATATTCGTTGACACCGAACTCAAATTAATATTTTATAAGAATTTAGACGGTGACAACTCAGGTTTAATTAATTGTCCAAATATGATCAATCTTGCTAGCACTTTTATGTTCAAGTAACCATTTATGCTATTTAGCTCGTGTGAGGGAGACGATTCTCAACCTATAGTTTTACTCGTTTTGTTAATCTAAGTTTAAATACATGCCTAGTTTAATGATTTGCTCACATATCATCTTTTATACTTTTATTCGAGACATATGAAATTATAGAATTCTAACAACGAGTCTCTATAGATTGAATACTAGGATTTACCGCTATACTCCCGTAAAGAGTGTAGTCGTAGTTTAGTTTTTTTTATTGGTAAGGTGAAACGAATTCAATGACTGGTGTACTGACACTGCGCTACTTTTTACCCTTAATCAAAATGGCGTCGTTGTTGGGGGCTTGTTTGTTGTAGAATTTAATTGATTTAGTATTTCGTAATATTTTCTTTTTATTTATATTTTTTGTTTTAACCTTTTTTGCAAACTTGGACATCTGATCGCCAAGAAACATTAAATTCGTGCCTGTACACCACACTATTGAACATCCATCGAGGAATCATTTTAGGTAAGTATGTCTTACACAATGTTTTCAATCGTTGCAATGATTTGGGTTCGGGAGTTTGTCCAATGAATAATTTTTAAAGTCTCTCTAAGCCTATAACTTTTGGTAAATATTTGCATATTAAGAAGAATGAAAATTGCAAGATTTTTTTTTTTTTTTTTTTTTTTTTTTTTTAAATCAGGATATTTATTGAGACTATAGAGAGAAAAGCCCTCTCACATGGCTTACAATCAAATCAAATAAAGCATTTGTTAGAAACTACTAAAATAGATGCTCTAATCACTCTAGGAAGATCACTATAATTTTGAGAACTAAAAGAGCTTTGGTGATAGGAACCATGAATGGCAAGCAACTCTGCAGATTTATTGGCTTCTGATGAACATAACTTGATGAGGCAATGATTAGTTTGGAGAAATTCATTGATTTCAGAAATTTCAGTCCTTATACGCCACTGAACTGTAGCAGAAGATATAAAACATTGAAGAATTTTTTCTGATTCTACTTCTATGTCTATGTTAGAAATACCCTTCTCCTTGCAAAATTTGATTCCAACCAAAATAGCTTGAACTTGAGCTTCAATCGATGAATTTGTTGATAAAGCATTTGAGTAAGCCCAAATGACTTGACCCGTATCATTTCGAATAATAGAGCCAATACCCATATGGTTCCCTGTCTTGGCCGCACAGTTGAGTTTAAATCTACCCTTTGGAGGACATTTCCAAGGCATAACTATAGAAGAAGAATTAGAAATCTTGAAATTAAGAGAAAAGACATTGATAACCTCCTTGCATATATCATTTCTCCCATCTTTGATCTTGGAATTTTGGAATATCTCTGCAATTCTATTTATTACTCTAGATGAAATCATGTTAGCTCTCATAGTTATACCTTCAAAAAGAGATTTGTTTCTTGCAAGCCAAATTTCCCAGATAATAGTGACTGGAATGATCTTATGGAGCCACTGAGATATATAAGAATTTCCTGAATATAACCACCATTGAATTATCGAGTTATGAATAGTAGATGGTCTTTGAGTCATTCCCAGTAAGCAGCAAAAATGATTCCAAACTTCAGCAGCTATAGGACCTGATATAAAGAGATGATTCAGAGATTCCCCATTCTTATGGCAGCATTGACATCTTGATGCTAATTTCACTCCCACCTTTTGAATAAGATCTTCAACAGGAACACATTTAGATAATGTTTTCCACACAAAAATAGATATGTTAGGAGGAATATTAGGATCCCATATATAGTTAAATGCTAAAGAAGATAATTTATGCTTTCTAATAATCTCATAGGCTGATGAAAATGAGAACTTTCCACTAGAAGAAGGCTGCCAAATCAGATCATTATCTAACCATAAAGAATTAGCCTCCATTATATTCCAAGCAGACCTGATTCTTCTAAAAGTCATGGATCCACTTCCAATAGGAGCATTAGAGTATTTAGCATTCATAAACTTAGCCCATAAGCTAGTATTCTTCTTCATATTCCAAGCCAATTTGATGTTAGAAGCTTCTTTGATATACTCCAAATTTTTTACTCCTAATCCACCTTCTTTTATAGGAAAACAGATAGCATCCCACTTGATCCAATGAAATTTTTTCCCATAATCTTTATTTATTCCCCAAAAGAATGAACTAATCAATTGAATAATTGATTTAATCACCAATTTAGGAGGCTGTAAAGCAAATAAAGTAAAGATAGGGATAGAATTTAGAACAGATTGGATTAGAATGACTCTACCAGCTAATGAAAGAAATTTGGACTTCCAACTCTGAATTTTGGAAGCAATAGAATGAATAAGAGACTCAAAGTACATAGCTTTCATTCTTCCTTTGAACAGAGGGCAACCAAGATAGCTCATATTGCCATTAGAAAATTTGAAACCTGTGCAGGCTGCAATACTGGATCTGATATTCACAGAAGCTTTAGAGCTTAAAGAGAAGCAACATTTCTCTTTATTAAAAAGTTGACCTGATTCCTTCTCATAACATTCAATAAATTTCATCAGGTTTTTAAGACTGTGCTTTGTACCTCTTGAGAAAATAATTAAATCATCAGCATAACCAAGATGGCTAATTAAAGGACATCCTCTAGGGTGAGAGAAAGGAGCAATAGAACCTGCCAACATCTGCTGATTCAATCCTCTGCTAAAAGCTTCAGCCATAATAATGAAAAGGCTTGGGGAAATAGGATCCCCTTGCCTAATTCCTCTGGTAGGTTGAAAGAATCCCATAGGCTGCCCATTGATAATTATAGAAAACCAGGTAGAAGAAATGCATCTCCAAATTAAATCAATAAAAGTCTCTGAGAATCCAAAAGCTCTTAGAGATTTAATTAAAAAATGCCATGAGGTTCTATCATATGATTTAGCCAAGTCAAGTTTCAAAACCACATTACCTCCAGTAGCTTTTCTATCAATATATTGCATCATCTCTTGAGCTAATAGGATGTTATCAAGAATGTTTCTCCCTTGAACAAATCCTGATTGATTACAAGAAATAATTGAGGAAAGCATAGGGCTAAGCCTGGAGTTAATAATCTTGGTGATTATCTTATAACTAAAGTTACAAAGACTAATAGGTCTGTAGTCCTTGCAGAACATAGGTCTATGAACTTTAGGAATAAGACAAATCTGAGTAGAACTCCATGATTTGGGAATGTCAGCTCCTAAGAAAAAAGCTTGGATACCATTCACAAGATCCTGCTTGATTATATCCCAACACTGCACATAGAAGTATCCATTATAGCCATCACATCCAGCTGAGCTATTCTGATTCATAGATTTAATAGCATTCAAAATTTCAGCTTCTTCTGGAATAGAAATAAGAATACTATTCATCTCCTCTGTCAATAACTTTGGGATAACTTCAAGAAGCCCATTATCTTCAAGAGGACCTGCAGAAAACAAATTTGAAAAATAAGAAATAAACTGGTTAGCAATGTCTTCTTTAGTCTCTTTGATTATCCCCTCATCATCTTTTATAACATGTATGCCTTGTCTTCTTCTATTACTTTGCACCTGAGCATGATAAAATCTGGTGTTTCTATCACCATTACTTATCCAATCACCCCTTGATTTCTGAAACCAGAACAATTCCTCTTTGGCCATAGCAGCATTGAGGTCTGCCTTGGCTTTTGAATATAGCTGCCTTTGAATTCCACTATTATCAAATTCTAACTTCAGCTCTTCTTGAAGTAACTTGTCCTCCATAATGGAAATTTCTTCAAAAACATTTTTAAAAACCTCTTTATTCCAGCTTTTTAGAGCTGCTTTCAGTCTTTTAAGCTTGAATGAAAATATCTCCATATGCCTACCTGTAGCAGCTACTGCCCAAGAACTTTGGACTAAGTTGATAAAACCATCATGAGTACTCCACATATTTAGAAATCTAAAAGGTTTAGGGGAGGAATCAAACTGACTTTGAATGGATAGTAATAAAGGACTATGATCAGAACAGTTTCTGTGCAAATGAGTAATAGAGGAATTAGGAAAATAGTCCATCCAGGAAGGACTAACCAAGCCTCTATCAAGTCTCTCAAACATCATATTACCATTGATACTTTTAGCCCAAGTGAATTTAGAACCATTATACCCCAAATCCTGCAATGAACAGCTAATCAAGCAAGAGTTAAACTCAGAAGCACCCCCAAGATCAATTTCAGCACCCCCAGCCCTTTCTGTGCTTGTACTAACTATATTGAAGTCTCCCATTACAATGAGAGGATAGTCATTACACAGAGAAGAACTATATACTAAAGAATCCCAAAGATCCCTTCTTTCTAGTTTAGTACATTTAGCATAAACTAAATTAACTCCTATCTGAGATTTCAAGAATGGATGATCTAGTTTAAGAAGCAAATTTTGATCCCCATCTACCAAAACCTCACATTGAATACCATGTCTCCAGAAGCACCAAATTTTATTAATCCTATTAATGCAAGATTACTTTAGGCGAGTATTTACAAAATCAAAATAATGATTTGGGCATTTATGAAACTTATTCTAATGACAAAATGCCTCAAACTTATTACAATAACAAAGTTGAAAGCCATTGCAATAGTATTTCTTGAACTATTATGACAATAACTTTCAAAGTCATTATACAAATAGTCTTTAAAGTTAAGATAATAGTTCTCAAATTAGTCTATTTGGAGAAGTTGTGAAGCCACCGGATTCATTTGGTGCGTTCTTGCAAAGTAAAAAAATGGAGAAATTTGACAACAATGTATATCACTCTAGGTTTGATGATATGATGAAATATTGTTGTATACTACTATAGGTTTGATTAATTGATTAAACAAGATGTAATCTTGAAACACTTTCATTACCATGTAACCATTTATGCTAATAAATACAAGGTGATGGACATTATACTCAATCTATAATTTTTATGCCTTTTTGTTAGTCTCGTATTAATTACATGACTAGTTTATAATATTTTGTAAAAAAATGTCTTTTACACTTTTTATTTAGAAGGAATTAATTTATTCAAAGTCTAAAGATCATTCCCTGTGGATTCGATACCCAAACCAACTGCTATACTTTGTAAGAGTTTAGTTAAAGTATATGTTTTTGTAATGCGTTAGGATCCGATAATAATAAAAGCGTAGTCAACACGGATGATCGGTTTTCCACTTAATCAATTACCCTATCAAGCCCTATGATTATGTTTTCTGGGGGCTATGGAATGCTGGGAGACTAACTGACAAGATAGGTGATCGAGAGTCCACACCATACCGAGGAAAGTGTAGTGGGGATTTAATAAATGGGGGACTTGGGATGTGTAGTGATACATGGTGAGATCGTACGATGTGATATTTTTTCTTCTGATGATAATGAATGTTCATAACCATACTATTATATATGTGCATGCACCAGTATGTGTAATTAATTCGGTGCATTTATACATGCCTACTTGATTTCTAGCTCACCCCTATAGTTTATGGTAGATTTTGATTCGAGCAGCTAAATATTATTATAGATGCGATGGAATTGGATTTGGATTACAATGATGAGTAGACCACTATGCACTTTATTTTCAATCTCTATTAATATTATTTTTAAAACAATTATAAATGGAATTTTGAGATTTGATAAGAATAAAGGGTCAAATTTTATTCATTTATGCTTTCGCAAATGTTTTTTTAGTTGCTGGGCATTGTTAAATGGTTTTGATTTTTTTTATGTTGGGCCTATTTTTATTTTCGAGTGGCGCTTCGATGATTCATTTTCCCATGGTTTTACAATATAGAGGGTTATAGGGTGGTTCGTAGACTTTAAAAATGAGTTTTTTTCATGATCTTCACTAGTGGTGGTCTGCTCCTACTTAACTATTTTATATAGTGTATAAAGACTTATATACAACTCCATATTTCAAATTTTCTTTTCATGAACATTAAGTGATTCATTCTACTTTTTTATTAAGATGCTTAGAGACTTTTTGTTTTTAGGTAGGTAAGTTTTTTTGTCTCCCAGCCTTAAATTTTGATTCCTTATAATACAATTATAAATATTTTAAGGGAGTATATTTTATATTTATATTGCGATCCCTTGTATCCATACATGAAGATGCAATAATGAGTGTATTTCTTTTGTTTTTTCTAAAGGTAAGGTTACTATATTCCCTTTCTCTAGTTTATAAGTCATGTATAAGTCTATTTTCCTCATTTTATTTCATTAATAATTCTTCTAGGGGTTACACCTCTATTCTATAAAAAAAATGAGGTACTGTTTAAAAATTTATATAGTTCATAATATGATTCCCATTGCAAAGCATACAATATCTTCTTGGTGACATTCAATTCGCTGCTAATTAATTTTGATCAATGTCTTATGTATTCCTTGATCTCAAACTTATATTGATACTATATCACATTATAAAATCCATCAGTAAAGTTTATTCATAAAATCAAAAGTCATAATTTATCAAGGGGTATCATAATCCACGATATCTCTCAGATGTAGATTCCTTGTGAATATGATCTTATCCATATCTGACAATTATTGCCAAACTTATGAAGATTTAGACCCAGTAAATTAAATCACACTGATATTAATCAAATTAATAACTGTGTGGATACTCCAATACTCGTAATCTGTGGGATTTAGAATCTACGAACCCTTTAAAACATTATGAGTTTGTGTAAGTCTAATTTAGTCAGTACTTAGGCTTGAATCTCACCCTTGTTCCATTCAACACATTCTTGATGTACCTATATAATCCCTTTTGAACTATCAAACAAGTTACCAAACCATTATAAGGTCTCCCTTAGTCAATATAAACTATTAAGATCATACTCGTAGCTTTAACGATGAGATTTTAACTCCCCATCTAGGTTGTGAACTATTCAATTGAGGTAGAAATTGAATTTCGATATTCTGTGATCAAGGCTAACCCAACTCACCAGAATTCCGACTAAGTTCAATTAACCTACATATATATAATATATTGAAAATATATAAGGCATTATCACAAGAAATATTCTTATTTCAAAATGAATCTGACGAACCTTTACTGAAACATAAATGTCATAAATAGTTTTAAGAATAGAACCCAAACAATATCCTAAATAGTTTTAAATATATGTGACAATGCATATAACTGGGTGAATATTATAGACCTATTAATACAAATATTAATCGATCGTTATCCTATAAAACCTTGGTCACACACTGATAAAACCACCTTCATTTGATCACTCGAACTAGGTGAAACTGAGGCTTAATGTGCTTCATCATTTTATGGGTTAACTGTTCTCTTGCACTTACAATTACCTCACTATAAACAAAACATATTTTAATAACTAATTTCACAAAAGAAACCTCACCCAAGTCACTTAGGAAGTTCCCAATCCATATAGACTCTTTTATCTCCTCCGAAGTGGCAATAACTTCAACCTTTATGGCAATTCACCAATACGTGATTACTTAACACTCCTCCAACTTACAACTCATCCTCCTAGAGTAAACACATATCTTGTGATTGAAAACATGGAATCCTTATTTGGTTGAAATCTTAATCTTTGTATCTAATAGTTATAAAACTATTGGACTGAAATTTATATTTTTTCCTGTTCATAACATAGCACACGTGAGGCTACCTATCGTCGACGTATACGGTATATTCCTCATCCTTATTATTTGATTAAGTGTTTTAGAACATTTACCCATAGATATAGTGATCCCATACTAAAAAGGAAAATCCTTTCTTGCAATCTCAATGGTACGCTTGTGATTACGACATCAATATAAAAAATTTGGGATAATAACATGATCGATTTTATCTGATCTATTATAATCTTAATCATAAGGATGTGACTGGATTGTCTTGTATTCTTTATATTGAGCTAACTAGACAAAAACACTCTTATGTGAGATAATATACCAACCATGTTCCTAATTATGAGAATCTCACCCACAATATCTACCAAAAATACTACCACATTTTCATTATTCCCCATATACGCACAAGTTTTTTGGGACTTCAATCAAAATCATAATATTTATTTCCTAATCAAACATAATGCTCCAAGACCTTAATGTTAGTCCATAGATGGACTTTTTAATCCTACACACTTTACTTTCCCAACTTCTTACAATGACTCCCTTGGATTGCATCATAAAGATGAATTCACTAAGACAATTGTTAAGGAATGTAGTCCTGATGTTAAAAGAATAATGATAGAGTTTACCATGGCTACTAGAGATAAGGTTTGCACAAACTTGTTTTTTTTTTCGAGTAATCCTTTCGCAACAAGCCTGGCCTTGAAAGGACGAGAAGTGTATTCCTCTAGATGATATCCCTCATCAGCTTCTCAATGACATCGAGGTGGATCCTGTAGCAAGGATGAGTTTTCCCCCAACCCGAATAATGGTCGACGAAGGCAGATAGCATAATTTCTAGCTTATTGATAATAAATAGTATATGCCTTTGTAATATACATTTTGTAACTCTTCTATGTGATTAAGACAATGTGTTTTTTGTACTTATGGGATTTTTCCAAATAAATGAATTTAATTATTAACTGTTGTGCATTTTGGGCCTTTGCCGACTAAATAGAGTTAATAACAACCGTATTTTTTAACCATTTGATGATTAGATGAAGTTAATACTAACTGTTGTAGCATTTTCCAAGTCCAATATGACTAATCATGTATCGGTCCATTTCCCTTATCTTTTAGGTTGCGTCGTCACACTCCCTCAGGACTAGGACAGATAATGGAAAAAATGCACCTGGTTAATGGGCAATCCACCTGTTCAGGATTTTTATCAAACAAATATTTGGAGACCAACCTATAATTTTTTTTCAAGCATACCCAGTAGTTCTTTTCTTGTTACCGGGGAAACTTGTGAGGCCCTTTGTGTTTAAAACTATTAAGACCTGGTCATTCTCTTAATTGAAATAAACATAATAGCTTACTATTAATTTACTCGAATCTTGCTCGGGGTGAGTAAATTCCTTGACTGGAATAAGTTGAGCAACTTATTGTAATTTGGTTGAGTTTTTTTCGGCATGAGGAAGTCTCATTAACTCAAATCCTGCTCGGTGCGAGCAAATTCCTCGATTAAAATAAGTTAAGCAACTTACTTTGATCAAGTTCAATCTTGCTTAGAATTAGAGAATGGAGATTTCCCAATTATTGAACGTGTTTCTTGGAAATGATGTACAATATCGAGATAATCAAGATGAAAAACTTAGATAATCAAGATGTAAGAGAAAATGGGCCTTTATTCGTAAAACATCAACTTGTGAGCAATATAAGTTTGAAATGAAAATTTGTGTAAAATAAATGTGTTGCAGTAGAGGAAGACTAAAAATTAAAATTCTTGAGGTTTGTCGCATTCTGTGATGTTGGTACGTCTCTGCCCTCCAGCGTTTCTAGGTAATAGTCTCCTTGTAGGTCATCCCTGACCACCTTGAAATGCCCTCCCAGTTTGGTCCTTATTTTCCATTTGACGATATTGTAGCACTGTCGAGGACTTTCCTTAGGACGTGGTCTCCTACTTGTAACATCCACATATATATCCTTTTGTTGTAATGCTTTGCTAGTTGTTGTTGGTATCAGACCATCTTAATCATGGATTTCTCTCTTCGTTCATTTTCCAAGTCAAGCTTGATGCATAAGGCGTTATCGTTTAGACCTTGGTCGACCAAGATGGCTCTCATGGTAGTGACATCGACTTTAAGTGGGATTATAGCTTCCATTCCATATGTGAGTGCGAAGGGTGTTTCCCTGGTAGATCTTATTGGCATAGTACGATAGGCCCAGAGAACCTGGGGAAACTCATCCACATAGGCACCCCTTACTTTTTCCAGCCTTTTCTCCAGGCTATCGAGCATTATTTTATTGGAAGATTTTTATTAAAAATTCCTCTAAGGATACACTATTGAAATAAAGTGATGCTTGATGCCATGATCGTCACAGAATGTACAGAAAAAAAAACTTTCAAACTGTGTGCCATTATCCACAATAATGGCTCTTGGTACCCCAAAGCGTGTTATAACGCTTTTCCAGATGAACCTCACCATGTCGGAGTCTCTGATGTTGACTAGTAGTTCTACCTCTACCCACTTGGTGAAGTAATCAGTGCTGACTAATATATACTTACGAGTCCTAGTTAAGGTAGTTAGTTGTCCCACGATATTAAACCCTATTGTGAGAATGACCAAGGACTGGTAAAATATTTTAAATCATTAATTGGTTGATGAACCGTAGAAGCGAACTTATGGATATTTGACAGAGGTAAACTGTCCTTAGGACATTCTCTATTGAGGTCGGTGAAGTCGATGCAAACTCTCCCGCTATTACTTCTCTTTCGCACAACTATTGGATTTTAGAGCCACTTAGGATATTGAACTTCTTGATGGACTTGACATCCAGAAGCTTACCTACTTCACTCTCCATTTCTTTAGCCTTATCTGGGTCTGTTTGGCGCGCATTTTGAGTTATTGAATTGAAGTTTAGATCCATGTGAAGGTGGTGGCAAGCTACTTCGAGATCAATACCCGGCAGGTGATTGGGCTACCAAGAGAATAAGACCAAGTTGCTCTTTAGAAAAGTGATCAACTCCTTCTTTTCTTTATAGGCAATTATTGTCCTAATAAAAAATTTCTATGTAGCAGGTTGGCATTAAAATGTAACCTCTTCTAGATTTTCAATGACCCTGTTAGAGGGGTGGACCCTAGTCTCCTCCACTCCTGTTCTGTCGTATCAAAATTACTATTTATAAGGGGTAGCCCCATATTGGTCTCCCTTCAGGAAATATTCTTTATTTTAGGCTGGATGGCGGCAATGAAGCACTTTCTGGTAGTGTCTTAGTGGCCATGAATTTCCACTTCTCCCCTATCAGTAACACATTTGGGTTTTTTATTGTAGGTCAATGATATGGCTTTCATATTGTGAAGCCACCCTCTACCCAGAATGGCATTGTAGGGAGAATCAATATCTACCACTAAGAGCTCAATCATCTTTTAAATATTTCCTACCCTCACTTGTAGGACTATCTCCCCCAACGGCATTATGATCTTCCCCGTGAATCAGACTAACATAATAGTTGCCTCCTTGAGGTCGGTTAGGTTGAGTTTCAACTTATGGAAGAGCTCTAGGTACATTACCTCGAACGAACTCCCTTTATCTACCATAATTTCGTCAACATCCTAATTTTCAATCCTAAGGGGGTTTAGGAGGGCATCATAATGAGGGGCTCTTACCCCGCCCAAGTCTTCCTCTGTGAAGAGGATGTTCTTATTTTAGTCGACATCCTCTGGTCACCTGCGCTTTTTGACATGGATCTTAATGGAGTAAGTATGTAAGGTACCTATAATCGGCATTATCTTCTTAAGATCCATGCAAACAATGTTCCCTTACATCTTCCTGAGGTGGTAGGGTCCATGAATTACTAGGAACTCATGTCCCTTGTCATTATCAAGGATATTTTTTTATCTTCAAGTTACCATCGGTTACGACCTTGTTAGCCTTATTGTCGATGTATTCGTTTAGATGCACATCCCAGGACAACTCCTCTATTTTCTTTAAATCTTTCCATCTCTCTACTTTGTGGCCGCATTCCTTATAAAATGTGCATCGCAACACATTATTCCTCTTCATAAGGTCTCCACCCATCTTCTTAGGACACTTCACAAATGGTTGGTCTTTGATATTTCCTAAGTTATTCTATATTGGTTCCTTAAAGATCATGTTAACACCCCTAAAAGGCCTTTAAAACTCCATCCTTGTTCTTATTTTTCAAATTGTTCTTGCCCTAGTTCTTTTTTGCCTTCCTGGGAGTGTCAGACCTGTCTCCTCCCTTGTCGGCTTTGATGCGACCAGTTTTCTTAGGACTAGCATGAATCACGTCCTCAACCTTGGAATATTTTTCTATACGTTCCATGAAGTTATTGATGGTTTTAGCCTCTCCTTATTGGTGAGGGATTAATGAAACATAGACGTGGTTGGCAGACTAATCTTAAACGATGCCATGATAACCTACTTCGAGAAATCGTCCACTTCATTGAAAAATTCCCAATACCTCTTGGCATCCTTTTAAAAAGTCTCTTATGTATTCTTCTTCATCATGAGTAGTGAATCCATTATCTTTGGGTGAGAACTGCTGGTTATAAAGTGAGCCGTGAAGGCCTCAGTGAGGGCCATGAAGTTCTTGATGGATCGATATGGTAGTCTCATAAACCACTTCTGAGCTAAATCATGTAGTCTAAAAGGGAAGATATGACACATGAGGGAGACCTAATGGCTCCACAGGTCATCGCTTGCCTGTACGGCCTAATATGGTCTGTGGGGTCAGTTTTTCCATAGTAGATTTTGAACCTGGGAACAAAAAACTTCTTTGGGGTTCCCTCTTGAAAAATGGGATTTCATCTTTGTGTTGAGAGCTCTCCTAGCCAGATCTTTAATAGACCTACTCTCTCGGTTGTCTGGGTGTTGGCCCATCTCACTCCGGCCCAAGATCTTTATGTCATTTCTTTGATGGTCATTGTCTTTATGGTGTCTTTCTGATCAGCCACGTTCTGATCGATCCCGATCATGCCTAGAACTCCTCCCTTGGCTATAAGTTTGTCTTAACTAAAGACTAGTGTAATACCCCGTATTTTCTGTGATATTTATTTTTGGGATTTAATTGAATTAAATGAGAATTAATTGGGAATTAATCCGGATAAAATACTAGCGAGTTGTGAGTTGGTATTTGACTATATTGACTATATATGATGTTATACGAATATTGAATTGTGAAATTTGTCGTGAGATTAAATACGGAAATTTGAACATTTTATTGGGATGTGTGTGAGAGTCGCGTCAGGATATAATTATTTTGATTATATAAGTGAATTTAAATTCTATTAACCATATGGTCGTTTTGAGTGCGCCAACGCGTCCGGAAGGGTCGAGATAGTCAGAAAACACTAGCCGGGGGTTTAGTTTGGGTCCCGGGGTATTTTTAGGCCATACCGGCAACATGAAGGGTATTTTGGTAATTTGGTATTTTTGGAAATTAAAAGTGACGAAAATTAGTAAATTATATCTGATGAGGATTTGACCCACTAATCCACTAATCAACCCATGTTAACCCAATAGGCTACGTAGGTTATTAGAATTAGGTTTCTAATTGTCTTTCCCCAAAATCAAACCCTAGCCACCATAGCCTTTGGAGAGGAAAGCTTGGAGAAAGAGAGACATAAGGGAATTCTGCAGAAAGAGAGAAGGAAGTTCTTCAAATCGTCATCAAAATCATAGATTGAATCAAGGCAAGTGGTTTAATTTCAATTAATTCAATGCTATGCTTTCCATGTTTAGGAATTTTCGAAATTTACCTTGGAAGATGATATAGACCCATGAATTGGAAGTTAAAAGCTGTAAATTATGTTAGGTATTGCATGTAGTAATATTCTGGACGAATTAGGTGTTCAAAACAGAACCATTGATGATCTAAAAATGGATTTTAGAAGGAGTTTATTGATGTTCTTGAATGAAGAAGAAATCTGGAATTTTGATGAAGTGTTGATCTAATCACAGCCTTTGAATGATGAATTATGGGTTTTAGAATGTTAATACTGTTGTAGGATGATAGTATGATGATATTGTAACCGTGTCTTAGAGTTTCATGCTTGTAAATGGTGTTTTGGGACGAATTGGTAACTGCAAAACGAAGCAGTCCGTAGCCATACCTGATATGTTCGATCGATCGATGTTCATCAGTCGATCGATCGACCACCATCGATCGATCGAAGAAAAAGATCGATCGATCGACCTTCCCAGAATGAGTTAAGTTTTCCCTAATTTAAATTTTAATGGTGGTAACTCTTGGATAATAATATTTGAGGCCTTATGAATACCCTTAAACTTAAAGGAGACCAGTAGGCATGATTATGATATTGGACCTTAATAGGAATTCAATTTGAGGAATTATTCTAAATTATTGAAATTCGATAAGTGAGATAATATTTGGGTTAATAGTGTAAATTTTCATAATTTGATGAAATGAGGTTTGGGGCAGAAGTAAAGACCTTAGGAATAAAGATGTTATAGGTGGTAATAATATGAGCTTAATAGTCTATTTGAGACAGGTTTTAAGCTTAAGAAACTACGACGTGAGACGTGTCGACAGTTTAACTTTTATATTATCGGGAGACTTGAAATATATGAATTTGGAATAATGGTATTAAGATGTAGAGTATACCTTTATTAATATCGAGATATCTAAGATGTGTGAATGCTTAGTATATAATTTTTATGTGTATGACATACCTACCATACTTGCTATCACAGGAGGTTTACGTTCTCTTAGGGCCTTCTTATCCTTGTGTTGCCCGGATTTAGATTGGTTACCTTGATGAACATAGGTCAGAGAAGGACTTATTGGGATGTTAATAAGTTTGCTGATTGTGGGAGCGTAGGTATGTGCGTGACCCATGTGATGTGACTGTGCTCGTCTCCATCATTTGTGATGTGGTTATCGGAACGATTCCTGAGAGATTCGGAATGCGTGATCCTTATGTACGTGATGTACCGGGATGGATAACAGAGTATGCGTGCACCGCAGCTTAGCCTTTGGGTGCTTATATTGTATATTGATGATATGAATAATATACGGTTAAAGGAAAAGGAATTTGCTATGATAAATTGTGTGTATATATATTTATCACGTTGTGAAAAGATAAACAGGGGACTGAAATCAATAAGTGGTTTTGTTAATAATTGGGAATCCGAGAATTAAAGTATAACTCTCTATTTAATTGTTAAGATTTGAATTAAAATGTGAACCGGGTAGAAGTGTTAGGAACTCTTTTGACTAGATAGTTATGAGTTAACACATGAATGGGTACAGGAACGTTAGGAGTGCACAGTTAGACGAGAGGTGAGTATTTCATGTGAGAGCACGTCCTAACATGTACTTTGCATTATTTTTTTAATGATATTAAAACACTTCCAGTTTTTAAAATGATTTCCACTTTCGGGATCTGACCCATTTGCTTTCAAATCTATTTTTTTGTAAAAACCATTTTAGGTGCCCAGCCACAAGGACACCATGCTTAGGATTCTCATTCAGGTGACGAGTTGTAGCTGTTTGTGGAAGTTACAGGACATTGATTATAGACGCTTCATCTATTTTGACTCTATACTCCGCATTTATCAGTTGTAGGGCATGTCGCCCATCCCTTTTAGACATTTCTTTTATTTCAGTTATTCAGACTTTTGGCATGTAATTATTCAGGATTCAGACTTGTTATTTTATTCTTCAGTTGTGGGATTGTAGTGAGGAGTTTTCCTCCGGACTTCTATTTATTATTGTTGGTTATTTCATTACTTAGTTATGGTGAATGGATGTATGTTTTCATTATTCTTTTATTGCATGTTAACCAGACTTAACTTAAAATTTGGCAACTTACTTTTTAAATACTAGGTTGTTAGTAATTATTAAAATGTTTTCGATAGTGATGCAATTAACTGGACCAACATGGCATTTTGTATTAATTTAATAAAGGAGTAGCTACCCGGTATTTAATTAGTCGGGGTGTCACAACTAGGAGTCCACTCGTGATGTTTTCGATTGTCTTCGGGGATATTTCTCTTTATTTGTTCTAGTTATCTTTGGAGGCAAGCATTCTCTTCCATTTAAAGGTGGGATGCCTCTTCGTTCTCTTGAATCTAAGCTTCATATTCATCGACCATTCTGGAAATCTAGGTAGACCTAGGTGGTTCATGAATCTATTTAGAAGGTTTCCTTTCTTTAAGGAACCTGGGGTTTTGTTGGTGAATCTCGAACCTGACCTTGGGTGGAACTCGATCAACTTGTTCTCCGTCAACTTATGGTAAGTTGTTGTGGTGAGAAATCATGTGCTTTCTTTTATGATTACTTTCATAGGAAAAAGGAATTGGTTCCCATAGATGGTGCCAATTATGAGTATATAATTATGAAAATAGACAATAACATGAAGTATGTAAATGCAAAAAATAAGGATGATCATACACAACAAAAGACGTACGTGATTCGGCAACATGCCTACATCCACGAATATGTTAGTGTTCTTTATTAGTTTCTCTTAAGTAATCTAAATTACATCCCCTTTGCCTTGAGACCAGGGTTTACATTTATAGTAGTCACAAATAAATGATTGAATTGTGCAAGTAATTCATCCAGCTTGTAGATAACTCCTAAGGTGTCCCTAAATATCTCTCTGAGAGTATTGGTAACTAATTCGATCCTATCAATATGTATTTAAGAACATGCTAAATACACATCTAGAAATATGATATTTAGATTGGGTCGGGTAGTCCTTGTTTCATGTCGGGATGGTCGGCTAAACAAGTGGGCCTAATGAGTAAATTAGTCCCCACACCTATATATAATGAAATTATTTTTGGGATTGAGCTAAACTTGTCTACTAGTGATTCTATACATAATTACTTGGGCATTTAAAGTATACTAAGGATTCAAGAAAATAATTAAATTTTCTTCCAAAGAATTGTTCAAAAATCTCAAATTACCACCCTATAATTTATTTATTTATTTAATTATAATTAATTTCACTAAATAATTATGACTTCACACCAATTTAATTATCTCTAAAATCATTCGGATATAATGAGGTTTTATTTGAAAATGTGATAGTACATTATGTGTTTCCCCACATTAGGATTCATAAACCTACTTGGTCAAATGAATTGCCTCTAACATATCTTAATGATCTTCTACTCAATTAATTGATTCTCAGACTTAACTTATTATGCCACTCCACAAGATTATAACATAATGCACTGATCATATTTATTTATGGAAACAAATCCTAGAAGTCTATTAATTGGGTATCGCAATCCAAGATATTTCTTGAACATAGATTCCTATGAATTATGATCTCAAACCTACTTACACAAATGCTTCCCAACTTGCGGGGATCCATTGAACTGATATAAAATCGAACCATACCCATAAAAATCAAAACAACAATTGTGCCAGAATCCCATTCATCATAACTACTGGGATTAAGAATTTGTGCATTCTTTGTAAATGCTGTAAAATTACCTAAGTCTAATCAAGATAACATTTACAATTAAATCTCATTAGTGGTCATGTTCAATACATTCCCGAATGTATCGATCAAATTCCTCTTTCCAACTATCATATAGGTTCTTGAACCATCAAATAGGTTCCCATAGATTGAGATAAACTACTATATTGGAAACACAACCGTACCTAAATGCTATCAACCCCTATTTAGGTTGTAAACTATTCAATTTAACTAGAACTGAAACTCTGATCTGATGTGATCAAGTCGAACCCAAATGATCGAAATCCCTACAAAGTAAAATTGATCTACGTATACAAATAATGTATATAACACCCAAATTTAAAGCATTATCACAAACATAATGCTAATTTAAAATGAACTAGACAATCCTTTCATTAGTAATTAAAAATTCGTTATATATTTTTACTAATAAAACCCTAACAACCTTAGACCTAATCTGAAATCCATTTTCTTTTGCATTTGAATTATATTCCCTCTACATGACTCTCAAAAGTAATATCTGGTAAGTCGTTTGTAAAAGGATCCACCAGGTTGTCCTTAGATGAAAACATGGTAACGATCACTGTGGATACCCCGATCCTTAATAGTGGATCATTTTCTTAACCCACCGACCTTCCAAAATCACACTAAGTGATTTCTTAAAAATATCGACTTCAGTAATGGGAAAACCGTAAACCTCTCGTGATCATAAGGGAACTCCTGTAAATATGAAAATCTTGACCCACCATATGCATAACCAACTTTATAATATATCCTACATATCCAAGAACCTTATTATCAAATCTCCCTTATGTCTACTTGTGCGTCACTTCAAAGGTCGAAGCCAACGATAGTTTTGATTGAGATGATTTACACTGAATATCACTTTATGAACATTTTGGACTTACAAAAATTTATTATTTGGGAAAGTGGTAAACACAAAATTTTAGATATTTGCAATATCTTTCCAACGGTGAAAGATTTGAGCAAATCGGAGGTAACATAAAATCCTAGGGTTCATGGACTCAAGACATTCACATTATATACCACTTTATGCATTTTTTTTATCTTTACAACTGTGAAAACCACACATTCATCGGAATTACGAGTCAAAACTTATGACGAAAATACGAAACTACAACAAATGCCAACTCAGGCCAATTTTTTTAAATGTTCGATTAATGGACGTTTTGACTGTGATATTAATTAATTAACCATTTGGTTTATTAATTTTTACACTTTTCCCTCCAAAATACCTCCAAATGAACAATTAACTGAACGGTTAACCCACTAACTATATGCTTAATCAATTTTGATAGTTGTCCCCTAAAAGTTTTCAAAAAGGCCAGTTATCCCTAAATCATTTATTGTATGGTTTATCGAATGATCGAACACTTAGTCAATTAAGTTAGTTTCCCCCCAAAACGATCCAGTCATACATGTTTCCTAACCTTAGCCATCTACTATACACGTTTCCTTTATGATTAACCATACGATTGAATGGACATGCACCAGCAACTATAAAAAGGAGGTCCCCACCACCTTGAAAAAGACACCAAAAGATATTATTAATTTAGTTTTCGAAAACCTTCTTCCCTCGAACATGGGATCTATACTCTTTCTCAAAGTGATAGTTTTTAAAAGAGAGGTTTTGAAAGAGTATTTTAGAGGTAAAAAAATATCGTTCCTCTAAAAAAATTCGTGAATCCGAGGTTCCCCGTTCAAACCTCTACTCGAAAGTGGTTGACCCTAAAAGCCAACATTGTTTTGATTTTCTAGATTTCTTCAATACCAAGTGTCTGGAATAATCTAGCTCAAATAGAAATACCGAGAGATGTTCGGACTTTGAAAAGGTCAATTCCTCCTAGAAACAAAGCAAACCTCTTCACGTATCCTATAATAGTCTCTAGGAAAATTCAGCCTATGCTATATACCCCTAAATATATAATGCAATAAAAACTATAAATAACTATTTAAATCACTTAGGTCGGCACCCATTAGGGGACTAGATATGCACTTTACATTTTTTATATGTTAAATTCAAGTTCTTAACACATTACTTTAGTTTGTTGACCTGAAAGGAAATACTGATTCTTTAAATAAATGCTAATCCTTTGGTACAACTAACAATGACTCGAAAATATACTTTTTAAAAGTGTCCTAGGGTTAGTGTCTGTGAATCGAGTTATCCCAAAACTTTGCTATAACCAAATTAAAAAATCAAAAGACTCTTCACCACTTATCCGAGGAAGCAAACTACATCCTAATGGAGACACCCTCGAATATGTGTTTTCCTGGAATACTTATAAAACATTTGTCTCTGATTAATATATTTTTAACATATTAATATGACATTACAACTCATAATGGAAATTTTATATTAAGTACTAGGCCCCATAAATACCATAATGTTATATATTGTGTACCTGGTATCTCGTCGCCTACACCTGTAAATATGTCGCATTTTTTGGAAATACATTGGCTTTAATACCAAGACCTCTTAGGTATGTAAGAATAAAATCGAGAAAAATTCATGAGACCAAGACTTATAATACCTCTCATGGCATATTATCTATTATGGATGCCTCCATATCTAGTCCAAACCCCTTTCTCAAACGAAGTGATAATATCTATCACTTTGGATTAGCCCGAGGTCCTACGACACCTATGGGATTTTAGTCATGTCGATATGGGATACATATATATTTTTTGGTGACTTATGGTACAATTTAACCCCAAATACACATCCTCCTTATACACTTCCAAACTAGTCCAAAAGTTTAACAAAACATTTTGGATAGTGATCACACAACAATCATAACAACATATGCCTTTATCGATGCCATTATCGTAAATTTCACTCTGAACCTCCACCATGACTACAATTAATCTCACATATAGCCACTCCCCCTCTCAATCCAGGTCCTAACTCTTGAGCACACATCATGTTGGAATGATTTCATGCATCTCACTGTAATAACTAAACTATCTAAGCTTTGATCTCAAGGGTACACATTTCATAAGCACAAGTTTTGATCCTATATCTATCGATATTTTGTCAAAATAGAGATTCACCCATCCCTCATATATCACACCTTTAATGAGTTATAAATCTATTTCAAGCGTGATTTATTCTGTGCAAGCACACTTGGGGACTCCCATTACACAAGTCGAGCTTTCTTGTACACTTATATACATATTAACGACCACTCATTTTAGGAATAAACATTCACAAACAATCACTTTTATGTACTCCCACTGGTTAAATAACATTCCTACACATCTCACTAACACCATTTCATTCTCAAGCATATATATACGTTCAAAGGATTCTTAAACTAAAGTCTCTCAACATAATATAAAATAAACTAAAAAGTAATCACATGATGTAAAGAGCGATAATAAATACATATATAATGAAGCATAAAGAACAAGTTAGGTGCCTAAAAACTTTCCCACTCGTAACCCGACTCCCAAACCCGTAATAAATATCTTAAGATCAAATATGATATAAATATGCGTTGGGTTAAGACTAATGACCTCTTAATCTAGGTTCAACGACATTGACCTTAGGCCTCATATGGACCTCAACCCAATGAGCCCAAATAACACTCTAAATGGTAAAAAAAGTCTACCCAAGACATATGCTAACATAATAAACTTAAATTCCACTATTTTGAGTCAAAAAAGGACATTTAATCATCCCAAAGGCCAACCCAAAATATACCAAATTCTATTAAATTAATTATAAGTTATAAGTCGGTACAAGTCGAATTAAATAAAATCCAATTATTAATTAATTTTGTGTGACTTGGTATTATAAAAAGCTACATCACTATCGGTGGAACACAATACCGAGGGGATAATCAAAACAAGGAACACCTTGACAGATAATCCCTAATTATTCTATAGTCGGCCGTAATACTAAGTCATTTTCTATAATTAATTAACGCATTAGAGTGTATTAATTCCAATTTCAAACAGGAATTATATATATATATATAATTATAAATAATGAAATCACATGTCACACCAAGCTCACATAATTAATTTCCATAATAAAATAATGTATATAAATTATGGGATATTACATTTCATTTTCAAATCATTAAATTTCTTCACAAGAAAATTCAACTCATTTTTCAAGTCATGAAGCAAATCATGGTCATATGAATGTGAGTTGACATGAGATTTCCAAAACATGAAAAAACAATATCTAAGATGTAACGCTCTGGTCGGGATTTCTGGGTTACTCGTGATCAACCCAATTCGGCCTAAATGTTAAGTGTGAAGTATGATGAGACTACCTAAATAATATTTATAGTCTTGTTTTATTTAATTGATATCTCACTTATTTAACACATGATTCCAATTTATATCAAGCTACGCGAGGGACTCGTGGGAAGCGTCCTCAGAATCGAAGCATACAGGGCTACTAACGTAAAATTAAAATAATATTTGCCTATAAAATGCCTCAAAATATGAAACTGCACAAAACCTATTGTAGCAAAGATGAGAAAATGAGCCGAATACCCGGTGGGGAAATACAACAATGCACTATAAAATTGAATGACAAAAAAGAGAGTTTGCCTATACATTAAGCTTAGTGCACATGCAACTACTTCATATATATATATATATATATATATATATATATATAAAATAATAATAATAATAATAATAATAATAATAATAATAATAATAATAATAATAATAATAATAATAATAATAATAATAATAATAATAATAATAATTTACTATGGTGTTTTCTCTATTCATAAGATGGGAAGACACTTCACGATTCAGATCGAAGCTAATAAGGCTAGAAATTGAGGGCTAAGATTATTTTGATCAATCTTTATTTTTAACCCTTGGTTTCCTCTTTTGCTTTCATTCAAAACAAAGGTAAATAAGACACAACACACTATTTGTCCTTTCCCCTATTTTCCATGCTTGGGCTCACATGCCTCAAGACTCACCCACTTCCCTTCCCAATCAGAGCACAAGGCTCGACACATTTTGTATGTTTAGTTTGAGTTTAGATTTGACATACCACCAAATCAACAGGTGAAGAAATCATAAATTTTGGCTCACATATTTTGAGGGATGCCTTCTTCGAGATCCACTATCACTCCCACATCCAAGATTGTCGCCCTAAGGTAATCTTTCTTATAGACTCACACATGCACACACTCACACACGCACACACTCACACACGAACCCGCCTTCCTCCATCATCTCCATCTCCATCTGCCTCTGCCTCTGCCTCTCTTTCTCTCTCTCTCTCTCTCTCTCTCCCTATTACACATGCACACACACAAACAATCACATATCTGATTGATTTTTTTAAATCTGATTTAGTTTTTTTTTAGTTACAAATATAGTTGATTTATTATTTTGCTTGAAATTTGAATTGGATTTGTTGAGTTACCGTAATTAATTTTTTAGTTTTTGTGAAATTTTGATTTGAGGTTTTTGCAACTGGTATACTGAGCTTGCAAGAGGTATAGAAGAGCTCGCAATAGCTATATTAAGTCTCCAATGGTTATTGATACCAAAACTTACCCACTTACGTGGGCCAACCAGAGACGGACACGTGTCATCCTATATGTCAAGAATCCTAATTAGCAAGTCATAGCATCGTTGACCAAGACCTGGGAGGCCGACCAACATGAAGAATGCTGACCAACTCTAGGAAGGCTGGCAAATGGTGGGAAGGCAGAACAACTTAATCAATAAAATGCCAACAGCCAAAAGCATTACGGACGTTATGTACTGATGTAAATGCTTAATTTAGAAAGGCATTCCATCCATTAATATTTCACGTCTCTATCTCCTTATGTGGCTATAAATACATTATAATCCCTTCATCAAGGAGGTGGTTAATGTCATTCAAAACATGAGAGGTAAGATAGAATACAGGGAAATAAGAAACACAGTGGACGTAGGCTTTTCACTTATAGATGAACCACTTTAAAAATCATTTGTCTCTCTCTTTTATTTACATATATTTATCTATGATTAATAAATTAGACCTAGTCTAGTTCCCCGTCTGTGGGAACGTATTTCTAAACGTTTTCACTCTCATTCACTTATAATAACACAAAGATGACTGACATTCCTGAGTTCAGCGACAGAAATGATGGAAATTCGCCTATTTCATCTGCTCCTCTAATAAATAATGATTTGCCCAGAATCTTGTCTAGTCTCACTGGAGGACTTGAGGACATGCACGATATGATCACGTAATTGGCCCAAACACTACTGGTCAGATCTCCTACCTTGCCTACTCATAGAAATATGCCACCACCTTCTCTATAAACCAGCAGCCATAAACACTCCAGGACTTCCAGAGATACGTCCTATTATCCTGGAGCAAGTTCTTCCCTTAGGACTTTAGAGCCATATGATGAACAATCTTTTTCTCCTTGAAAGGCTAAGTTCTTTAGAAAGGTTGAACCCATTATCGCCCTTTGATCATTTGGGACCTAGAGGGAATGTAAATATTCTCAGGTCATTATCAAGGCATGCTCAACGACCAGCTAACCAACATGAGTCCTTAGCTCAATCCATAACATGTGCCCGATGATCTGTCCATACTGAGCATACCTCTCAAGAGAAGATATCAGCACAGATAGTTGGTCAGAACAGTCAAGTAGCATCGCATAAATCTGATTTGGGTAATCATGCGTGGAAAGGCTCAATCAAAATATTGAAGAATGGTTGTGAGAAATGGTGAAGGGGAAGAACCCTTAGCAATGAAGCTTTGTGAAAGCGTCTCCTTTTGTTTAAGCTATTGTGAATTTTCTTACTCCTTCGAAGTTCAAAGCTCATGTTGTAACTCCCAAGTATGATGAAAAACTTACCTTATTCTTCACATAGAACAGTACCAAACAATAGCAGATATTTACGCTATCCCCAATGAGATGAGATGTAAGGCATTCTCAGGTACCATAACGGGTCCTACCCAAATATGGTACAATAGCCTACCTCAGGGGAAAATTATTGATTTAGCCAACTTGCCAAGCTATTCATTGGTAATTTCTTCATCGGGGACAATCCAGTAATGAGAGTAGCTCATCTATTAAGTGCGAGACAATGAGTCGGAGAAAGCACCAGGGACTATATCACTCGCTTCAATAATGAGAAGTTAGAGGTGATTGATTATGAGGAGAAGACAACCATCATAGCTCTTATGAGTGGATTACTTCTCCAGAATCTTTATTACACACTTTCCAAAGATCCTCCTAAGACTATGACTTAATTAATGGCCAAAGCAACCAAGATAATAAATGTCGAGGAAGCAATGGCAAGGAAATGGAGCTCCATCACAAATCATGAGGTTAAAATCAAGAAGAATGATCAAAAGGAGTAGAAGGATTCAAAGCAAAGGAAGTATGACAGGCTCATAAAGTATAATAATTACACTCCATTAAATATGGATATTCGCCATATTTTGGAGGAAATCAAGCATTGCAAGGAGATACGATGGCTGGAGAAGTTGAGAGCACCTACTAGGAAGAGGGACAAATCCAAGTACTGCGTGTTTTATAATGACCATGGATATATGAAGGATCATTATATTGTTCTATATAACGAGATAAAAACCCTAATCCGTCGATGAAAACTGGACAAGTTCGTTAATCGATAGGACGACAGAGGAGCTCGACAAAGGTCAAAATCTCCATGCAAGCCCAGAGATGAGTAAAGGATAATTCATGAAGATAATATCAATCTACCAAAGAAACCTAGGAAACCAGAATATGAGGTATTTATGCTTAGTTTTGGTTACTTTGATTGTTAGATGATTACAGGTTGAGGCGCGGGGGGAGGACATCATACTACTGAAAGAAAAGTTTACCTCAATGAGGCTCCAGCTTATTCTTATATTCAGATGATCAATCTAGACGAGGAAGATCGACCAAGGAAGGTCAACAAAGACAAGTTGGTGATTGGGTTTTCCAAGAACGACCTCTCTAGATTCCTTTATACCCATGACGATTCCCTGGTAGTCAAGTTCAGAATCCAAGATGTAATAATCTCCAGAGTATTGATTGACAACGAAAGCTCAGCAGACATCATGTTCTACTCCTGTTTTCAAAAGTTGGACATGAAGCTTAGCCAATTGGATCCTTATCACAGTCCCCTGATCGTCTTCTCTGATGAAAAAGTATATACATTATGAATAATCAAGTTGGAAGTGTTGCTCAGAACTTGGCCGGCAAGTCGGACTGAGAAAGTACATTTCTTTATAATGGACAAGAATGTTAAATCCGCCTATAATGTGATCATGGGCAGGGTAGGATTGAAGAATTTTGAAGTTGTTCCTTCCACAGTCCATCAATGCTTGAAGTTCCCGACTAACTTTGGAGTAGGTGTTGTAAAGGGTGATCAAAAGGTAGCCATAGAATATTATTAATCCTCTACCAAGAAAGAAGATCTGAAAGAATTGAAAAAGAAGACCAATACTTACCAAGTGGATATTACCAATACCAATAGTGAATGCGAGGTTGAGACCTTAGATCCAAGAGAGGAAACAAAGTTGGTTAAGGCCATATTGTAGAAGCTACTTAGAGAATCATACTGGATGACGAGAAGCTAAAAAGGACTACTTAGATTGGTTCGACATTTGATTGTGTTCTCAAACAAGAAATGGTAACATTCTCGAGGAATGGGAAGAACGTGTTTGCATGGAGTCATGAGGATATGCCTGGGATGATACCAATTTCCTTTATCAGGAGCTTAATATCAGCAAGGATGACAAGCCAATAAATCAGAGACGTAGAGTCTTCAATACTAAAAAGAATCAATCCATCTAGGGTGAGGTCAAGAAGCTCGAAAATCTTCATTTATTGAAGATGTGAAGTACCCAGAATGGTTGGCCACTATTTTTATGGTCAAAAAGAAAAAAAATAAGTGAAGAATGTGCGTGGATTTCATAGATCTAAATAAAGCTTGCCCAAAGGATCACTTTCCTTTACCCAGGATTGATTAGCTAATGGATGCTACATCGGGGCATGAATTGTTAAGAGTTATGGAACCTAAAGACAGGGAAAGTACATCTTTCATTACTTCCCGAGGAACTTATTAGTATAATGAAATGCCTTTTTGACTTAAAAATGCAGGTGCAACATATTACAGGCCGGTGAACAAAGTCTTTGAAGATCAAATAGGCAAAAATATAGAGGTTTACGGGGATGATATGCTAACAAAGAGAAAGAAAGCCTGTGATCATATTGCCGACCTCAGACACACTTTTGACTAGTTAGAGAAACATAAGATGAAGCTAAATCCGACCAAGTGTGTGTTCGGAATGCAAGAAGGGATTATCCTCGGCTACATAGTCAATTAGAGGGTAATTAAGGCTAGTCCAGATAAAATAAAGGATTTGATTGAAATGCATCCCCCGACTAGCAAGAAGGAAGTTCAAAGGTTCACTCGGCGAGTAGCTGCTTTGAATAGATTTGTGTCTCGAACAACATACAGATGTCTTTCATTCTTCAAGGTGTTGAGGATGACCTTTGAATGGAATGAATAATACAAGAAAGCTTTTCATGAGTTGAATAAGTATTTGGGATCACCCCTATTTCTCTCTTGACCAGTTTTGGGGGAGAAATTATATTTATACTTAGCTATTTCTGAGTCGGTTGTGAGCTCGGGTTTAATACGATAAGACAATGGAGTCTAGAAGCCATTTTACTACACCAGTAAGGCCTTTGGAGGAGATGAAATCAAATATCAATTCTTGGATAAATTAGCCTTGGCACTTATCAAGGCATCCAGATGTATAAAAACTTATTTCCAAGAACATACCATAGTGGCGTATACTAACATGCCACTTCAGCAAGCCCTCCATAAACCCTTGAAGTTGGGAAGACTAATGTACTGGGCAATAGAGCAGGGAGAATACGATATTGTATATGAGACGAGGTCCTTATTAAAGGGACAAGCTGTAGCTGATTATATTATAGAATTTACTTGATTCAAAGTTTCCTGAGCAATAAGGCTTTCAGGCAGAGTAGACCTCAATAGGGGAGAGCTCAGCCAAAATCGTTGTCAACCAATTGGAATCATCAGGGATACAAGAGATAGCCGAAAGATATGAGGAGGCAAGAAAGAAGTTATTCCATTATGGACCATTGACAGTAATATCCCAATATAGAATTTATATGTGGATGGATCTTTATGTGCTACAGGCAGTGGAGGGGGAAGAATTTAAAAATCATTGAAATGTCGATCATCTCAGAAAATAATACTAGTTATCTAACGAGTAAAATCTTTTGTAACCCTTTATTTCAATATTAATAAAGAGTTGGTTTCTTCCATTTATTTTTTATTTTTTGTTGCAGTATGGTGATATGGATCCCCACAACACAAGATTTTAATCTTTAGTACTTGGTCGGTAATTCAGAACTTGGTCGGCAAAGGCAATACTTGATCCGTAAAATAACCCAAGTCAAACCATGATTTATTCCTTAGTACTTGGTCAAGAAAATCAGGGATAAAACTCTATGTAAAACTTAACAAGTTCTATCCGAACTGAGGAAATTGGAGGGAAAACATTGTGAAAATTCCTAAATAGGAATATAGACACATATTCCACATACGCTTGGTCAACACTGATAAGTAATGCTAAACTTAAATTTTTTGGTGCATTTGTAAAACCTATGGCAGCATCAATGGTAACTAGTACAAAACTTAGAAATAAATGCATCACTAGAACCTATGATAACATCATTATAACTGGTACTAAATTTAGGCAATCATTTAAGTGTATCAATAGAAATAATGGCACAATAAGTGCATTCAGACGTTCAAAAATTAACAAGATAAGTTAATAAAAGAATCAACGCATTTCATTTATATAAATGATGATTAAATGAAAATGTTGTTATACAAATGAAATACAAGACAACTACTCTACTGGACATTTTCCTTCAGACTTGGAGGAAGTCGGTGTTTTTTCCATTCCTACAAAAGGATCATCCAATGTATAAGGAGAGTTGAAGAAATTGAAATCTTGAAGCATTCTCCAATTACTGCTGCTCGGCTTTTCCATCAAATGTGAAGGCCAAACTACCTCTAACTCATTATGCAGTCCATAATCCCCTAAGTATTTGGATATCAGGCACTGAGGAATGGTTTCTATAGGGATATAGCTAACGTCAAGATTGAAGGAACATTTGTCAAAGTCTAAGAACCTAGGATCAGCCTAGTACCACAACCTACTGTTCTGATCAACCTTCATAACAGTCGAGAAATTGGTCTAGCCCCACTTATAACCTTTATGCTGAGATTGACTGAAGTGGCCATCAAAATTCCCAAGGAACTCATTATATCCTTCCATCCGTACCTCTCTATGCTACTTATGAAATTGGAAAGTTAAATTCTCAACCTGATGCTGAAGTTTCTTTAACACTCCATCTTTAGCCTGCAACTAAGAGAATTGGTTGAAAAGTGTGTTATCTTGAGTCTCGAGCTTTTAGGGAAACTCATCAATTGCTCGGTTCTTAGCCTTTAGCTGGGCAGCTTGGTTGCCTAGGGTTTTATCTGTTCTAGCCTCATCAATCGGTTGTCAACTAACCTTTTATCTGGAAGAGGAGGTAGGCTTAGACTTCTTAATATTTTCTAACTCTTCTATCAATTTGGCATTATCACTTTCCAAGAAAGACGCACCTTCATCGGTAGAAGTAGAAGGAGGATTATTCAAGGAGCTAAGTTCACTCCTCAATTTGTTGTCTTCTTATTCTTAAAGTTGGCAATAGCCCTGTCCTTATCAACTTCACGCTTCAGTAAAAATTCTTTCTTCCTAAAAGAAGACGTATATTTCTCCAATTTTTCCTCAAACCCCCAGGCTTCACTCAATGCTTAGTATTTGGCTTTGTAGTCAGCATGCAGTAAAGCCTTGGCCTCATTATGCCCCTCTTGAAGTTCTTCAATCATTTTGATGTAAGCCATGTTATTGGCCATGACCCGATTAAGAAGAAACCTGATATAAATATATGTATCCTTGGCTTAATCAGTATCATCTGCACTGTACAAGTATAACAATTCTTCATCGGTTAAAGTCATGTGACGAACCTTGAACAAACTATTGCATCGCTTAAGTAAATCAGAATCATTGGAAGAAATATGTTCCATCTTGGACATAAACTAGAAAAATGAAGTAACAGACGATCAACAAAAGAAAAACATATAATAGCCAAGAAATGACAAACAGTATGAAGAAAAAGTTATTTTATTGATATATAAAGGGAAGTTACAAGTACATTAGACAAAAAACAAAAGAGAAGTGAAAAATACAAACACCAAATGTCGAACAATTTTACACATTCTTCTTATCAGTCCCAACATCAGGATTTCCACCCTGGTCAGCAGAAGGGGCAGCTGGATCAACTCCGGGGTTATCTTATTTTACTAGGGGGATGGATAACTCAACAACATTTTTGCCTTGGTCGGCTAAAGACTCAACCACCAGGGAAGACTCCTTAGAACCAACACCATTTTTAACTTCCTTATCCATGTTGTGGGGAGATCTAGGCTCATGTCTTTGAAGGTTTTCAGAGTCCTCTATTGTGCCGACCTCCTTCAGTGAAGTCGACCAACCATCCTTGAAAATTTTTCTCTTTGCATACTCAATTTCAGGAGGCAGTAGAAATGGATTTTCCCTAACCTTTATTGAAGTAAGCTTCCCTGATTTTCTTCCTCTTAGCCTTTTCATAGGATAGATATTTCCCTAGCTTGGTTACTTGCCCTTCTGTAGTCTTTTCCCAGCGCTCAACTTGAAGGACAGTCATATCAACTTTTTGTCGAGATTGTTCAGTAATCTTGACCTTCTCCTCCCAAGTTTTTTCTATATTTCCAAGGCTTCTTGAGACTCTAGAAAAGATTATTTAAGATCATCAAAGGACTCTTCAATGTCACTTTAAGAAGAATGAAGATCATCCTCCTTCTCTAACATTTGGTTGAAATAAACCAGGAACTACAAAGAAGAAAAACAAATTTAGCACAAGAAGTGGAAGATAATGCACAAAGAAAGAATAAAGAAAGTGGTCTCTCCAGAGCAAGGCTTTGAGCAGCCCTCTCAGATATATTTAATCGGGGCATAGAAGTAGTAGAACCCATGTGGTCTAGAAGAGTACCAAATTTAATTAATTTCCTAGCTAAGCTAGGACCTATGGCTATAGAGGAGCCAATACTAGATGGAGTAACACTAACCAATCTCTGTTGGTCGGCACCAATTCAACCTTCTTGGCAGCAAGACCTCTTCTTAAATATTTTAAAAGAGACTCATCTCCCTTGTTGGCTGGGGGATTCTTCCCATCATATTCCTTCTTTGTGGCCCCACCATCCACAGGCTTGTGGGTGACTACAACAGCAACATCCCCAAGAAGATTGGGAAATTTCCTTTTACCCATGCGCACTAAAAGAGGAAGATATGAATCAAAAGAAGAGGAGGGTCTAATAGCAGGCTCTTTACAACCAAATGTAGTGGTAGATGAGGTGAACACTGGGTCTTTGTCCAAATTAATCATAATGGAGGGCTCAACAGCTATTGGGCGAGCTACAAAGGAAGTGATAGAGCTCTTGTACTTCATCAAGTAGGAGGCCAACCTAATATGTTCCTAACCAATTCTTTGATGGATGCCCCAGAGAAACTTGAGCTCGTCGAGTTTGATGTCACCCTCCTTGGGACACTTTCCCTTCCTCTCAACTGCAATCAAATAAACAACAAATATTAGATAACATATTAGTAAGTGATTCATCAACATGAATATATAAAATATATTACACCCTATGCCATGAACCTCTTGAGGGAATCTTGGTCCATTATATACTTCATTCCTTTTAAGAGGTACATATTGCCAATTTTTGGCAATAATACTATGATTAAAATAGTCTTTATTAGAGTCTGGAAAACTTGACAACTAGAGCTCTATTAACAGATCTAGTCTTCAAATAATATGTACTGTCACTGGTGACCCATTTGTAACAGAATATGATCTCTGGGATATTGATATGGCCCGTGGATTTGATTAAGCCTACGGACACTATTAACTATTCTCCAGGTGTTGGGGGCTACTCTAGCAGGTACAATGTCAAAGTATTGACAAAACTCTAAGCCAAAATGATTTGGGGAAAAATGAAGTCCCATTCAGCTATGAATAAGGAAGGAATTCAATGACCTTCAAACAAAGATAAAACATTTACAAGTGGACTAGGGAATTCTAAGTCTACCCAGTCTAGTATATTCCATTCCTTTCTAAACTCATCTATGTAATACCCCGTATTTTTACGCATATTTATTTTATTATGAAATTATTAAAATTGGGATTAATTAATTTAAGGGAGAAAATTTAATTTATAATTAATTCGATTTTAAGGGTAATAATTACTAGCGGGACGAGAGTTGGTGGTTATCAAAAATAATTATGTTGAAATCATATTGAGGAGGAAATAATAATATGGCCGGGGATGAGATACATGGCAGTTAAGATATAATTATTTGGGACACGTGTATGAGTCGCATCACTATTATATATTTTGGGGTTAAAAGGTAAATTATTTTTATAAAACTTGAATGACTATTTTGAGTGCGCCAATGTGTCCAAAAGGGTCGAAATAGTCAGAAAACACTACTCATGTGTTTTAATTGGAGTCCGGAGCATTTTAGCCCAAAATTACACCCCATACGAGTATTTTAATCTTTTGGGATTTTTGAGTAATTAAATGGACGAAAATAGGAACATCGAGGGTTAGTGGTCTGTCAGTTGCAACCTACGTGAGAAAGAGAGAGAAAGAGAGGGAGAACCAAGGAGGAAGGAAAACCATTGGAGAACAAAGCCAAAAATTGGAGATTTCTCACAAATAGTTACATCAAAGTGTAGATCGCGATGAGATGATCAACCATATACCAAATTCAATTAGGGAATCATAAATCCATAAAAAGTCAAGTGTTTATCTTGCTCCTCTTTTAGCATACATTGTTCCTGTTAATTTAGGTTTTATGACATAAACTTAGTGCAATGAAAACTTAGGTTTAATTAGACTGAATTGCAAAGAAACTGTATGAATTGGAGATGGGTACACAGGTAGAGATTTTGCCCTTTGTTAGACTATTAAAATTTGGGAATCTTATGTCTTAATCACGAATGATAATAAGAGTTTTGGACAATTAAAATTCTGGGTTCATTATAAATGAAATTTTAGAGATTTGAGTCATTGTTGATTTTTCCTTTGAAAGTATGAGGATTTAAGACCTAAATTGTGTTAGAGAATGTCCCACAATGATTTAAAATTGTTTAATACTATCTTATTTGAGATTGGTTGAAATTAGGGTTGGATTTGAGGTTTGAAATGTTAAAAAAATCGAATCTGGGGGAAGAACTGGGTATGTTCGGATTACTCGTTCGAAGATCTGCCTTGGTCGTTCAAACGACCTCGTTCAAACGAGACTTACAATGAGAATTCCAACAACCCTTATAACAAAATGATGGAGTTCGTTCGAAGTGATAACTTCCTTAGAATGAACTCGTTCGAACGTCCTCGTTCAAATGAGATTTCCTTGACTTCTAACGAGATTGCAGAATGAATTTTTTAGGGTTCGATCGAGTTAGAAATTGTCCTAGGGTTATCCAAGTGAGAGTAATGACCTCCGTGAGTAACGGGTGACTTAAATTCCGACTTATTAGTGTGTAGGGGTTGTAATAGTTCTCGAGATATAGAAATTTTATAGAACCTAGGACGGAATGTAGGTTCAAAAGAGGAAATATATGATCAAATCGCGGTGAATGGTAGAATTAATAATACTACTTACGTACTATGGAAATCATGTTGCGTGAACGCCTATTGAGTTATATAAGTTTTGTGCATGCTTATTACCTGAGATATTATGTGTATGACATATATAGCTACTGGATATCGAACTAAGGTTAGCCCGTTATGGACGACCATATCTTGTGTGACTTGGGGGGTTTTTGAGTCCTATCACTAGAGCATGGAACCTAGGTATGGGCTACTTATGAGAACAATAGTATTGATGGTCGTATGGGTGCATAGGTATGTGCGTATCCCATCGTCTTGGAATTATGTTTGCCTCTAATATGTGTATATTCTTTATTGGTTCTTGAGATATTGGACTTGTTGTCCTTCATGCGTGAGCATTGTAATGGGACTACATAGCCGAGTATGCCTAGCACCAGGGGTTTCTTGACCATGGGTGAAGCATTGATATATATATTTATATGTATACATAATGAGATTTTCTATATGTATGCTAAGTTCCTATTATGTGTTTCATATTAGCCGCTTTATTATAGTATATACTTATTGGGTCACCAGTTGAGAATTACGAACGTTATGAGAATGAGTTAAAACTTTTTTAAACATATTCCTGAATAATAGAAATATATTTTCTTCAGGATATTTAGATATTTATCTGTCATAGTGGTTATACTACGTTTAGTCAGGCAGGATATCATAACTAGCATGGGTAGTTAGCCTCACTAGGCGTGCACATTAGATGAGAGGTTAGAATCTCAAGTGAGTACGCTAAGTGAACATGAATAATATTTGTGTTAGCTAACCAATTTAAGCACTTACTATATTTAAACTGTTTTCTACTCAGGCTCTGACCCATTTTTTCTGCAAATCTCTTTCCTTGTTCCTTTGTTTTAGGTGCTCAGCCACAGGGACACCAGGATTAGGATATCCCATTCATTTGACGAGTTGTAGTTACTGTGGAAGCTACAGGACATTGCTAGTAGACACCTCATAGTCTTTCCTTCTTTATCTATCAGTTATTTACTTCAGTTGGACATGTCACCCCTTCCTATTTTACATTCAGAGATTTAGATGTTTCATTCTGTTAGTAGACTTTTATTTCATGGCTTTGGATTATTGTATGGGATTTTGACCGAAACTGTTTACTCCAGTTCTTTATTTTAATTCAGCTAGTTCTTTCCTTATGTTTTTGGGATGAATAGTATTAGTTAATTGTTTCCTTACTTGATGATGGTTAATAATAAGATAAAATTTCGACGTCAACCTTTTTAAATATTACGCTGTTTGTTTTAATTAGATAAAATTAATGATTTTCGACAGTGATGCATTATCTGAACCAATTGGATATTCTGGATTTAATTAATAAATGACTAATCACCCGATATTTAATTAGGCGAGGTGTCACAGGTGATATCAGAGCATCAGGTTCTAGTGTCCTTAGGATCTGTATGGCTTATTATGTTTATGAGTAGCATCTTTTTATATGGAGCCCTATATTTTAGGATTGTTGTACTCTTTATGCATTTTAGATTCTTCAGCTACTTTGAGATAATAACTGTGGATTTATGAAACCTTACTCTCCTTTCAGATTCCTCCTAGACGTGCACAAAGAGTAGCACTATATTAACCATCGCTGAGGAGAGAGACACACTCACAATTCAAGACTTTTGGGTGCGATTCAACCGTAAATATTTCCCCTTGGCCATCCAGAAAGAGATGAGATGGAAATTGGTGAACTTGAAGCAGGAGGGAAAGACTGTGGTGAAATACGAGGCAGAGTTTATCAACCTTCTGAACATTGTACCGGATCAGATCCTGACCGAGGAAAAGAAGATTCATCATTTTATGGATGGGCTGATATGGAGGATCCGCCAACGTTTGATAGGAAATATCTCTTTGGCCACCTATTTGGACATGGTTAATGAAACACTACTCCACTTCCAGGACCACTATTTTCATCTAACAGAGGTTAAGTGAGTAGGAGAGTCCTGTCAGCAGGGCAGGACATGAGGAAATGGTACCAATGGGGAACAAGCAGTTAGGGTTAGCATAGACACAGTAATCAGGGTTCCCAGTAGGGGGATCCTAAGAGGTTCAGATCAGTAGGTTTTAGACATGTTCATGGAGGCTTTAGACATGGCCAACAGGGTCAGCACGACCATCAGGGCCATCAAGGCCAGGAAGGCCAGCAACAGGTTCAATAGGGCTAGCATGGCCAAGGGAGGTGTAAAAACTACCATTAGGGACAGAGGGGAGGACCCTTCCCAGGGAGATGTTTTACTCGTGGCAACACTGGCCATAAGCATCAGGACTGCCCTCAGAAGGGTAGAGGCCAGCAACATTAGTAGTAGCAGGGTGCTCGCCAGGAGCCCCAAAGATCGTTATTTCTTCCAGCTCTCCCAACACCCCCACAGATGCCAGCACTGCCACCTGTTCCAGCCGTCCTAATTAAACAGGGGAAGCTTCAGTATGGACGAGTCTCCAATCTTCACAAGGCCATAGTCCCGCAGGACCCACCCGCAATTTAGGGTATGTTTTATATCTAGGGGACTTTAGGGTGCATTTTATTTGACATGGGGGCCAAACACTATTTTAATTCCATGGGGTTTGGACGTACTACGGGATTATTTGATACAGCAGAGAGTACGGTTACTTGTGTGGATTACCCATTGAGTAGAGGTTCCATGATTTCTTTTATTTATTGGGGAGTGGGTATAGAGATTGGGAGGTTTATATTACCCGCTGACATGCTCGTATTGGGCATGATCGAGTATGATGAGATTATAGCTATGGATTGGCTTGTCAGGTATAGGGCCATGATCGATTATTTTAGTAGGAGTATATTTTTTTCCATACCCGGTCAGGATATGTTCCTGGTGATGATGCCTTGTCCTGAAGGAGGATCATCCACACATTTATACTACATAAAGGAGGATACCTCTAGGAGGTGGTGGTACCACTTGACTCGATTCCTATTGTTCGAGAGTTCATCGATGTGTTTCAAGAGATTCCAGGGTTACCATAGAGTAAAGAGATAGACTTTGTCATTAATTTAGCGTCGGGAACTCGATAGATAGCCCGCACACCTTACCGTATGGCTCCAATAGAGATGAGGGAGTTACATGAACAGATTGAGAAGTTATTGGGGAAGGGGTTTATCCGTAGGTGTACTTCGTTATGGGGTTCTTCCGTACTGTTCGTTAAGAAGACGGATGGATTGCTGAGGTTATGTGTCATTACTAGGAGTTGAATAAATTCATGATACAGAACAAATATTCGTTGCCTCGAATCGATGACTTCTTCGACTAGTTAAGAGGATATGCCTTATTCTTGAAGATTGACTTGAGATCGGCATACCATCAGTTGCGTATTAGGGAGCGGGATATATCGAAGATGACCTTATTGACAAGATAGGGTTCCTATGAGTTCAGGGTTATGCCTTTCGTGCTAACCAATGCCCCAGTCGTGTTTACGGACTTGATGAATAGGGTGTTTAGAGAGTTCCTGGACCAGTTCGTCATCGTCTTTATAGATGACATTCTGGTTTACTCACAAATCGAGGAGGAGCATGTCGAGCACTTGAGGCAGGTTTTGTAGACACTACACCAGCATGAGTTATATGAAAATATGAGAAATGTGGGTTTTGGCTGAAGGAGGTCCAGTTTTTGGGACATATCATCTCTGATAGAGGAATATCCGTGGATCCGAAGAAAGTGTTAGCGGTGAGGGAGTGGCGACAGCCCATGACACAAATTGAGATACACAGTTTCTTGGGCCAAGCTAGATATTACAGGAGGTTCATTCGAGGGTTTTCTAAGATAACTAGTCCGTTGACACATTTGACTTGCAAAGGGGTGTCGTTTATCTGGAGTGACTCCTGTCAGTTAGCCTTTGATGAGTTTAAAGATAAGTGACCTCAAAACCCGTTTTAGCATTGCCCAGGCCGTGAGTGGAGTATCTAGTCTACACTGATGCATCCTTATTAGGACTTGGGGGTGTTCTCCAGCAGGAGAATCAAGCTATTACTTATGCCTCCCACAAGCTTAAGCCTCACGGGAAGAATTACCCCACCGATGACTTGGAATTGTCGGCAGTCATGGTTGCACTTCAAATTTGGAGGCATTATCTCCTGGGGGAGAAATTTCTCTTGTTCATAGATCACAAGTCATTACAGTACCTCTTCACACAGAAGGAGATGAATATTTATCATCAATGGTGGCTTGATTTTGTCAAGGATTATCATTTTGATATCCAATACCACCCGAGGAAGGCTAACGTGGTAGCAGACGTGTTGAGCCATAGGCTGGTAGAGGAGGTGTTCGAAGTGTAGAAAGAGAAATGGAAGGAGTTTGGACACCTCAATCATTCATGTCTGTGATGAGAGTTACGCCCCAGATTATTACGAGAGAAGTACAAGCTCAAGCAGCTGATACATTCTTCCAGAGTCAGATAGTGCAACTTCTAATAGAGGGGGTCGAGTCTTATACCGTGGGTTCAGGTGGGGGTCTACATTTCAATGGAAGGTTTGTTGTTCCCGAGGGAGAATACTTACGATATGAGGTGATTCCAGAGTCACACGGTTCATGATTTGTGGTACATCTCGATAGGGATAAGATGTGATATGTAGTGATAGTACTGGTGGAGCGGGATGAAGAATAATATTACCGAGTTCATCTCGAAATGTTCCACTTGTCAACTAGTAAAGGTGGACCATTAGAGACTGGCGGGACTTCTATAGTCATTAGAGGTTCCTATGTGGAAATGGGAGCGCATTTCTGTGGACTTCTTCATGGGATTACCTACATCGCAGAGGGGTCACAATTCGATATGGGTGATAGTGGACTGGCTGAACAAGGTAGACCACTTTTTGCCACCCCGAATGGATTACACCACAAGATAGTACGCCCAGATATTCATAGAAGAGATAGTGAAACTTCACAAGGTGCCTCTCAACATTGTGTCTAACGGAGATAAAGTGTTTGTGTCTCAGTTTTGGGAGATTTTTCCGGAGGCGATGGGTACGGAGTTGCGGCTGAGCACAACCTATCACCCAGAGATGGATGGACAGACCGAGTGGACAAATCAGATGTTTGAGGGCATGTTGCGTATGTGCATCGTTGATTTTGCCAGAGACTGGGAGTAGTATCTTCCACTAGTGGAGTTTGCCTATAAAAACTCCTACCAGTTTACTATCGGTGTGGCTTCATTCGAGGCACTATACGGCATACCTTATTATTGCCCAGCATGTAGGTTAGAGGTGGGGGACAACAAGTTACTTGGTCCGAAGGTAATCCAGGGTGCTTCAGCAAGGATAGAATTGATACAGAGCCGTATTTGGGTTGCTCAGGATCGACAAAAGAGCTACGCCGACGCCAAGTGGTATATTTGGGAGTGCAATGTGGGGGACCAGGAGTTACTTCGGGTGTCTCCTATAAAGGGAGTTATGCATTTTGGGAAGAAGGGAAAGTTGGCGGCTATGTATGTAGGGTCATTCACTATTATCGAGGGATTGGGCCAGTTGCTTATGGACTTAGGTTACCGGAGCACTTACATAGAGTCCATGACGTGTTCCATATCTCTTCGCTGAGGAGATAACTTCAAGATGATTTAGCCCATACTCACATTGCATTGGAGGAGACCGACTTACAACCTGATAGCTCCTACGAAGAGAGGTCGTTTGCTATCATAGACCGTAGCGAGAGGAAGTTGAGGTTGAAGACAATACCACTAGTTCGTGTTCAGTGGCGGCACGATAATGTTAAGGAATCTACATGGGAATGCGAGGATGACATGTGTGATCGTTATCCAGAGTTATTCTTGCCAATTATATTTTCATTTCCAAATTTCAGGATGAAATTCTGTTAATAGGGGGAAGTATGTAATACCCCGTATTTTTAAGCATATTTATTTTATTATGAAATTATGGAAATTGGGATTAATTAATTTAAGGGATAAAATTTAATTTATAATTAATCCGATTTTAATGGTAATAGTTACTAGCGTGACGGGAGTTGGTGGTTATCGAACATAATTATGTTGAAATCATGTTGAGTAAAAAATAATAATATGGCCGAGGATGAGATACACGACAACTAAGATATAATTATATGGGACACGCGTATGAGTCGCGTAACTATTATATAAAAGGAAATTATTTTTATATAACTTGAATGACTATTTTGAGTGCGCCAGTGTGTTCGAAAGGGTTGAAATAGTCCGAAAACCTTACTCGGGTGTTTTAAATGGAGTCCGGGCCATTTTAGCCCAAAATGACACCCCGAAGGGGTATTTTAGTCTTTTGTAATTTTTGAGTAATTAAATGGACAAAAATAGGATTAAAATAAGAACATCGAGGGCTAGTGGTCTTTCAGTTGCAACCTACGTGAGAAAGAGAGATAAAGATAGAGAACCAAGGAGGAAGGAGACCCATTGGAGAACAAAGCCAAAAGATGGAGATTCCTCACAAATAGTTACACCAAAGTGTAGATCGCGACGAGAGGATCAACCACATACCAAATTCAATTAGGCAATCAGAAATCCATACAAAGGCAAGTGTTTATCTTGCTCTGTTTTTAGCATATATTGTTCCTGTTAATTTAGGTTCGATGATATAAACTTAGTGCAATGAAAAATTAGGTTTAATTAGACTGAATTGTAAAGAAACCTTATTAATTGGAGATGGGTACGCATGTAGAGGTTTTGCCCTTTGTTAGACTATTAAAATTTGGGAATCTTATGTCTTACTCACGAATTATAATAAGAGTTTTGGACAATTAAAATTCTGGGTTCATTATAAAGGAAATTTTAGAGATTTGAGTAATTGTTGATTTTTCCTTTGAATGTATGAGGATTTAAGCCCTAAATTGTGTTAGAGAATGACTGACAATGACTAACAATAGTTTAATACTATCTTATTTGAGATTGGATGAAATTAGGGTTGGATTTGAGGTTTGAAATGTTAGAAAAATCGAATTTGGGGAAGAACTGGGTCTATCCGGATTTCTCATTCGAAGACCGGCCCATGTCGTTCAAACGACCCCGTTCGAACTAGAATTCCAAAGACCTTTCTAACGAAATTACAGAGTTCATTAGAAGTGAGAACTTTGTTTGAAGGAAATCATTCGAACAACCTCATTCGAATGAGATTTCCTAGACTTCTAACAAGATTCCATAATGGCTTTTTAGGGTTCGGTCGAGTTAAAAATCATTCTAGGGTTATCCAATTCAGAGTAATGACCTACATGAGTAACGGGTGACTGAAATTCTGAATTATTAGTTTGTAGGGATTGTAATAGTTCTTGGGATATAGAAAGTTTATATAACCTAGGAGGGAATGTAGGTTCTAGAGAGGAAATATATGATCGAATCACAGTGAGTGGTAGAATTAATAATACTACTTACGTACTATGGAAATCAGGTTGTGTGAAAGCCTATTGAGTTATATAAGTTGTGTGCATGCTTATTACCTGAGATATTATGTGTATGACATACCTTTCTACTGGCTATCGAACGGAGGTTAGCGTGTTGTGGACGACCATATCTTGTGTGCCTTGGGGGGATTTTGAGTCGTATCACTAGAGAATCGAACCTAGGTACAGGATATCTACGAGAACGTTAGTGTTGCCGATCGTATGGGTGAGTAGGTATGTGCGTAGCCCATCGCCTTAGAACTATGTTCGCCTCCAATATGTGTATATGCTTTATTGGTTACTGAGAGATTGAACCTGTTGTCCTTCATGCGTGAGCATTGCAATGGGACTAGATAGTCGAGTAGGGGTTTCTTAACCATGGGTGCAGCATTGATATATATTTATATGTATACATAATGAGATTTTATATATGTATGTTGAGTTCCTATTATGTTTTTCATATTAGCTGCTTTATTATAGTATATACTTATTGGGTCACCAGTTGAGAATTAAGAACGTTATGAGAACGAGTTAAAGCATCTTTAATCCTATTCCTAAATAATAGAAATATATTGTCTTCGGGTTATTTAGATATTTATCTAGCATAGTGGTTATACTACATTTAGTCAGGAAGTATATCATAACTAGCATGGGTAGTTAGGCTCGCTAGGCGTGCACATTAATGAGAGGTGAGCAACTCAAGTGAGTATGCTAAGTGAACATGAATAATATTTGAGCTAATTAACCAAATTAAGCACTTACTATATTTAAACTATTTCCTACTCGGGCTCTGACCCATTTTTTTTTTGCAACTCTATTTACTTGATCCTTTGTTTTAGGTGCTCATCCACAGGGACACCAGGCTTAGGAGATACCACTCATTTGATAAGTTGTAGCTGCTGTGGAAGCTACAGGAAATTGCTAGTAGATGCTTCATAGTCTACCATTCTTTATCTATCAGTTATTTACTTGAGTTGGACATTTCGTCCCTTCCTATTTTACATTCAGATATTTAGATGTTCTATTATGTTAGTAGGCTCTTGTTTCATGGCTTTGGATTATTGTATAGGATTTTGACTCGAAGTGTTTACTCCAGTTCTTTATTTTAATTCATGTAGTTCTTTCCTTATGTTTTTGGGATGAATAGTATTAGTTAATTATTACCTTACTTGATGATGGTTAATAACAAGATAAAATGTCTACATCAACCTTTTTAAGTATTAGGTGGTTAGTTTTAATTAAATAAAATTGTTTATTTTCGATAGTGATGCATTATCTGAATCAACTGGATATTCTGGATTTAATTAATAAAGGACTAATCACCCGGTATTTAATTAGGCGGGGTGTCACAATCTAGATAGACAACAATGTAAACCATGATTCAATATGAATAAAAGAAGAAACGGAAAGGATTCTTACAGAAGATTGAGGATGAGGTAAGAACTAAAAGAAAGGAAGAACGATCGCACAAAAGCTCAAGGGTAACAACAACACTTAGAAGGTTTAGAGTAAAGAGATGATCGAGAAATTTATCGCCTTTATAAATTGCCTCAAAAATAAGCAAACGTAATGATTAAAGCAAAACGATGATCGAAATTATGGCGGCGATACGAGAAAGATGTATCTACCCGAGGCAGTTCGCTGTAGTTCAAGATATTTATAAAAATACCATTGTCAACATACATCACCAACAATACCGGTAAAATTTTACAAGTGTGGGAAGTGGACAACCAACTAAACATCATAAATATAGCCTGAGATATGACCAATACTAAATGGTCCATACTTTTAAGCAAGCATCAAGCATGGAACATTGTGGGCTTTTGTTGATATAAAAATTTACCCACTTACGTGGACCAACCAGAGGACACGTGTCATCCTACATGAAAATAATACTGGTCAGCAAGTTATAGCATTGCTGACGAAGACTTGGGTGGCCGACCAACATTTAGAATGCTGACCAACTCCAGTAAGGCCAACCAACAGTGGGAAGGCCGACAAACTTGATCAACAAAATGCCAACAGCCAAAAGCATTATGGACGTTGATGTAAAAGCCTAATTTATAAAGGCATTCGATCCATTAATATTCCACCTCTCTATCTCCTTACTTGTCTATAAATACATTTTAATACCTTCATGAATGAGGAGGTTGAAATCTTTCAAAACAGGAGAGGCAAGATAGAATATATGGAAATACGAAATACTTTAAACGTAGGCTTTTCCCTTATATCCGAATCACTTTAAAAACCTTTTGTCTTTTTCTTTTATTTACATATATTTATCTATGATTAATAAATTTGACATAGTCTAGTTTTCTACATCAACAATGGGTATACACCATGGTGTAAACGATCTGAAACCATGTTAGGCATTTGATTGGTAGGATTTACTTCTTTTTATGGGGTTTTATTATTTAACAGAGTTGGTTTGGGGTTTTGCAATGGGTATATTGAGCTTGTAAGGGATAGAGAAGAGCTTGCAACAGGTATATTGAGCCTGCAATGGGTATACACCATGGTGCCAATGATCTGAAACCATGTTAAGCATTTGATTGGTATGATTTACTTCTTTTTATGGAGATTTTAGGGCTTTCTGTTGTTGTTTTACATGTTGGTTGTTTTACATTTTTGGATACCCACAGCTTTGGGGGTTTTCTTTAAATTTAGGGGATTTAAAATTTCATTTTGGGGTTTTCTTGAAATTTATTGTTCTAAACTTCGAGTTATACATTTTAACAATTTAATTTTTTGTTTATATTTGTGTTTGACTAATTTGTGTACTTTACTTTCTCATGTACTTATTTTGTATCTCTAATTTGGTGTTCAAGAAATCTTAGTTACTAATTTTATTCTCATTTCATAAGAAGTACCGTGGTTGATTATGGTACTCCATTTTGTTGATTATATTTCCTAATTTGTATTTGATGGATTTGGAATTGTTCTTTAGTTCATTTACATTTTGGAAGGTTGATTTGTATGTTCTACTCTTAAAATCTCAGGTTTTATTGAGGATCTCTAATGTTGGTTGATGAAATCAATATTTATAATACCCCACGATTACATTGATATCTATACTTTCGATAAGAAATTGTATTTTCTTTGATCATTGGAGACCATGATTAAATTCAATAATATTCTTATTCATTAATTGATGTGTAATTTTATTTTAAGATAACGATCTGAATGTTAAATGGGGCATGCTTGAACTATATTTTAGACATGGTGTGGGGTAAATACACAAGGAAGACATGGGTCTTGCATTTCACTTGAATGTACTATTTTTCAATTAAAACCCATCTTTAACATGAGTTGTAATTTTAAGCATGCTATTTACCCTTATTACTATGAATCTTTTATCATGACTTGAGAAATTGATTGTACTTCAATTCAATCGCTAACTTTCAAACATATGGTATTGAAATCACTTTGGTTAAATAGACTAAATGTCCATTGGGGGGAAACAACTTTAATTGGATCGGGAATTTTCTTCCTTTACCGAGATGGCAATAAACTTTTTTTTTGGATTTTGTTAAGCTTGGGAACAGATTTTCATTTCAAAGAACTTAAATGTTGGTTCTATGCAGATTGTATTTTTTTTGTGATTAAGTTTGTTAATAACGATGTTTATTGGTGATGATGTGCATTTTTATGTTATCTTGATTGCACTTTGTAGATTATTGGTGAAATATCGGTCCCTGGCACTACATATAAGTTGATGGAGTTTGTTGGCTCTATGGTTGAATGTTTAAAAGTAATTTTATTATTTTTAAGAGTAATTCTATGCTGACACATTTTTGGGACACAATTTGACTGACTCAGTTATGTAATGTGAGTGAATTAATGAATCAAACTGTGTATAGTGATGACAAAACCGTGTAATCATGATCTTAAGCCTTTGCCCTAGTCCGGAGATTAGTTTCTGACTCTATATTTCACTTCCTTAGTTCTCTATCATCATGATCAAATATTAGTAAAGAGATAAAGTGTCATTGATTAAAAAGTTGAAATGCGTTCAATTTAATATAAAAGGAGAAAAGGAGGGGCAAAAAGATAAGTTATTTTCAAAGATACAGGGGCCATTGTGAACTAAATTATCTCCATCATTACTATTCTTCCTGTACAATTTACAATTTGAATGAAGGGGGCATTGTGAACCAACTTAAGAATATAATGATGAGCAAGTGGTTGCCGAGAGGTGTTGCTCATGATTTGTGTGGGATCGATTGCTATGTTTTCACCTTATAACAGGTAGCTTTACGTGATCCTTTTTTTTTTTATCTAGATATCTTCTCTAAGAGATTAATGTGGTTGGTACTTCAAATTCATTTCTTCTTTTAGGTTTATCATGCATGTCTATTATTTCTTCAAATCTATGTCTATTACCAAGAGATTTTTCCATTAACATGTTACATATTTTGTCTTGGAGTCTCGATTTCTATTGTTGTTAACTAACACAAGTCATCATAAGGTTCACTGAGGGATCTAAGAATGTCTAACTTTTTCCTCTTTCTTCTATGACCCACACAAAACACACATATATCACACTTATTGTTCTCTCATTACATGTCATCTTTAGAAATTTAAATTTGTAAGTTCATATAAATCACACATTGGGTGTTTCTATCAATCTCTTATCTACAGTTCATAAATGCATTGACATATCCTTCTCCATCTCTTATTGGAAATATTTGACCATTTGTTTTTACCATGCAATAAACATAAGTCTGTTGTAATATTTCTTTATTCATTTATTTTCTGTTTTGTTCTTACAAATGTCTCTGTTTTTGCTTTTTGGTTTTATGGTGACCATGACAATGCGAATGCTCTGAATGAAAATATTTGAGTGTTGGATTTTGAGTACTCTATATCGCTACTGTTTAAATAGAGTTGAATTTAATTTCATACATGGATGAGGAAATGAATCCACTTTTTATTTGTTATTTTCAGGATTAAAATTCAATTCAAGCTTTCCACTACAGAAATGAAACATATTTAAATATATACGACAATATAAATTATTATTTAAATGGGGAAGCATATGTAGGACTCATACTTGCCATGGATATGAAATATTACCTGGACTTATTTTGCTCCATGGGTTATAATGACACTACTATAAGAAGTGCATAACAGTATCGAGAACATTGATGATCGTTGGCTTGATTCAATTTGTCTATGAAGATGAAGTTCATTTAATTTTCATTTTAGTTAGATGCAAATTATTAACTTCGTGTAGTAGTAAATCCCATGTATTCATGTTTTAATTAAGATATGATTCTTCTAGAGGTTTAATCTAGAAGAATTTTACTTTTCTTTGTTTTGATTATAGAGGATAGCAAATTATTTGTTTATATTTTCTACAAGTATTTGAGTTTTTAGTTTGAATCCTCTGTTGTCAAAGTTTTTCGTTAATGTTCATTTTTTACTAGTTAACATGTTCATATGAATGAGAGTATAAATCATAAATAAAATCAAAGTTTTTCGTCGACGTTCATTCATATTATATATTCAATCTAAGGTTCAGCAAGATACATGATGCTATTCATTCACCACTATTTTTTACCCTTCATTTTGTAGGAACTAGACTAGACTATTGGCTCCCCGAGTTAGAAGGAAGAGGTTCAATATGAAATACAACACTTTCGTTACAGGTATTTAACTTTAGATACTATCTTTATTCTATTTCCTTCGTCGATATAGAGGTTCCTTTTGATGAAATGGGAAAATCTCTGGAAGTTTCTCTATCGATTAATGCATCTTAGACAGTTGAACATGAAAAATATAAAGGAGAAGGTCAAAGGATCCATGTATCTTTCTAGAAATTTGATCACCATGTACATCACATTTTTCCTTGCTATCCACTATATACCAATATTTATAATTCAAGGAATGTACAGGGTGTGCTCTATTGTTCTTATCGTAATATGCATTATCAAGTAGTGGGAAGCTTACAGTACCTTACTATTATAGGCCCGAATATCACATTTATTATCCATAAAAATTTCCAAATTATGCATGCTTAGGTTAAGAACAATGGTTGGTCGTGAAATATATCTTACAGTACCTAAAATACATGTTGTCCTATGTCCTCTTAATAGTAAAAGTTTCCTATACATCCCTTCAATAATTCTCCTGTAGGGGGCTTGAAGATAATCTCTAGATTAGAGTTAATCCCCCCATCTAATACAATAGACTCAAGGGATTAAGGCAGTGATGTAGCTCAGTGAGGAAGATCAAGCGATGCAGATCATTAAGGCAGTGATGCATCTCAATAAGGCTATGATGCATCTCAGTAAGGTAACAATGCAACTCAAGCGATGTATCTCAGCAAGGCAGCTCAAACGAGGTAGTACAGCATGGTAGCCTAAGGGAATCTTTTAGTGAAGAAACTGGACGAGGGAGATCATCCTTTAGTCCTATTGATATATTTAGTCTTGTTGTATCCTTTTATTTATATTAACTATGAGTTGTAACAATTATTATGATTTGTTAGTGGGAGGTCGAACGATACTCGCGAGAGACCAGGCTTGGCAGGTCCTGAGAGAGCTTTCATGCTCTATCCAAAGACCTCGCCGTGGGAACTTCAGAGGGACTTGGTTTGAAGGATTGAGAAGTGAGACATCGTTGGGGATTTTCCTGACCGTCTTAGATACACCTGGTAAAACACAAAAAGACCTTGACCGTGGAACCTTGGACGAAGTAGCCTTGAGTTCCATCGGGCGTTGAGGTGTGAACTAAACAACCCTCTACTTAATGTCACATATAATTTATGTGATGTCACTAGCCGGCTAGGCAATGTCAAAATTTGCACTTGAGTAAACCACCGTGGTCTTTGGGGTTTTCAGAAAATTGGTGAGCCACCTCTATGACAACAGACCCCTGAAGCACAGTGGTTAGGAAAAGGGCATGCCTTGGCATTTAATGTTTATGACGTGGAGCTGACTACTCCATCAGACAATTAATGTTTGTGACATAAGGTATGAGGGATGTCTTTCATAGTTATAAATGATTGGACCATGTCGGTAGTGGTGGGGGGGGGGGGTTATTTATTAGCCTCAACCAGTTCTGAGAGGAGAGAGTTCTTTTCTAGAGATTTTTGGCTAGAGAGAGAGAGAGAGATTATCATCGGGGAGAAAGAAGTTATTGCAAAAACCAGAGCTTTTACTCATCCACCATTGTCATTTATTATAAAGATTTTAATATCTAATTGGAGACCGTAGAGAGTGGGTGTGTTTGGCTGCTCGCCAAGTTGTATCTAGGGTGCTTACTTCTCTTTCCCTCTAAACGAGTTACTTATGAGTTCATTATTATCTTTTGAGTTATACACGAGAGTTTGTGAGTTCAAGCTGAGATTATTTTTCCTAGATTGTGATTGTGTCTTGTAATTAATCAATATTTTCCCCGGTTAACTTACCATTACTATACTCAAAAGGGATTACGACTATATCTAATCTAAACTACCCTCTTACATTTGGCGACTCTGCTAAGGAAGTATTCTTCTAGCAAAAGAGTATGGCGCGGGATAACGTTAATCGTAGACTCAACTTTGATGATGTTCAATGCAATGAGGAACAAGCGACAAGGGAGATATAGGCTCCTAAAAGTGGGGTTCACCCTCAGGTAGAGGTTCCCTGGGATTCAACGACGACTGGGGTCCCAATGGTCACCCAAGACTCTACTAGTACTATCCTAGGACTAGTGCAAATGACCCTCCTCACGTGTAAGTTTTTTGATTTTTTACAAACACGAGAGGTTGCCACGGTCCTAGGAGGAGGAACACATCCCAGTGCTTTTGTGACACATGGGGCGGTCCCAGTAGCTTCGACGAACCCTTCTTTAGTTGTTCCCATGGGGACTGGACCCATAGGCACAACACCCACTCCTGCATCAACGACGGGCATAACGGGTGTGACCAGTGTCCCATCGATAGTTCCTCCAAACGCCACCATTGTTCCATTAGCGGTCCCTATGGCCACTCCCTCCACGGTTCAGAAGACGTCGGCATCCGCGTTAGAAGAAATGAGGAAGGAAATGAAAAAATAGGTGCTAGAAATGATAGCAGCTTCCTAACAATCGGCCTACATGGTAGCTTCAGTGTATGATTATTTTCGCACGCCCTATACCCAATAAAACAACAATGAGACTGACATGAAGGACTACATCCCTCCCATCTTTGAGAAATACAATGGAAAAGGGGATAACCCGAAGGAGCACATCAAATGTTTCATCGAACATTTAGGGGCTCAATGTAACAACAAGAAGCTCAGGCTGAGGGAGTTCTCAAAATCATTAATCGATAAAGCTTATATGTGGTACTCTCATTTGACGCCAAAGAGTGTTTCAACGTGGGAAGATATGCATGTTTTATTTCTCTAAAAATTCTTTTTGGCAGAAGACGAGTTCACGTTAACATAAATAGGCAAGGAGAAGCAACGATCGGGGGAGGACGTGGTGGCTTGTGTTCAAAGATTCAGGGAGAGGTCCCTCGATGTGAGGGAAGAAGCCAAAGAGTCTAAACTGTTATAACTTTGTTTTGAGGGTTTTCTCCCAGAGTACATCTGTCACTTGATTAATGAAACTCATGAAGGGAGTTTTGCGGCATTTTTGAAAGAAACAAGGAATATATCATTGGTAGTTTGGAAGAAACCTCTTGTGGTACCATTGATGTTCAGACAGCCTGGGCCACCCATTGCAGCTCACGACCAGTCCCCATGGGTGGGATACGTTGATGAAAGCAAAGGAAACAAACAACCAAATAAGGATAACACGAGAAAGTGTGGGAGAGATAGGGAGGACCCACCCCCATTACCCCGTACAGTAAAGGAGGTTGTTCGTTGTTACAATGCCATGGTTCAAGGAGGAATGTTGTATGAACCTAAGGGCATCCCTATCGTGGAATCAAACGTGGGAACCAAAGCAGATCCCAAGTATTGCCAGATCCATCGAAAGATTCAACACCAGACGAGAAGTTATTTTACGTTAAGGAAAATCATTGATAAACATGTAAAGGTAGGGACACTACAAATCCCGCTACAAAATGTCAATGACAACCCACTCTTAGCACATGGGGCAAATCCGGTGGTGACCTATGATGCTGAGTCACAAAGAGAAGCGAGGGAGCTGACGACGGGGTAAGGGGAGTTCGAAGAAGCTTTAGAGGACTGTACCAAAGGAACGTAAAATGTGGTGTTATCCTATAATGAAACAAGCTCCAGAGATATGGAGGAAATATACAACGTGGAAGGTTAGGAAATGGACCAAAGCTTGGAGTACTGCGAGGTTCACGATCCCCAAATTTTGCTTATTTGTTCGACCAGGTGGGAATGCCAAGAGAAAGTAGGTTGGACATATGCCAACAATACTAGATATTGCGAGGAGGAATGCAGTTCCTTAGCTAAAATGGAAGTGACCCATGGCCAGGGTGGTGAAGAAATTTCTGTCAGAAATAACATTCAACGATGCAGATAGGGCCGTGAGATTTCCACACAATCGACCGTTATATGCGACTACTAGCATCAACTGAGTTAGCTTTATGAGGGATCTTATGGATGGGGGAGCATCCATCAACATCATGCCAATTATCTCTTTCCACACAGCTAACATCCTAGAAGAAATATTGGTCCCCATGCCTTTGGCGATATCAGGCTATAACAACTAATCTGCCAAATCCATTGGTCATGTGAATGTTGGGATTGTAATAGGAAATATGAGTTCCCACATTAAGTTCCACATGATAGAGAGTGCAAATTCCTACCATATATTGATAGAAAGAGTGTGGATACACAACCAAGGACTAGTTCCCTTGACGCATCACTAATGTGCCAAGGCAAATATCAAAGGAACTGAAATCACTATACGAGCTACGAAGAGCCCTTCCCTGTTGAAGAAGCTCACCTAGTGGATGTAGCATTTTATACAGAGTTAGAGGAGGAGGTCAGCATCCTAATGAGAAGAACGGTAGGAGCCTAGCTTCCCTCGATTAAAAAAAGGATGAGGCCCATGAACGACCAAAATGATGAAACTTTAAGCAGTAAAATAGTAACAAAAGAAGCCAACTAAGTGGTCCCTTGACCTGAGAAAATCTCGAAGCAGCTAAAGGATAGGATGCAACCCACAATGGATCCGATGGAACACGAGGTCACACAGCAAAGTGTGTTGAGTCGATTCTCTGAAGGAATAATGGCAGAGGCTTCGGAGGGAGAGGAAAAGAAAGGCAGTTGAAATGGCAGCAGGCAATGGAATAAGCGTTTGACTAAAGAAGGTAAGGTAGTTTATCGCCTCTGATGGTGTGAACGGGAAGCCGAAGGAGCTATGAAAGAGGCTGACTAGGAGGCTGACCTGATATATGAGTGCTTTATGGTGGATCAACGGGGACAATGTATGATGATAGACATTTATAACATACAATAGTTCGTAGAGGATGTCACCAAAGAACCAGACTACATAACGGACCAATCGAAACCACACACATAAGAATTGGAACAACTAAATCTAGCAAAAGAAGGGGAGGAGCCAGGTCCCATTTTCCTCTTGAAGGATCTCTACATGGAGAAATGGGAGGCTTTGATTGAGCTAATTCGAGAGTTTATAGACATTTTTCCAGGAAGTATAAGGAGATAGAGGGGCAAGATGAAGAAGTAAGCTGCAACAAATTAAACGTAATGCCTTCAGCCATTTCAATCAAGGAACAAATGAGGACTTACAATCCTGAGATAGACTTGAAGATCAAAAAAGAGGTCCAATGCCTATTGGAAGTAGGGTTTATCAAACCGATACAACACCCACTATGGTTGTCTAGCATTGTCCCAGTGGGTAAGAAAGACAAGAATCGAATAAAGATCTACGTGGATTTCAGAGAATTGAGTAGGACTTGTCTGAAAGATGAGTTCCCTCTGCCCTCCATCGATAGCTTGCTAGATGCAACAATTAGATATGAGATGTATCGCTTCATGGATGGGTATATAGGGTACAACCAGATCAAGATGGACCCCACCGATACAAAGAAGATAGCGTTTAGAACCCCATTGGGTAACTTCATGTACAAGGTAATGTCGTTTGGACTAAAAAAATGCTGGGGCTACTTATCAAGGAATAATGATGGCCATTTTCCATGACTTGTTTCACAAATTCGTGGAGTTTTATGTGGATGATCTGGTCATCAATCGAAGAAGGAGGGGTCCCACCTGAGCGATTTGAGGAAGGTATTTGACAGATGTAGGAAGTATAAACTGAAGATGAGCCCACTAAAATGCATTTTTGGGGTAACTAGTGGAAAGTTTCTAGGCTTTGTGGTAGATCGACACATGGTGCAGATGGACTAAGATAAATAACGAGCGATCTTGGAGATTCCAAGACCGAGAATGACGAAGGAGTTGAAGAGTTTCCTTAGTAAAGTTTCCTATCTTAGGAGATTTGTGCCTATATTGGTTTAATTAATACACCCGTTGATGCATCTTTTGCGAAAGAACACAAAGTTCAAGTGGGAGGAAGTTCACCAGGAGTATCTCACCAGGATGAAGAAACTGCTCATTTCGCCTAAGACTATGATTCCTCCAAAGGAAGGAATACCGTTGCATCTATACCTCATATACACCACAAGGTCCATCGGAGCTATGTTGGCACAGGAGATTGATGGGCAAGGACAACCAGTTTACTACCTTAGTAAAATCATACATGGGCCAGAGGTCAGGTACAATATCTTGGAAAGGCATTGTTTAGCCTTAGTCTTTATAGGACAAAAACTTAGACATTATATGTTGTCTTTTACAATTCATATTGTAATGAGATGTGATCCTACTAAGTTTTTGTTAGAAAGAACTATATTGATTAGTAGGGAGCTAGGTGGTTCCTCATTCTCTCAGATTATGACTTGAAATGTGTGGTCCCTCACGCAATCAAGAGCTAGGCATACGCAAACCTCTTGGAAATCTTCCCGTCTGGGATGTCTGAGCCACCACGAGAGAGAATTTTGAGAGATGATTTGCAGGATAATCACTTGGACGCGAGGGATGAGGAATGGACGTTGCAGTTCAATGGATCTTTAACATCGAAGAAAGTAGGAGCAGGGGTTATTCTTTCAAGAGGAATGGAAGAAATTTGTCTTTCCTACAGGCTAGATTTTCCTTGTTCCAACAAAGAAGCAGAGTACGAGGTGTTGGTAGTGGGGTTGCTGGCGGCCCTTCGAAGGGGAATTTTGCGGATGGTCAAAAGATGATCACGAGAGATGATCATGAGAGACGATACAACTATAGTCGTGATTCAATGAAGAACACCTCTCTCGGTGGTACAGTCAATTATGCAGATGGAGGATGACTCTGACTAGAGGGGAGAGATTAGAAAACAATTAGAATCTGGGGAAGGAGAGATAGATCTGAGAGAACTAGATCAATACTTTACAAATCGGGGAAACCTCTAATACATAACTGCAGGAGGATGAATGTCAAGATGCATCGACCCAGAGGAAAAAGAACGGATATTAGAGAAAACACACGAAGAACTTCAAAACAACTGAGATCCCTCTTTACAGGATAATTCAAAGGTAAGGATACTTCTGGCCTAGAATGAAGCAAGATGCAGCAGAGCTACAATGAAAGTGTGATAAGTGCCAGCTTTTCTTCGAAGCGGCTGAATGTTATGTCGGTGAAGCTCAACTAGATTGGAGGCATCCCTATATCGACTTTATTAAAAATGGAGTTGTCCCCATGGAGAAGACTGATGTGATGGGACTCAAAATAAGGGCCCCAAGGTTCTACATTCAGGAAGGGAATCTTTATCGAAGAGCGTACTTTAATAGGCCATTGTATTGCATCACAAAGGAGGAAGCAACTAAAGTCCTCAAGCAAGATCACGACCCAACCCACATAGGAGGAGAAAAGTTCTATGACCAGATGATGACGTTAGGGTTTTATTAACCAACGATGGAGAAAGACTCTGGGGAGTTCGTTCGAAAATGTAAAGCTAGCTAACTGCATAAAAATATGATTCATGCTCCATCGGTGGATCTACACTCTTTGACAACCCATACCCTTTCCACACTTGGGCGTTTGACCTGGTAGGGGCAATACATCCTTCTTCGAGAGGATAAATATTGATACTAGTGGCAATGGAGTGCTTTACAATGTGGACTAAAGAGATACCACTAAGAAGGGCAACAACAGGGGTGGTAAGGAACTTCATCAGAGAATATATCATTTGCCATTTTGGGATTCCAAAGGTTATCCTCTCCGATAACGGAACTCCCTTCATCAATTCAGAGGTAACGATGCTAACAGACAAATACTCTATTATTCAACATACTTTAATGGTAGCATACCCAAAGGGTTATGGATAAGCTGAAGAAACTAACAAAACATTGGTTAACATTTTGGCCAAAATGATGGAAGACTTTTCAGGATCATGGGATAACAAGATCCTATCCGTTTTGTGGGCCTATCGAACAATTAAAAGTAGGCCCAGAGGATATACCTCGTTCTCCCTTGTATATGTAACCGAAGCGGTCCTCCTGATGGAGTTGAAAGTTCCCTCTGCCCGATATGCCCTACGAGGTAGCATGCTCCCTTAGAACAGACATGTACAGTTAGAAGTGTTGGATGAGCACAAAGATAATGCGATGCATCACTTTAAAATGTACACGAAGTAACTCTCTAGGGAATATAACAACTTGGTGATACCAAGGAAGTTTGTTGGAGGAGACCTTATTTTGAAGTCAGCTATGAAGCACATTAGGGGGATTCCTCTACCTAAGTTTGCAGCGAATTGGGAGGGACCTTTCTTTGTAAAGGAGGCTCACAATTCTAGTTATTGCTTGATTTCTAAGATGGAATAAGATAAACCATATAAGATTAACAAGAAATGGTTGAAAATCTATCATGTATAAGCAAGTAACCTCAGAACATCGATGTATCTAACTTTTTCTTATGAATATATAAGCCGTTTTTTTAGAGATGTTTTTCGTTGTAGCTAGAGTAGGATAGAAGATTACAAAGTTTATATTTTATGCAAGCAGCTATAACACAAAGAAGTGACAAGGAAAATATATAACTTATTTTTCATTCATAAATTAGGAGGCATTATAAAAATGGGAACTACTTCCCAACAATTACATAAGTGAGAAACGGGAAAATTATATAAGTATGGGGGAGAGATCATTGGCCTAGGAGGAACCATACGTCTGAAGCAGAGAAAACTTTTCTAGGAAAACCCAAGCAAGCTGCTAAAAATGCTTGCTCGACGTTGATAGAGCCTTTCAGTTTAGTTTAAACTTGAGCAAACTTGATGAGAAGTTTCTGTAATTTTAAATTGGCCTGACGAAGAGCTTTTTCGATATCCTCTACCTCTTTGTTGGATGTTTCAAGTAGTGGTACCAGTTCGTCCAGTCTAGCTTCCTTAGCTCGTTGAGTTTCCTGATGCTTCTGTAGTAATTCCCTCTGACTTTTCAATTGATGACTCTTCAAAGCCTTTAAGTGTCCTATTATCCAGCCACTTTGGAAGCCATCCCCGCCCAACTCCTCTAGATAACTCAAAAATTGGTTGAGAAGGGGCCTAGTAACATTTGCAGTAGGGGTGCTGACGAGATCAACAATAACGAGTGCCATACCTTGAAGCTTATGGATCATCACGGGGATGTTTGAAGAAAGATAGTCAATAGTAAAAGTCTCGAAATGATGATTTGCGATCTATTCAATTACCAATCGATGGCTGGTAGGTAGTTGGGGAGAACGATGAAGGACCATGAGGCAAAACTCATGAGGAGCTAGAGCTGGCAGAGGAAGATCACAACCAGATTCATTGTCGGCCTGAGCACCTATCGTGGAACCTTCATCATTAGGACTAATTTCCTTAAATACAGCTGGTTCACAATTTGGTGAGGTGATAAGCGAAGGAACTGCGTGAGATTGCTCTTCAACGTAAGGCGACCCCCTAACAACCTGAGGACCGATAAAGCAAATAATGAGTTAAGTGCAAAACAATCTTAACAAGTGGTTTTCATTGTTAAGTCACCGTTACTAGTGGAGTTTGATGAAAAATATTATCAAGTGGATTTCATTGTTAAGTCACCATTACTGGTAGAGTTTGAAGATAAATCTTAACAAGTGGTTTTCATTATTTAGTCACCGTTATTAGTGGAGTTTGACGAAAATCTTAACCAATGGTTTTCATTATTATGTCACTGTTACTGGTGGAGTTTGATGAAAAATCTTAACAAGTGGTTTTGATTGTTAAGTCACCTTTATTGCTGGAGTTTGACGAAAAATCTTAATAAGTGGCTGTCATTGTTAATTCACCATCATGAGTGTCATCGTTATTAGTGAAGTTTTACAAAAAATCTTAGCAAGTGGTTTTTTCATGGTTAAGTCACCGTTACTGGTGGAGCTTTAATATTTTAAAAAGATATTTTTCTAGATTGAGCATTGTCAAGATAAAGGACAAATAGTAAGGAACGAAAAGAAAATAGCGAAAATACCTCAGCAATGGGTGAAGCAAGAACGGGAGTCATGAAGGAGGCTACAACGGTGGGAAATGTTGAGGGCTTGTTCATCTCCTCAGAAACTTCCACAGCGCCCTCAACTAGAGGAACCTCAGTGAGAGGAACCTCAATATTAGGTGAAGCTCATGCGTCAACAAAAGGAACTAACGCCAATATTGGGGGAGAGCCTGAAGAATTTGTTTAACCTTTCACAGATGCACCAACACTAATGGGGGAAGAAGAAGCACCAGGATCAGTAAAAGAGTCAACGGTGGGTTTGGAAATGGGTAGAGTCCCGAAGGATGATGGCAGGATCAGATCAGGAGAAAATTGCAAAAAATAAAGCTAAGTGTTAGAGGTGGGAAATAGTATAGAAAGAAGAGACACACTTTACATTTAACTTACCTCAGTAATATTACTGAAGAGTAGCGCTATAGCGATGGGTCTTTCTAATGGAGGTAGAATAAAGATATTGGAGAATGATGAAGATAAAATGGAAGCTACCTCAACCTGAGATACACCAAGATGTTAAGAAAATTCATATAGTGGATAAGGGTAGAAAAGAAATATCTAAAAGTGTTTTAGAACCTGTTACCTCGGGAGGGTTGGGAAAAGTTGGAATCACAGCCAGAGGAACCACTGGAAAAGAGGGTGAACTATAAGAAGCTAGGGGAGTCTCCTCTAGATAAGAGGAAACCCCTAGAGACTCAATAGGCACAGCAGGCCTCTTGGAAGCCTCCTTTGCACGACTGAAGTCCGAACGACGTGAATAAGTAAGACCTATCATGGGCAAACGGGGAGGAGATGATTCGGTCATAGATACACCAAAGCGTCCTCCCATGAAAGGGATGACAGGGGGATAAGTCCTTTCTTCATTATCCATATAATGGAAACAAGAAAGAAAGAACAAGTTTTAGAAAAGAGAAGAGAATTCATTAAGTTATAAATGACTAAGTATAGGAAGACTAACCTCGTGCTCAGAAGAAGAGTGTAACGAAGCTGGAGGAGATGAGTGAGGAGAATCCCTCTCGGTGAGATCAGCTACAGCCTCAAGGCTATCATCAACTGGTATAACTGCATGGGGAGAAGGATAAGTATAACCCCTAGGGGTATGGATAACTATTATGGGTTGCACTACAAAGGCTTGTTTTTTACTTGCCTTGGTTCCCAAAGTTTTTTTCCTCTTACCAGAAGTGCCAGTACCTGAAGTACCATGAGAACCCTTTTTTCTTCACGAAGTCCATTCAGTAGGATCCACCACGATAGTGGGAAATGACTCGGGAGGAGGAATTAATGGTGCAGTTTGTCAAAATATCTGTTGTAGCCATTATACCTCCTTTCTAACTGCCTCCCATATTTCCCCAGGCACATCACAATTAGGAGGAATGGAGGAAATGGGAAAAGAATATATAGGGGCTTGGGACTTGCGTGGGGACTTGGGCTTCAAAGAGCCCCCACTTTTGGTCTTCCTTTCCTTTTATGAAAGGGGTTGCGAGGGGCTTCACCAGAAGCTATAGCGACAGAAGTACCTCTAGCAGGGGGTTTAGGTGTTGAAGCTTTTTTTGCCTTGGCTGCAACAATGGGGATTACTGGGCAGTATGGAGGTAGCTCGTTAGGATGATCCTTTGATGTTTGGATGAGTGGGAACTTAATTCCCAAAATGGAATTCCCCTTTAGCCCAAGCTCTATCGAAGGAAAACTCTGAACAATGGGCTAAATAGTGGGACTTTTAATGAATTCGTGAATTTTGGCTATCTGTCTTGGCCAATACTTCAGCGCAAAATCATTGGTTACACCCCCTTCCTAGAAAGTACAAGAATCGAAACACGACTACTTATGGCTGAGAAGATCATGGGAGTAACTAACACGATGTAAAAGGCATGCCCTGGGGTGAGAATCTTGAAATACCTATCGAGGAACCCCTTAGTCATACCCAAATTGGCGACTACAACGGTTGGGATTGTAATGTTCAGACGTATATCCCCATTTAGTGTAAGAGGGAAGATAACTAGGAGTCAAGGCCAAAACGATGGAAAAAGAGGGATCCTCCATTATAAGATCCTCTAAAGTGGTCTCCACCACACTAGGTAGGGGACCGAAGAAGTTCTAAGTATGGGCAAAAGAATCTTCACTATAGGGCCTCATCACGAAGCAGTTTTCTTTGTTAAAAAGGACTAGAAGCTCCTTTATACTCTGTTTCTTGCGAAAGAAAAAAAGTAGATGGGGTTTGATGATTTCCCAGCATGAAGGGGAACACGATTGGCAGATATCTCAGGAAAACGGAAGTAAATAAAGCCAGTCAAAATGATGGCATTAGCAAAATTAGCCAAGTTATATCTACCTAGGGACCGTTCCATATCCAGATGGGTCCTATCCAACCATGTATAAAGTGACCCTAAGGCCGTGGCTGCCAGAGGAAGCTTATATCCTCTAGCTAAATGGACAAACAAATTAATCAAGTACCTACATGGTTGATCATTGGATTTTCTAAGTAAGACAAAATAAGACAGAATCACAAGTATGTACGTTGGTAACTCATGAGATATACACAATGGGTTTGGTACGATAGAAGTAGTTTATAAGGGGAGTGAAGGTAGCTACCGATACACCTCCTGTACATCTGATCCAAGTCTGCTCGGGCCTTTGTCTCTTTGGCGTCCAAATCCTCGTCGCGATAAGCCAAAATCCCTATGGGCTCAAGCCCAAGCAGCTCACAAATGTCCTCAAGCGCAACGATGAACTCTCCCCATGCATCAACGGATGTGTGAATTGTAATGTTCTAACGAGAGACCAAAATTTGAAGATCAACATTGTGTTTGGAGAGAGTGAACTCCCTAAGCCAGGTAGCTCGATGGAGACTAACCTTGGAAAGAGCGTTAGAGTAGTTGGTATGCATAAATGAGTTCCAAGCAACAAAGTGGGAGGGGAACCACCAGGTCCTTCGAAGTCAATATGGGACCAAGGGAAGTCATTTCTGTCAAGGCGGAACCTCATAGTCCCCTCTGAAGGAAAAAAAACAAGAAGTGAAATCTTGGTCATCATCACCTAGCAGTAAAGGGTCATACTTAGCTGAAAAATGGCAGGTCCTTCATGCATCAGAGAACTCATCATCTTTGCAAAAGATGGGAGACCGACGGTAAAAGCATATTTGTTCTTGGCGTACGACCACTAGGGAGGCAGCGTCCAGGGTGGTTACAGGCGGAGCACTAATGGTGGGCATGTTGGGAACGCTGGAAGAGGCCATGGCAATGGATGATAGAAGAAGAAAATTTTAAATAAGTGGAGAGAGGGATGAAATGGAGGAACACGACCACAAGTAGCGGTGAAAGAGATGATGAAAGGGAGAGAACCAGAGAAAACCTTTTTAAAAATGGCAGTTTGAATATTTCTCTCTCTAAAAAAGCGTTGGGGGTTTGAAGAAGATAAAGGAAAAAATGGCTAGGTGTTTTTAAAAAATAGACCTTTGTAATCCTTTAAACTTGTCTTTTGAGTTTTCCCACTAACACACGTGCAAGGCCTCCAATAATCATTTCAAGTGGACACGTGACACTTGAGCTCTTGACAGTTGAAAAGACAATACCACATCATTAATGAAGTGACGCACGGGGAATAAAAAGGGTTTTCTTCCTAGGCATGTTTGATTTTTGGTCCCAGAATTTTTATCATACATATCCAATAGTTCCCAACACAGAAGTTGTCCTAATGGTTCAAAAAATCTATGATGTCCCCTCACCACAAGTCCGCGAGGCAGCTCATTAAGGTAGCGATGCGTCCCAGTAAGGCAGTGATACAACTCAGTAAGGAAGCAATGCAGCTGAACAAGGAAACTCAAGCAAGGTAGTTCAATATGGCAGCCTAGGGGGATCTTCCAGTGAAGAAGCTGGTTGAGGGATCTCATCCTTTAGTCCTATTGATTTACTTAGTCTTGTTGTATCCTTTTATTTATATTGACTATTAGTTATAACGATTATAAGGATTTTTTAATTGGAGGTCGAACGGTACTCGTGAGAGACCAGGCTTGGCAGGACATGTGAGAGCTTTCATGCTCTATAGAATGACCTTATCGTGGGAGCTTCAGAGGTACTTGGTTTGGAGGATTGATAAGTGAGGCACCGTTGGGTCTCATCCTGACCATCTTAGATACACCTGGTAAAACACCAAAAGACCTTGATCGTGGAACCTTGGGAGGAGTAGCCTTAAGTTCCACTGGGCATTGAGTTATGAATCAAACAACCCTCTACATAATGTCACATTTACTTTATATGATGTCACTAGGCAGCTAGGCAATGTTAAATCTGCACCTGAGTAAATCACCATAGTATTTGGGGCTGTCAGACAGTTGGTGAGCCACCTCTGTGACGACAGCCCCCTAACGCACAGTGGTTAGGCAGAAGGCATGTCTTGGCATTTAATGTTTATGATGTGGAGATGACTAGTCCATCAGGCATTTGTTGTTTGGGACATAAGGTATATGGGATGTCTTTTATAGCTATAAATGACTGAACCATCTCGGGAGTGGTGTGGGGGGTTATCTGTGACAACCCGCTCAAAATAATAACGGGTGGCCAGCCATATACTACATTAAATCAGGTATCTCAGATGACATAGTCTCAACATCAACTGACAAAACACAATAATATAAGGCTAACTACCCAAAGCCATTAAAAGCGAATTGCCAAAAATTTAAAACTTTTATTTAAAACCAATATAAAACCAACCATGCAACCATAACCAATAAGACAACATCTAACTATGATGAGTGATACAACAAACTCTACAATATGTAAAGAAATGAATAAAAGAGTAAAATAAAATGTACAAGGTAAAATACCTGAATATGCTGTCGGGTCACAGACAATACAATAATATGATAAGGGAAAATGTAAAAGTGTTAATCTACAACACTTGAGTATAGACCCATATATACAGACTGAATCCTAATCTAGATATACAAAAGATAGGAATCGACTAAGACAAAGTTCTGCAACAGTCCGCTACTGCTACAGCTCCATGACTACACTGGGTGGATGAACATCCAGGGCGTCCTTACGGAGGAACACCTAAAATAATACAATATATATATGCATAGCAGGAGAAAATATAAACGGGCCAGAGACCGAGTTGAAAACATTTTATAGCAAGTGCATCAAAATTCATAATAATTGTAATGCATTATGACATGATTTGATGGAATCTCACTCCCCATAATAATCCAACTCACTTCTCAACTAAAGCGCGCAACTAAACGTATGCACATGATCTCCAAATAAATGCCCAATTCAAATTAGGTAATTAAATCTAACTATCTCCCAATCTACGCGTATCTGAATTCCATCTAAATCATATACTTGAACATTTAATGTTATGGTTCTCTTTTATTCATTTACTCAACATATAGAGTTTACATAACCATTCTCATACCAACATATTCACATTTCACAAACATTCCTCTTTTACTAGAATTTCTCATATTCTAGTTATGCCATCAATATACAATTATATAGATGAGTTATTAGCATCTAAGTGCTAAGGACTAAACTTCTCCCGATTCTCAATACTGCACTACGTTTCGTGCGTGGGACGTCTCGCCGAGGCAAAATCCAAACAAGGAACCGCCCTTTACACTACTCCTGACAGTATTGATTTTCGAGATTCATTATGCCCTCAATTTATGATGCATGTAACCCAAATTCTTATTACTCCATTTTAATTAATTTATTATTCCCAATTCTCAACAGTGCACTACGGTTCGTGCGTGGGACGTCTCGCAAAAGCGAAATCCAAATAAGGAACCCCCCAGATACACTAATTCTGGCACTGTCGATCGTCGAGATGTATATACTATATATATATATATGAGCATTAAGGACTAACTTCTCCTCACTCCCAACATTACACTACGTTTCATGTGTGGGACGTCTCGTCGAAGAAAAATCAAAAAAGGAACCCCCCCGTTACACTACTCCTTGGTAATGTTGGTCGTTGAGGTCCATTATGCCCCCGATACCTAAGTAACCAATCACATCCATAATATAATAACCATCCAAACGAGCTATAACTCGAGGGTTCAGGCTCACATGCTATAGTCTTCCAGTTGCCCCCACGTAGCAAACTGGGAACCACCTGGTGGGGTTCAAAGTCACCCACCTCGTGATCAACTCACGCACACAACGTCCCGGGAAGTGGCCATAGCTCCTAACCAGCAAGTGAGAACGACACATACCCACGACTTCTCACCCTCAAAATAATAAATGTATATCATATAATAATCACCATTGATGACTATGACATGGGGAATATCCACACCCTGCTCATCGAGCCAGGATGCTCACCCTCATCGCACGCAACTTCCCAATGATATCAAGGAGGGGGTATGCTTTATTATATATATATACTAGTATATGCCCGCGCCTGAAGGCACGGCGAAAATTTGCCAAAGTATGTAATCGTAAGACGACATTCCCCGACAAATAAAAAAGTAAAATTAAAAAAAATGGCTATAATTTCCTCTGTTTATAGGACTATCCACCCTGTTTAACAAATATAAAATATCCCATCAAAATCCAAATAATATAAATTCGTCGAAAACTTCACATATAATATTAAATATGCAATATTCATCAACTTAATTCAGATTGTGCCTCAAGTAAACAGTGTCAATTTAAAAAAAAATGGACAGAACCTCCTTTGTTTATTGGACAATATGAGCTCTCTTATTGATGCGGTTCAGCTCATAATATGCCCAAAAGTGGAGTGGAGCTGGTGTCATTGAATGATAAATACCGACGTAATTCTCCAATGAAAAATCAGCCACGGAAGTCTGCACAAAACGACGGAAAAAAAATGAAATCTTTCAAAATGACGGGATAAAATAACACATTGTGAGCTTTAGAAACGCTTGTAGAGGTTTATCTCAATTTTTTCACAAATGTTCTTGAAAGTGGAACACGATTTATCTAATTTTAAACATATCTATGATCAGGTGGATAAAATGAAGAATTTATACTATGAAAACATTACAATGTAGATCGTTTGGACTATATAATGTGTACTCATTAGCATAAAAGTTTCTTATAAATTTGATATGATCAATTGTGTAAAAAATTTGATCCGGTATTAAATAAAAAGTTTGATCTGATCTTGAATCGTGTAAAAATCTTGAATCGTGCAATCATTAGCATAAAACTTTTATAATCGAACATCGTGAAAACATTACAATGTAGATATTGAATCGTGTAAAAAAATTGCAACATAAAGGTGTAAAACATTTATAAATTTTCAGATATGATATGAAGTTGCGAGATATGAAGTTCCAAGTTATGGACAGTCTCTAACTATTATGGAACGTAACTTATCTCCAAGTAAGATCTTACCTCTCACCGGCGGCACCAACATCAATGAGGTAAGCTTGGCGAGGCAGCAACAGGCATCAACCAGCATTAGGGATGCATCGGCAGGGCCTGTCTGTATGCAGCAGTCATCGTCAGGGCAGCGAAAAACATCAATCGGCAGCAAGGCATCGGCAAGGCTGATTGGCATCGGCAACTGAGATGCCCTCCTGAACAACACTCGAGCAAGATTTGTAGTTGCGTATTTGAATTCTAATGAAGCAAGAGACTGAAAAAGAATAGGATCATTTGGATTCAATGCATAGTCAATCATCAGAAGTTTCAAGACTTGCGATGATACATAAGTTAAGGAATGCAAAAAAAAAGTCAAAATTAACAAATTAAAATTAAAATAAGGTCTGAATCAACATCTAACAATATACACAATGCAAACTTGGACAAAAGATGATTCCACATAAACTAAAATAAGTTCTTGCACTGTAGCAGTGCAAGAACTCTGTAGCATCGAGAGTGAACACTGTAGCAGTGCAAGAACTCTATAGCAGCAGGGCAGTGCAAAGAAATGCTCAAAGAACAAGAATCTAACAATTACAAGTTCATCTGGGAAAGTAACGTAGATATTCAATAAAGGCGAGATCATGTCATCTCATGTCATAATAAAATGTATAGTTAGTTCTCATAATAAAATGACACTTTACTCGAAGTGAAGCACTAATATAATCAAATAATTATAAAAGTCTGTAAAACTAAACAATTTATTCATCAGGTAACAAATACAATCGAAGAATAAGACATCAAGGCAAAAATATAACTAATCTTCAATTAAAATTAGAAATGTATCAGTTTAAATTGAAACAAACATAAAGTGTTTTGATGGGCACATGAGCTGACATTGGGGGGTGTTCACTGTTGTCAAACTTCATAAAACCTTATGATTTTGAATGTAGTAAAGAGACATTCTATATGTTTGTCTCCACATTCCAGCCTCTCTGTACAGCTTCTCTCTTCTATTCTTAAATGTTACTTCCAAGTTTAGCACATGTTGCTTCAATTTCTATATTTTTCTCACTAAGATCCTTCCATTGTGAAGATAAAGCATTAAGGTCATATGCAGTGTTTTATTGATGATATTACCTTTTACAATTCACAACTTTCGGATCTGCCAATGACGCCATGAAACAAAATATATATATATCATACAATTCCATAGTGGTAAATAATTAAGTAAACACCACAGATCAAAGAGGAATTGATGAAGATACTGCAGAGACATGATTTACTTTTAGGAGTTGAATGTAGAGAGCCTGAAAAAGAGATAAATAATTAATCAAAGGAATAATACAATATAATATTGAATTCGTGCAATTTCTATAGTGGTATTTCCTTTCACAGTTATTTTCAGTTTGGAGTACAGTTAACTCCATTCTCGTAGAGTAAACATAAATTAACACCTTAGTAGGTGCTGCAACTTTTGAAGATGATATCTCCCAAGGGCAGGTACGTAGCACGATTGTTCATAACTCAACCATCTATTTTTTGTTTAATGTACCAAAAAGTCACACAATAAAACACCTGGTCACATTACAAATAAAGACAATATTCCTGAAAGAAAAAAGGAATTAAAGTTGAAAAATCCATTACTTTAGAAGCTTATACCTACGGGTAAAGCTTATCATGTTTTCATCAGTCCTAGCATCTAAATTGTATGCCCTGGACTTCTGCCACCAATGTGAGCCACTATCTTTCCGACGTCCATCACCTCCACGGTGGAGAATGCAATCTAATAACATAAAAACTAAAGCGGAAATTGTTATGGGGTACGCGAAGATGACCGACATAGTGTCATTGAACCATATAGCATGGGTGTGAAAAGGAGCATAGTGCCAAATTAGTCGATACTCTAAAATATTATGGAATTGAAAGTCCTAGGAACATCTTTGATCAATTTAAAAGATTTGTGCGGATCAAGGTCTGCTCCCTACGCATATTCAAGGTTTGCTGCTGCTGCTTACATGCTTAGACCTGCAAATTTAAGGTTTGCTGCTGCTTGGACCTGCATAAAAAATATAGGAAAAATATGAAAAGTAGAGAAGATATACATTGAACTTAAGAAAAGTTTTAGAAATAGAAACACTAAACATTAAAACATAAAAATATGGTTTCAAGAGGCAAGTAATTGGTAAATCAAGGAAGTAAAAAGGAATGTTCAAACAAATTACCGCGTGCTTCTTTAAGTGAAGCTCAGATTCCAGAAATTCAAACCATTCTAGCTCAGATTCAAACCATTCCAGAAATTCGCTTCAACTTTAAAATCACTCCCCAATAACTCCTCATCCTAGTGTTTGGGACCTTTACTAAACTGGAAGCCATCCTCAATTGTTCAATCAAGGCCTCTGTACCAGCTTCACTCTGCAAACACCTTTGGTGTGTAAAAGAATCCAAACTGATCAAATCACAGTTATTCACCTAATCAAATCACAATTATTGAATGATGCAAATAGACAAAAACAAACTTTAGAATTAAAACAGATGAATAAATAAGATTGAATGATCTCCGAATCATCTCTATACCGAATCAAAAGGCCTTTACAAAGAAAATGATCTTGAGAACATACCATGCAACATACAATTGGCACTCTGTTTGAATAAACTATAAATAGCTCCAAAATAGTATTAGTTTAAATTAAACAGCATGGGTGGAAACAGTACCAAAAGTTCATACAAAAATGAAGATACCGTTATTTGGAACTCCCTTCATCAAAACGTACATCAAAAAAATGATTATAAGAGAACCTCTGGATATACAATGTTAGTAGTTGAACTCCCTTCATCGGTGGGAAGCAGGATAGATATACAGTTAGCACTCGTGCAACGTGATAATGCAACATACAATTGGCCATGACTGAAGACCGGAGTGCGCAAGTCAATCCCAACATACTTAACGTACTGGCCCTGTGATTTGTTCATTGTCATGGCGTAGGCCAACTTGATTGGAAATTGACGGCGCGTCATCTTAATTGGTATTTCAGTAGAGGAAGGTGTTAAAGAGATTCTAGGAATGAAAACTAATGTGCCAAATTTTTCACCAGTAAGGATTTGGGACTGAATAACATGCTCGGAACATTTTGTAACTATCAAGCGGGTGCCATTACAGAAGCCATCTTTCGGGGCAATATTTCGTAGCAACATTATTGGGCTTCCAACTTTCAAGTCCAATTTAAACAGCGGTAACCCCGATGGATTAACGACATTTAGAAACTCATTTGGGAACTGGTTACTTATGCTGGGATTAGTTTCATCATGGCACAATTTATCGGCAACAAAGTATGTAACTGTTTCACCGGGGAAAATACTGAGCGCGGCTGTATTTATGGCATTCACATAGTCATTGCGAGCTGTAAGAATTGTTCTTTCATTGAGGAAGGTAGAGGTAAAAGTTCCCTTCACGTGCAATAACGGGTATACAGCCCCCATTAAATCCTCAACGCTTTTACAATGGCGTAGTGTCGAAGGCATAAGCACAGTTTCCTTTGGGCTAGTCCCAATCTGGAGGAAAAAGAGAGGTAAGTAAAAAAACAATATATATATATATATATATATATATATATATATATATATATATATATATATATATATATATATATATATTGTATGTAAACAGCAGTGTCAAAATGATTATCTATATAATATTATACCTCAGTCAAGAAGTTCGAAAATTGCAAACTTTCAACTTCGGTATTATTGAGGTGCATGTTGGAGTTTACGGTCAGAACATGTATATCTTTCCATAGCGCGGACCGCCTTAAAGAGGCGGAAACGATTTCCTCTCTAATGGCTTTAGGAATTACGGGAAATATTTGACGGAAATCACCACCGAGCACCACTGTGATTCCCCCAAAGGGTCTTTTATTATTACATATATCTTGTAACGACCGATCAACTGCCTCAACACAGAACCGATGTTACATTGGCACTTCATCCCAGATTATGAGCTTCGCTAGTTTGAACAACTCTGCTTGAATCGACTGTTTTGCAAACCCGCAATTAGTATTTTCAAGAATGTCGAGAGGAATAGAAAATGTCGAATGAGCAGTTCGACCGCCGACCAATAATAAGGAAGCAATTCCAGAAGAGGCAACAGTAGTCACTATATGTCCGAGACCACGACAAACCGCAAAAATTGTGTTATATAAAAATGTCTTCCCCGTTCTCGCCCCACCATTCAAAAAGAAAGTTTTTCCATTACCCTCAAACACTGAATTAGTTATTTATGCAAAAACAATTTGCTGCCCTGGATTAAGACGATCAACGTTAGCTTGCACAATTGAGTGGTTTGTATCAACTTGAAGCTGACGATGCTCCCATATTAGTCGATTTTCTCCAAAGGTACTCCAATTTCTGACAGGGAGTGGCATCGGAGGAAAGTCAGACAAACTCTTGCCTGACTCCTGTAGCAATTCGTTTAGCAGATACAAACCGTAGTCTTTTACTTCGGCTTTCGTTGGACATGGAATAGCGAATAAGCTACGGAGCTTGTGCGCAATGTCGTCACATATATCTAATGCAAACTGATCCCATAGCAGACCCAAATTTAAAGGGAAACACTGGGTGAGTAAAACGCAGAATAGTCTTCTGAGTTAATAACCTGTCTGCATTATCACCGCCTCTTGTAAACATTGCACCCATTCGTCATCATCTTCTAAAAGCCCCATAGCCGCACACGCGGACTTGAAAGAATCGTGTATGACATTGTTGACAGTCCATAAGCACTCAAAAGAACGTGGCCCTTTAACAACGGTTAGCAATAGTCGCAAATAAAATCTTTCTCCTGAGTTTGGGCTGTCATGGTACATCCTACCAATTGCGAAACCCCTATTTTCTGATCTGGGAGTCCAAGTCTTTGAATTCTTATTCCAAACATAGTGTTGGGGAAAGTATTTATAAGTATATGCACGCGCGTCTTCATTCGATGCACAATATGCAAAAAACGTCGTTAAAGAACTTTGTTGAACCGAAGCCCTGTGCACAATTTCATCCATCGACTCACTTGGATTGAAAACAACATGATGCATACCCGGGAGGTGAAGTTCCAATCGCGTAACAGAAGGTTTCTCTTCATGAATTGGATTACCCAATATCCGCCAAGTAGCTTTAGGTGGGCCAATATATCTAGCATCTAAGTATTGTTGGATCTCATCTACACCTCCTAAGACCATAGTGGTGTGATCGTATCCCTTGTAAATGTATTTGTGTATGTACTTGATGCATCAGAGCCCGACGCAAGCTTCAACATTGATGTGGCAATTGAACATCCGGCTAAGATGTGGATTATATGGAACGACATCTCGATTTTCAACTTTTTTCCCATTTGCAAGAGTAAACACCCGACCATCATTGCGACGTCGATAAATTGGATACCCATCTTTATCCATAGTGGTGGAGTCTGCGAAATCCCTAGGATATTTCTTCGTACATTTACCATTTTCCATGAAAGGAGCTTGAGGAGACTGTGAACCGCACGGTCCATGAACCATACAACCCAAAATAGTTTTAAAAAGTGTCAGATCATCGTCCAAGACCGAAAATTCAGCATACACTATATTATCGACCTGGGCAGATGTTTTAATCTTGCTTGGACCATCAAGAAATAATAAAGCATGCATGTGAGGTAAACCTCGCTTTTGAAATTCAATTGTGAAGACGTGCACCACTTTTTTGCCAAATACATGTTTATTATCAATCTCCTTCATGAGTGCCTTTCGTTTAAGTTCAAACACACGTGCAACCAAGTCGAGACGAAGCAAGGCATTCTGATGAGGCATCAATTCCTTTGTAATTTCTGGCCACTTTGGATTTGCGATCATGGTGAGAAAAACATCGGGATGCTGGTTGAAACGTGTGATGGCCATCGAATCTTGATAAATCTCAAACATATGTCTCGCACTACCAGTGAAAGACGATGGCAGAATCATCCGTTTACCAATCTGATCTGGTTGTAACCCATTTGACATACTGTCACTAAGATCTTTGTATAACTCCACCCGAAGTTTCCCTTGATTAAGTCTGTAATAAGTTAGACGGTTTTGCTCGGTAGAAGCCCATGCATCAACAATGAACTCCTGGAATAATTTACCCCCTTTAAAGAGGGTGGAGTACTCGGAAGCATGTTGAAACAAACGATAACCATAATAATTGAATTGAGTTAAACGCTTAGTCTATTCAGTCGAACGTTTCACATCCCATAACTTCATCTCTGAGTGCCAGCCAAGTTCCCCGTAAGGGAACAATAATACGTAATGCAAAGGTAAATACGCAGGGTGACACTCGTTAATTTGCAATAATTGATTACCGCCTTTGAGCCTAACAATAATATCTCACATACCACTGACGTTGGAGCCATCCCCAGGTAAAATAACTGTGATTTCATCGGATGATGGCAAATTATAAGTGCGACGGTCCTTTGCACAACTATAATGAAGGTAAGCAGGTAAGTCATGGCCCATCCTATTTGAGTGATCCAAAATAGCATATGCCTCACGATATTTGGTCGTGAATGCATTATTCTTCAACAAAGATTATTGTATTGTATCGAGGACATCCCTCTTCAAATGAGGATTTCTCTGGTGGAGAATATCTAAAGCTACATCTGGATCAGAAATGTACAATTGAGCGTAAGTTGCATCATGTTCGTGATCAACATCGGGTAATAAGGATCCAGTACGATGACGAAGCTCATCGTGAATTGTAAAACTCAATGGACCCCTGCCATGGAGGACCCGATCATCCATCTGAACACCTAAACTCGTAAATGCATTGGCAGCATTATACTCTCTTGTATAAGTACGAAAAGATCTAGACCGATCATCATCACCCTCAAATAGAAGCTTAATTTCAGGCGGGGGTTCAATGAGGGAAGGTAAACAAATTTGGCCCTGCCAACAACACTTCCCAAACAGCGGTCTTATCTTTGAGGACCCCGACAACCATTCATCCATCCAGTGTAATGCACTACAGTGAGGGCATATTACATTCATAGGTCCCAAATCATGTCTTCCCAATGTATCATATGCACGACCTCGTGCCCTGCTACTCGATTCATTTCGAAAGGATGGTCTCCCTGTCCTGAAATAGAGGAAAAGATTATTTGTTAAACATAGTGTAAGAGATGCAAAAAACAACCAAATATTTAAATAAAGAAGTGAGTAGGTAAATGTACCTAAATGTCAATGGTATATTATTTCCCAATGGGGGAGTATCTGAATTAAAAGTTGTATCTTGATTAGGCGATTCTCATTGCACAACTCTTGGAGATGAAGTTACATCCGTCGTTACTATGTTACAATCGAAATCTACGTTCAAATTACATGGCTGAACCAAAGAGGAAAATTGAACCGGATCATCAGAATGTTGGAATGGGGGTGAGATTACGCAGCTGATATCCGTAAGTATGTTTGATACGGGGGTGAGATTACGCATAGGGCAATATTGCGGTGTAGGGGTGCTCAGCAACGGAGAAATTTCCGAACGGTAAACACAGGCGGCATTCTAAGATCGTTCTCGTTCACGTCGGCGTCTCTGACCCAAGATACGGGCGGAAGTAGGTGGAATTTCCTGCTACGTTATTGATAGTTAGTAAATGAAGACGAAAGATAATGAAAGTAAAACAATAATAAATGTGGAAATGGAAAAAACGTCACACCGTAGGCACGTTTAAGGTGGAAGTGTGTCTTTCGACGTAGGAAGTTGAACATACCTGCGGATACGGAGAATAAAAAATGAAAACTCAAAATTGCAGTGGTTATATGGTTTAAAAAATGAAATCAAATACAAATTATAAAAAATCTCACTGACTCAAGGTTACCCATAAGTCGCTCTGGAATGTTCGTACGAATGTTTGATATAGGGGTCTGGTTTCGCAGAGGGCCACATTGCAGTGTAGGTGTGCTTGGAAACAGAGAAGTTGTATCAACGCGACTTGATGTAGGTCGGGAAACACTGGCTTCATTTTGTGACCGTTCTCGTTCGCGACGGCGTCTTTGAGCTAATATGCGGGCAGAAGTAGGTGGAAATTCCTGCTAATTAGTAGATAATTAGGAAATTAAGTCTAAATATAATCAAAGGGTTATGGTGTGAAAATTGAATTTCATTACAGAAGAAAGAAGAATCAAACCAAGTAAGGGGGTCATTCTCTTTCCTTTTCCCCTTTCCGTTATCCAAAAATTGCTCTGCGTGTTTTATCTTCTGAAAATAAAATAGCGGTGTAAGAAAATAGCAGAACCCCCGAAAATTGCTAATACCAAAAATTGCTAATAAAATAACTGGTATAACAAAAAATTGCTCTGCTATTTAAAAAATGGTTGAAGTTACCTCTGTATGAATGATGTCCAGTTCAGATACATCACGGATGACAACACCCGTGTTTCTGCTACGGAAGTGTTCGAGCTGTTTAGAAAGGGTTATCTGATTCATGTCCACTCAATGATAATAGACTACAAAAATATCAAATATAACAGATGATAAAGTTAATAAGAACTTAAATAGCAGTGTAATCCTAAAAATAACAGTGTAAACCTAAAAAACTAAAAATAGGAGTATAAACCTAAAAACCTAAAAATAGCAGGGTAAACCTAAAAATAGGAGGGTAAACTTAAAAATCAAAATCCAATTAATGGTAATAGCAGTGTAAACCTAAAAATCAAAATCCAATGAATTTAAATAATCAAATAAGAACTTAAAGTTAATAAGAACTAACCTTGTAAATAGCAGATTCAAATAAATCAAAATCCAACCAATGTTAATAGCCAACAAATAAATCAAGTCCACTACACCTAAAAATAAATCAAAATCCAACCATTGTAAACCTAAAATCATTCTCAAGAAACCAACATTACAAATAGTTGGTCTGGACGAAAAAAAATAGCCACGGACTGAAAACCAAAAATATCAATATAATCCAACTCCAAATTTCCGGTTCATTCCCTTATTCCATTAAAACCCTTATTCCATTAAAAGCCACGGACTGATATTTTAATGGAATAGGCAAATAACATAGTTAGCTAAATAAAATTCAAATGAAAACCAAAATACCAAATGATTCAAAGAAAACTCACCATCGAAAAATGAATATAGCTTTCGTACAGAGCTGGTTTGGACGCAAGAATAGGTAAGAGAGGTTGAAAATGGGAGAGAGCGTGAATGTTTTGGGGAGAGACTCTGAGGTAAGGTAGTAGGTTTGAAAGGTCAGAGTGAGTGAAAGATTGGATGTTTGGGACGCTCGAGGCAGATTGAACTGGGTGAGAGTTTTGGGTTTGAGGCTGTGTCGATTTTCCCATATCACAATGGTAAGTGGTGACATGGCGCAATCTCACGCCTTTATATCCTCCAAAAAATTCAATCTCAACAGTTAATTTGTTGACACTATTCAAACACCCCTCTCCCATATTATATAGATATACCATCACATAAGGCATACATACATCATCACATCATATAAAGATATACCATCATATAAGGTATACCTACCACATTGTTTATATATTCGTAGTAGGCACTTAGGCGAAGTTGAATTAATATCATTGTTTAGTATACCTCTCTCTCTTGATATACTAATCGTCAATTCTCACACATCTTCCCCACTTAGTATACACTATACTATTTCTCTCTTGAAGCTCACATATCGCTTCTATTTATGAATTGTCGCTCAATTCTATTTAAGTTAAGGATATTCTATATCCTAATGAACCTCAATTAACATTTCTCATAGTGTGAGACATCTCCCAAATCAGTCATAGTTAAGGATATTTCTATATCCGTATGCACATTTATTGGCATTTATAATTCTCAATCCATAATATGGTTCAATCAATTATATGAACCTTTAAATTAATCCCATTTGGGATTCGTTTCTAAAATTCAAACATCACTAAGTTCATTTTCATTTTCATATGAATTTAATAATTATCTCCAAATAGAATTTTCATCAATAGTGGGCTTCCCCACTTAGAGTATACCATAATCTCTAATCGGTATTCCTCAAATTTAGTCAATAAGACTCCAATAGTTTCTTATAAGGGAAACTCTCTAAAAATCTCCAAAACATACTTCATATGATTCCTATAGAGGTTCCCAATCGATATCCTCGAACAAAATGAAATGAAATTCTCCCTAGAAAAACATCCCTCAAAAAGCCCTGTTTCGGAATCGATTCGGCCCAAGGCGAATCGATTCGGCCTCCAAGGCGAATCGATTCGGGTCATCAGAACTGGGATTCTGTCTCCGGCCGAATCGATTCGGCTGGGGTCCGAATCGATTCGGTCACTCAGACCTGGGCACCTGCATATTTTCGAATCGATTCGATAAGGGGCCGAATCGATTTGGCCCTTCAAAAGGCTCGAAAATGGCTACTTTTTAGTAAGCCAAAAATTCCAAAATTCATTTTAATCGTTTTCTCTTCATTTCTCTTCAACCCAATCACATATATATCATCAATAATCATCCAAGAACACATATAAACTAATTTATAACCTCAAATCCATTTCTACAAAACAAATCTAAGATTATACCCAAAAGTTAGGTTTTGATAAACTAAACCTAAACCCATAAATTTAATCCACAAATCATGCAATAAATGGTACACAACAATTATTTAGCAAGTTTAATCACTTGCCTAAAGTTCGTAGGGTCTAATTCCTCCTCGAGATCGTGTATTGGCCAAAAATCCCAATTTCTCTCTCTTTTTCTTCTTCTTCTCTCTTTCTTTCTTTCTATTTATCTTTATCTCTATGGAGAATTATTTCTCCCGTGGGATTAATAAGCTTTATCTCCCAAGGTACACAACTTTAAATGATAATACACACTTTAAATGACTCGATAACTTTAATTCGAGCCAAACAAACTTAAATTATTTCGGAACCTAAATAGACCCCAAGTACAGTCATTTTGACTTTCTCTACCCTTCCGAAAACAACTACACCCTCAAAATTGCCATTCGACGCACTTTCTAACGACTTCAAATTTTTGACCTCAATTGCTAATTTAATATTGTCCAAATAAAAATGATTTTTATTTCTCCCAAAATAAATAATTAGCCGTCCTAAAATCTCGGGTTGTTACAAACTTCCCCACTTACAAAAATTTTGTCCTCGAAATTTAGCTAAGCCTAATTCTCCAAAGCTCAACTAGTTCATATGACACTCATCCTCACTAATCCTACACCTTAATCTCTAACTTCCCATGACGAAACGCCGTTGTGACTCTCTATAATCCGACTTATACCCGCTGGTATTACTGGCATTCCCTTCACCAAACCTACTTGATGAACTCGAATCTCCAAAGTTCTTGCCCTCTTGCGAACGAAGACAATATTCATGACACTTTAACAGTGCCACATTCACTACCTCAACGAAAGTCACTAACGCTGGGCCCTCTAAAAAATTCTGCCGAATTCTCCAATCTAAACCTCAAATAAACTTTGATAAACGCTTCTCTTCCGTATTTACCTCATCAGGTACTAGTTTCTCCCATCTAGAAAAATCTTCTTCATATTCTGCCACCTTCCTATCTCCTTGAAACACATCCATCAAGTTCCTCCTTATTTCCTTCTGAATTGGGGAAGGAAAATACCTTCGATCAAAAAGTTCCCAAAAATATGTAATAGGTAAAGTATCTCTCAATTCTGATGTGGTGACGGACTCACGCCATTGGAGAGATGGACCCGTTAACTTAAAGGAGGCTAAAATTTTCTTTTGCACCTCACTACACTCGACCATACGAAGGTGCCTCTGCATACTCTTCTTCCATCGACTTGCAGCCATTGCATCGACTCCCCCTGCACACTCCGGAGGATGCCCCTTACTAAAATCTTCCTTCACTCTTTCCCACAAAGACAATCCTAAATGGGTTTGGGCTGCTTGAACGGCAGATTGTTGCGCCATCGTAGAAATGGCAGGAGTTGCTGCTTGTGCCACAATATTGGCAACTTCATATATAGTCATGTTCCTTTGAGGCATTTAGGGTTCCACATCCCCTTTATTTGCCCTGACTGAACGGCCTCTCTTCGGTGAAATAAGAACAATTATATTAGAACGCTTTTCAAATGTTTTCAAATCATAAAAGGATATGGACGTGTGAATAAAACTGTCCAAATAATAAGGCTCTACATCAAGAACGCTTACGAAAGATCGCAGTAGCACACACAGATCCCAAAGACATTAGAACATGATGCTCTGATACCATCTGTGACAACCCACTCAAAATAATAACGGGTGGCCAGCCCTATACTACATTAAATCAGGTATCTCAGATGGCACAGTCTCAACATCAACTGACAAAACACAATAATATAAGGCTAACTACCCGAAGCCATTAAAAGAGGATTGCCAAAAATTTAAAACTTTTATTTAACACCAATATAAAACCAACCATGTAACCATAACCAATAAGACAACATCTAACTATGATGAGTGATACAACAAACTCTACAATATGTAAAGAAATGAATAAAAGAGTACAATAAAATGCACAAGGTAAAATACCCGAATATGCCGTTGGGTCACAGACAATACAATAATCTGAGAAGGAAAAATGTAAAAGTGTTAATCTACAACAGTTGAGTATAGACCAAATATACAGACTGGATCCTAATCTAGATATATAAAAGATAGGAATTGACTAAGACAAAGTGCCGCAACAGTCCTCTACTTCTACAGCTCCATGACTACACTGGGTGGCTGAACATCTAGGGCGTCCTTGCAGAGGAACACCTAAAATAATACAATATATATGCATAGGAGGAGAAAATATAAACGGGTGAGAGCCCGAGTTGAAAACATTTTATAGCAAGTGCATTAAAATGCAAAATAATTATAAATGCATTATGACATGATTTGATGGAATCGCACTCCCCATAATAATCCAACTGACCTCTCAACTAAAGCGCGCAACTAAACATATGCACATGATCTCCAAATAAATTCCCAATTCCAATTAGGCAATTAAATCTAACTATCTTCAAACTACGCGTATCTGAATTCCATCTAAATCATATACTTGAACATTTAATGTTATGGTTCTCTTTTATTCATTTACTCAACATATAGAGTTTACATAACCATTCTCATACCAACATATTCACATTTCATAAACATTCCTCTTTTACTAGAATTTCTCATATTCTAGTTATGCCATCTGTTGATGTAAAAAATTAGATCACTCTAATAATTCAATCACAGATAAATAAATGAGACAAAAGATTTTTAAAGTGGTTCAGCCTTATATGAATGGCCTACGTCCACTGTTGTTTTATTGCTGAGTGTTTGAGAATTCTCGATTACAAGAAATTTCGTTCTGGATCCCTTTTGGATTTAGGATTCGGTCCCCTCCAATGAGGATTGTACAACGTATTTATAGCCTTGAGGCTGTCATATGAAAGGGTGATACATTAAATGATATACATATGAAATGGTAATACATTTAATGCCCTTTAAGCATGTGCGTCTAAATGATAAGAATTTAATGAACCAGTTGAACTGTTGGTTATGCAGCTATTAATGCTCTATTCGAGATGCAGCTCGGACCTCCTGAGTAGCTCCAACCGCCTAAGCTTTCTGGTATTCAAGAGTTCCTCGGAGAGGTATGTTCCTCGGAGCATGGAGTTCCTCGGTGAGGTCTGTTCCTCGGAGAGTATGAGTTCCTCGGGGTAACATGGTTCCTCGGAGCATGTGATCATCTCGGAAATGCTTGTTGTTTCCATGTAGATAGCCACGTGTCTTCGTATGATTAATCCAAGTCAGCAGATTAAATTTGGTGTCAACAGAAGCCCCCAATGTTTCATAGTTCGAAATTTGAGGAGTATGGAACATTCTTTCTCGGAATACGGTATCTTTAAATAGTTCTTCCTGATTTTTAGGATCATCTCCCTTGTATTTATTTCTCCTTCCCAATTCATAGAATCATGCTTTTTTGGACTTTTTTGCTCGCTTCGTTTCCCGCGTCACTTTTCATCATTTTAGCCGCTGTTGTTCGCTTTGATTCCCGCTCCAATATTTAATGCCTTTTTAGCCGCCGGTAATGTAATTATCCTTTTTGTAATCATTACTTCGCCAGTTCCTAAGGCAAGGTATTTAAGCTTCATAGAGACTGTCATCGTCTTTTATCTTTTCAAATTTTCATCTTCGAGTTTTTCATTATCTTCTACTCTCTTGTGCGTTCATCTCTTCCGTCGTTCATTGTCAACAGCTTCAGTCTTTTTTCTGTAAGATCTTCTTTCTTCTTCCTCTTCATTTCTTTTAATTCATCATCATGGTTTACCCTGTTGAGTCTCTTGACAAATTTCGATCTGATTTTTCCATTCCTTCTTGGGTTTTATTGGAAGAGATTTTTGAGCCTTCTAATTATTTCAATTTGGCTGAGGGACATTGGTTCCCCAGTCTCTTTTTTGCTGAGTGTGGATTTTCTTTTCCACCAAATCCTCTGTGTCTGGAATTTTGTCAATACTTTGATGTTGTTCCTGCACGAATAGCCCCCAACACCTGGAGAATAGTTAATGGGGTGCATAAATTAAATCAAGTGCATGGAACTCGTATAGGGATTCCAGAAAACATGTACTACTATAGATGGGCAGTTAATGATAATATTTATTATTTAAAAACTAGGTTTATAAATAGAGCCTTAGTAGTCAATCTCCCTGATGCCAACAGGGATTATTTTGAACATGGGATTGTTGTAAAAAATTAGCAACACCCTCCTTTAATCGGAGATGAGGTTTACCAGGGTCCCAGATGCCCTCCTTATGGCAATGGGATAGGTTATTTTTATTTTATTTTATTTTATTTATCTTGAAATCCTGTTTGTTTTATGTTTGATAAAATGTGTTAATGATAACAATGTCTGTTTATTTGCAGTTGATAGCAAGAGAAAGTGCCCAAAAGAAACAGACGTCAATCTAAGGCATTTGGGACTGATCTGGGGTCTACATCAAAGGGTTGGTTGCGAGCACATTCGATCATCCTCCTATCTGCTCCAATATAAGAGCTATACAACTTCTTTCACTGCTCGTCCAGTGATCAGTGAAGCAGAGCCAGTACCACCCTCTACAAGTTCTTCGCAAGAATCTCACGTTTGGTTGAGCAAAAGGATGAAGAAGAGAAGGACTCCTGCTCTGTTTGAGAAAACTGCCTTCGGCTCCAGGGAGGTAAAAAGGATTAGGATTGATGTCCCAAGGGAGGGGTCAAAGAAAACTGATGCAGCTCCTCTAGCTGCTCCTGCGAAGATTGCCGAGAAGCCCGCAGTAGCTCCGAGCAGCTCTGCTGCTCCTGGAAAGGTGATTGTGATATCACCGACCAAGGATTCTTACTTGGTTGTACCTGTTCCCCCGAGGAGGCTGAATAAGACCTCCTCAGTCAATTTGGATGACCATTCAACCCCCTGCTGCTAGGACTGGGGTTCCCACATCTGTTCCCCCGAGCTCTGATATGAGCTCTGTAAAGTCATTGACCATTCTCGAGGTGCAAGGTAATGAAGATAACCTTACTTGGGATATGGTTACTTCTTTAGCTGCTCGTCATCTTGCTTCAGTAAGTACCTTTACTTTGGAATTTTCGTATTTTCCTTTGTTATTTCTCATATTTGTTTCTGACTTTGCTTTCTTTTTCTGTTTACAGTTGACGAGCTGCTTTAACATAATCGTTAATAAGGATGAAGCAATCAAAGCTTCTTGCTCCTCGTCCAGTGTGGAGGGAGCTCTGGAAAAAGCTACCAAGTCCTTGGAGGAATCTCGCCAGAGGTACGATGATGATAAGGCAGTCTGGGAGAAGAAACTTGCTTCCTCCGAGCAGGAGAAAACTCAGGTTGCTGAGGCCTCCAGGGATTTGGAGAGGAAAGTGAATGCCTTGGAGAAGGCTAATAAAGTGCTCGATGTGAAGCTCAAGACTGCTGGGGAATTTGAAAATAAACTCAAGGCTGCTGAGGAGAGGTTGGTCCAACTCCAGGAAATAAATCGGAAGAAGGAGGAAGCTGAACAAAAACTGAAAGTTACTGATGTTTTGTTGTCCGAGAAGCTTGCCTTGGAGAAGGCCAAAAGGAAAGCTACCGTGAAGAAGTCCTTCAGCTCTGGCTGGGACAAAGGTTGGGATAAGGGATGTTCTGCCATGGTCTCTCAGGTGGATTATGGCAGTGTAAAGTATTTCAGGGACGGATGGGTTGCTACCCTTCAGGAATTGAAGGTCGATGAGTCATCCGAGCTCTTCTAGAGACACATCCCTGGTCCCCCTCCTACTCCAGAATAATTAGAAGAGGACGAAGCTACCTCTGAGGAGTCTTCAATGGTAGTGGGAGAACATTCCCTAACCAGCCAGCCTGCTGCCGAGCAAGTAGTTTCTTCTTCCGAGAAACAGCTGGTGCTCTCCGAACAAGTCATAGTTCCCTCCGAGAAACCTGCCTCCTCTTCCCAACCTCCCGAGAAGGTTTTGGGAGATAAGGAAAAGGTGTAGTGTTGTTCGGTTTTCTCTTTCTATTTTTCTTTTTTGTCAAATGTAACCAAGATCTTTGTAACTCTGCACTATGATTTAATAAAACTTGAGTTTTCTTCCATACAGTTGTCTCTTTTCTATTTGTACTCTGTCATGATTTTCTTTTTGATGATTATTTTTTCTTTCTCTACTAGTTTTTGGCCAGGATGGATCTGTTATCTGCCAATGATACAAAGTTGATGCGGTAATGTAATGAATATTATAAGGCTGGTCATACAGGCCTGAGTATATCAGAAGTTGCCGACATCCTTGGTCATGATGCTTAAGATCAGGCAGTTGAAGCATATCAGTACCTGAAATGTTTGCTTGACCGAGAAGTTTCCAACAATGTGGCTTACTATGAAATGATCGAGGATCTCCAGATCACCCTCGAGGACCTTCAACATCAGTACAAGGAATCAACAGCTCTGTTGCATGAGGGGTATGAGAAGAAGTATCAGCAGCTTTCTGCCGAGAAGGGCTACGAGAAGCTCCTTGCTGGGTACGATGACAGGGAGAGAACCCTAAGGGGTGAAGTTGAAGCATGTAGACAGATTGCCGAGCTGTTGGAGAAAGAGAATAACAATTTGCAGAAAAGAGCTAGCACAGTTGAAGTCTCCAGCCTCTTCTTCAACAGCTGTAATCCCAGTGACTGACGAGGGATTTTCATTTTTAGAGGTTGAGAATGCCAAATTAAGGCAAGAGTTGGACAACTTGAAAAGGTCGGGCCCTTCCACATCTCCTCGGGGACGAGCAAGAGCTCCTCGGGGATGAGGAAGAGCAGCTCGGGTTCTTGTGGAGGAACATAGGACAACATCTGCCTTAGAGAACCAAGCTTTCCAATTAATGGCTAAGAACCAGGCTTTATCTGGCATGTCAAAGAAAATTAAGGACTTGGAAAAATAGCTCTCTACAAAGAAATCAGTGTTGGAGAATAATGAGATTTTTATCAAGAGTCTCCACGAGAAGCTTGAAAGGCTAACATTTCAATTCCATAAACAGCCCAGGGAGTTCTGGATGGCGGGATACAACGAAGCACTATTCCACTTGGATGATCGTATACAGAATGCCAATAATGAGGGATACAAACAAGGCTGGCTGAATGCCTTAGGTGTGCTGAAGCTCGAACAAGGACACTATCTGTGGGACTACCATGATCCCGCGTTGCTCGACTTGCCTGTGCCACCGTACAATTTGGACATGGAATGGATCCCAGCTCATGCTATTCCTCGATGCTTAATTTCAAAATACCTCGGTGACTACAATTTACATTCTCAAATTGAGGTATCTCGTCCCGAGCATCTTTTAGATCGACCTTCTGTGATGAACGTCAGGATGCTGAAGGATTTGAACTTCATCAATTCTCCTCAGTCTTTAAATGATCCGCCTGCTGGCGAGGAACCTGTATCGAAAGCTGAGGGGAAAAGACCAATAGAATAGGAATTTTTGATGTAACAGTTAGTATACATATCCATGTAATTTTCATTTGATTATCAATGTAACTTGTAATTTATTTTGAATTTAATGAAAGACTTTCATTCTTGCTTGCAAATCTCAATTGCTATTACCTTGTAGTTATCAAATACTTTATATTCATGTATCTCTGTTAAAAGATAATAATATTGTGCTGCTCATCGACCAACTTTAAAAAAGGTTACAAGTATCAGTAATGTTGCTCGATCACTTAATAATAAAGTAATGAGTATAAAAATGTTTAAAATTTTTCCAAATAACTAAGGTTGTTAAATTGTGCTCGTCGACCAATTATAGTTAGTGAGAGTTGATCCCCGACTAACCATACTTGGTAAATTTTTATCTTTTCCATAAAATGTATCTGACTAACCAAAGTCGATAAATTCTCCTTGTTGACCGACTATAGTTAGTGGGTTTTTATCCCCGACCAACCATACTTGGTACAGTTTTGAATTTTTTCTCCTCGTCGACCATCTATGTTGGTACAGTTTGGAATATTTTGTTTCCTAGCCAAACAGGTTGGCATTTTTAGGAATATTTCTCCTCGTCGACCAACTACTTTGGTACAGTTTGGAATATTTTCTCCTCGTCGACCAACTATGTTGGTACAGTTTGGAATATTTTCTTGAGTAGTCTACCGAGCTTTGCCGAGTAGTGAATAGCACTAGTATTCCCCGAAAAAATTTCAAAAACAGAGAGACTTGCAGAATATTTTTATTTTATTCGTACCGATGGAAACTGTGTTACATATACATCACTGATAATACTTGCGCAGATGCTCTGCGTTCCATGCATTCTTAAACTATTCGTCTTCTAAAGTTGCTATTCGATAAGTTCATGGTCGAACAACTTCTGTAACTCGGTATGGTCCATGCCAGTTTGCCTCCAGTTTGTTATTCTTTTGAATTACTTTCTTCAGCACATAGTCTCCTTCTTTCAGGTCGCACTTCTTCACCCTCTTATTGTAAAACAAAGTTGTCCGCTGCTGGTAAGCAGCATTTCTAATGGCTGCCTCTGACCTCCTCGAGTATGTCTAAATCCAGTCTTCTCATTAAATCGCTGACAGGGGAATTGAAATTCAGTACCCTGTGTGTTGGGAGACCCAACTCGGCAGGTATGACAACTTCACTTCCAAACGCCAACATGTATGGTGATTCTCAAGTTTCTACTCAGGGAGTAGTTCGGTAAGCCCAGAGTACTGATTGTAACTCGTTGATCCAATTCTCTTTCACATCATCCAATCTTTTCTTCAAACCGTTCAACAGCGTTCTGTTTGTCACTTCAGTTTGTCCATTGCATTGAGGATGACCTCGTGCTGAATGAACCTTCAAAATGTTTGATTGATGACAATAGGCAGCGAACTCCTCGTTATCAAATTTTGTTCCATGATCTGTGATGAAAGCATGAGGAAGACCATATCGACAAATGATGTTCTTCCAAATAAATTGGTACACCTTTTCGTACGTCATATAAATGAGTGGCTCAGATTCTACCCACTTAGTAAAATAATCCACTGCGACGACGAGGTACTTGAACCTTCCTCGGGTCGTTGGCAGTGGTCCAACCAAATCAATTCCCCACATGGCAAATGGCCAAGGGGAAGTTATGGGTGTCAACAATGCTTGTGGAGTTCTTCGGATGGAGGAAAAGCATTGGCACTTGTCACATTTCTTGGCATAGGCTATACAATCTGCCCTCATCGTCGGCCAGTAGTATCCCTGCATCATCACCCTTTGTAAAAGTGTCCGACCTGCTACATGTGCTCCACAAGACCCTTCATGGATCTCTTAAATCAAATCTTTCACCTCGGTGGGATGTACACATCTTTGTAAACCTGACATAATTCCTCGTCTGTATAAAACACCGTTAGTTAGTACATACCGAGCAGTTTTAAACTTCAATTTCTTGGCTGCAAGCTTATCAGTTGTCAATTCTCCTTCCTCGATATATACCCTGATGGGATCCATCCAAGATGGTCTTAAATCAAGGGTGATAAAATTCATCTTTAGATCTTCATCTATACTCCGACTAGCTAACACTTCAATTGGGATTGTTCGTCGTAGCTCGGTGCGAGTAACTGATGCTAATCGAGCTAGGGCGTCTGCTCTCGCATTCTCCATTCTTGGTATTTTGACCAGCTGAATAGCAGAAAATTCTGATAATAGTTCCTTTGCCTTTTAATGATATCTGATTATTAATTCTCCTCTAACTGCATATACTCCCATCATTTGGTTTGAAATCAATTGAGAGTCACTGAAAATCATAACCTGCTGTGCCTCCATAATTTTTGCCAAATTAAGCCCTGCAATCATGGCCTCATATTCAGCCTCATTGTTGGAAGCTTTGAACTGGAAACGCAAGGCGTATTCCATGTCAACCTCGTCTGGAGTGTTTAGAACTATCCCCGTGGCACATCCTGCAGTGCAAGATAAGCGATCTACATATAACCTCCATATAGGTAACTCGTCTTCAAATTTTTTATCAGTCAGAGTTCCTCGGTGAAATATTTGCTGCTTCCTTTCGTCCTCCTCGGATTTTTCTTGCTCCTCGTCGATCATCTTTTCTTGCCCTTTTACCAACCGAGGTTGGTCTGATCTCGAATTTAATGATCCTGTAACATCCACTTGCCCTTTTACCAACCGAAGTTGGTCTGAGCCAGTGTTTGTTGATCCTATAACATCCACAAGTTGATTAGCAAGAAACTCTTGTTCCTCATCCGGAGTCTTTCCAACTATCTCTGCATCATATCCTGTAACATCCACACACCCTTTTACCAATCAGAATTGGTCTGGGCCTGTGTTTGTTGATCCTGTAACATCCACAGGTTGATCAGCGAGTAACTTTTTCTCCTCGGGGGTATCAGGATAGGTGAACTCCGCTATGAAATATGCTACAGCCTGCCCTTTTAGTGATGACCTGGGTTCATAAATTATATCATATTCTTCGAGCTCTATTGCCCAGTAAATCAATCTCCCTAATTTTTCTAGCTTGTGAAGGGCTTGTCTCAATGGCACATCGGTGTATACAACTATAGTATGAGCCTGAAAGTATGGCCTCATTCTCTTACTCGCCTCAATCATCACTAGTGCCAATTTCTCCATCCTTGGATATCTGATCTCTACACCTCGGAAGGCCTTACTTGTGTAGTAAATTGGATTTTGTACTCCATTCTCCATTCTGATCAACACCGAGGTAACTGCATTCTCGGACACTGCAAGGTACAAATACAATTTTTCTCCCATCACTGGCCAGGATAATAGTGGGGGTGCTCCCAAGTATTTCTTCAAGTCTTGAAAGGCCTTCTCACATTCATCATTCCACTCAAAAGTCTTCCTGAGTGTCTTGAAAAATGGGAGACATCTATTAGTCAATCGCGACACAAATCTGTTGAGTGCCGCTACTCGTCCTGTGAGACTTTGTACTTCCTTCTTCGTTGTTGGAGATCGCAGCCCTAACAGAGCTTTGATCTTTTCAGGATTTTCTTCAATGCCTCGTTGATTGAAAATGTACCCGAGGAACATTCCTTCTCGCACTCCAAATATGCACTTCATCGGGTTCAGCTTCATTTGATATTTATCTAGTTGATCAAAAGTTTGACTTAAGTCAACTAGATGATCGGCAACTTTCTTGCTTTTTGTCAGCATGTCGTCAACATAGACTTCCATATTGTCACTGATTTGTTCAGCAAAGACCTTGTTCATCAGCCTTTGATATGTCGCACCTGCATTTTTTAAACCAAAAGGCATAACATTAAAACAATAAGTTCCCCTAGGGGTAATGAAAGAATTACTTTCCCTGTCTTCAGGTTTCATCTTAATCTGATTGTAACCAGAATATGCATCCATGAAGCTCAGCAACTCGTGTCCCGAGGTAGCATCCACCAATTGATCAATTCGGGGCAATGGAAAGTGATCCTTTGGGCATGCTTTGTTGAGGTCGGTGAAGTCTACACACATCCTCCATTTGTTGTTTTTCTTCTTTACCATCACCACATTGGCTAACCAATCTGGATATTTAACATCTTCAATGAAACGAGCTTTCTGGAGCTTCTCGACTTCCTCCTGTATAGCTTGATTCTTCTCGGGACTAAATACTCTTCTTCTCTGCTTCACAGGCTTGATCTCCTTATTCACATTGAGCTCGTGACATAAGAATTTTGGGTCAATCCCAGGCATATCTTCATGACTCTAGGCAAAAGTTTATCTTCTGCTTCTAAGGAAAGTTATCAATTCCTGTTTTAGTGAGGCTTCCAATGATGAACCTATTTGAGTAGTTCGTTCAGGGTGTTCATCGTACAGAATGATATTTTCAGTAGCTTCCACCACTTAACCTTTCACGAGTTGCGACTCATCCCGAGGATCCAAGGTTTCAATTTCTGCTCCTTCATCCACTTGATAAGTAGTAGTATTTTTCTTTGATTCTTCCAATTCATCTTGCTCAGCGGATGAATAATAGCACTCCCGAGGTACTTTCTGATCACCTTTCATAACTCCTACTCCAAAGTTTGTTGGAAATTTTAGGCATTGATGCACTGTAGATGGTACATCCTCGAACTTCTTCAATCCTACTCTTCCCATGATGATATTGTACGATGACTGGACAGTCTTATCCATCATGAAAAAGCGTATTCTTTCTGTCCGACCAGCAGGCCACGTACCAATGAATATATCCAACTTGATCGTCCCAAGTGGAAACACTTTCTCGCCAGCAAAACCGATGAGGGGTCTGTGGTAAGGCTCCAGTTGAGATAGCTTTAAATTTAAACTATCGAAACACGAGTAGAACATGATGTCTGGAGAGCTACAGTTATCGACCAGTACTCTTGAAATCATTACTTCCTTCATTCTCATTTTGATCACTAGTGGGTCATCATGAGGATATAAAACTCCTGCAAGATCATTCTTTGAAAACCCAATGACCAATTTTTCTTTATTCACCTTTCTCGGGCGATCTTCCTCAGCTAAATTTATTCCCTGAATGTACGAGAAAGCTTGAGCCTCTCCTAGGTAAGCTTTTCTTGTTGCAGTAAGGTCTCCTCGTCCTGCATCTCCTCCTATAATAACATTACAATCAAATGACCCAAAGCGCATTGAAAATACCTCTCGTTCTGCCTGCCTTGGTTTCTTGGGAAGATCGGGATCATCATTTGGATCATCTTCATGGTTTCTCTTCTTTTTCTCCTCTGCTCGACGAGGAGATCTAGACCTCTCTATAGTTCGATCATTGTTTCTTCTTTCGCTTCCCCGATCAACATACTTTTCTAGCTTTCCTCGTCGGATGAGTGTTTCAATCTCGTTCTGAAGAGCTATGAAATTTTTGGTCATATGGCCATGATCCTTATGGAACTCGCAATATTTCTCCCTCTTCCTCGTGTCAGGGTCTGACTTCATTTTCTTTGGCCAGTTTAACTCCTCGCTGTTCTTAATTTCTTCCAGGCCGTGGTTGATATTTGCCTTCAAAGGCGTGTAATCATCAAATTTCTTCAAGACCTCCCATGACGACCTACTTTTGGAATGTTTGTCACCACCATTATTCTTATGCTCTTTCTTCTTAGCTTTATCACCTTCCATCTTGGTTTCTTTGGCGTCCATATTCTTCTTCGCAGACATAGCCTCGTCGACATTCATCATCTTAGACGCTTTTCCTATCAGGTCCGACATGGTTCGAGGTGGATCTTTGGCCAAAGTGTAGTACAACTTGTTTGGCAGCAGTCCACTCATCAAAGCAGTAATCACTATCTTCTCCTCATAATTAATGACTTTGAGCTTCTCGTTATTAAAACGAGTTATATAGTCTCTAATACTCTCACCATCTTTTTATCTAACACTTAACAAATGTGCTACTCGTTTAACTGGATTTGCTCCGAAGCAAAAATTCCCAATGAATAACTCAGCCAGTTGAAGAAAAGTTGAAATCTGACCCCGAGGAAGATTATTATACCATATCTGAGCAGATCCGGTAAGAGTTCCCGAGAATGCCCTGCATCTCATCTCGTCTGGGACAGCATAGATGTCGGCAACAACTTGATATTGTTCTATATGAAGGGCAGGGTCAGTCTTCCCATCATACTTGGGAGTTACAACAGGTGCTTTGAAATTTGATGGTGTTGGAAAATCAATAATGTCCTAGACAAAAGGTGTTCCTCGAACAAAGGTTCGTTGTAGAGGGTTCTTAGCCTTAGCCATTTCCCCTAATCGATCCTCCATCCTTTGAATAGATCCTTTCCATGCATCATTCCCTTCCTCGAGCCTATTGGTTCGAGCAACTGATCGCGTTAAAGTGGATTCCTTGGATTTATCTTGATGAGCAGTTGGTCGGTCAGCGGATCCATCTTGACGAGCAACTGGTCGCGACTGGCAGATCCTTCCCTTAAATCTGATGGTCGTCGAAAGCTCCTCGATGCTGCATTAAGAGGACTTTTGTTCCTCTTAGGGCCTAATCGATCAAAAGGAGAGGCCCTACTTAATCTTTCCAATGCACTAGCCTATCTGGGGAGAGGGTGACACGTTGTTCAGTATCTGTGGCTCGCACTGACGAAGTTCATCCAGGTTGATAAGAAAAATCTTCAGATTCCTCATTGCGATATGAATTAGTACGCCTAGTACGCACAGAAGGTGCATGGATATTTATTTGAATGCTTCGTGATCCGAAATGGGCTGGCGCACCGCCATGGAGGGTTTGGATGAGTTTTCACATCGTTTCTTGCATGACGGTCTAGCCCTGAGCCAGATTCGCCATCATTCCAGTCAGATCTAGAATAATTGGTGGAGCAGATGGATTTGGAGGGGTTCCAGTGTTTCGATTACTGGATTCAGGTATATCAGCCATTGATATTGGATTGTTATTGGTGAGAAAACGATATTATCAGTCGTTTCCCACAGACGGCGCCAATCTGTTGATGTAAAAAATTAGATCACTCTAATAATTCAATCACAGATAAATAAATGAGACAAAAGATTTTTAAAGTGGTTCAGCCTTATATGAATGGCCTACGTCCACTGTTGTTTTATTGCTAAGTGTTTGAGAATTCTCGATTACAAGAAATTTCGTTCTGGATCCCAAAGTTTGGATTTAGGATTCGGTCCCCTCCAATGAGGATTGTACAACGTATTTATAGCCTTGAGGCTGTCATATGAAAGGGTGATACATTAAATGATATACATATGAAATGGTAATACATTTAATGCCCTTTAAGCATGTGCGTCTAAATGATAAGCATTTAATGAACCAGTTCAACTGTTAGTTATCCAGCTATTAATGCTCTGTTCGAGATGCAGCTCGGACCACCTGAGTAGCTCGGACCGCCTAAGATTTATGGTATTCAAGAGTTCCTCGGAGAGGTATGTTCCTCGGAGCATATGAGTTCTTCGATGAGGTCTGTTCCTCAGAGAGTATGAGTTCCTCGGGGTAACATGGTTCCTCGGAGCGTGTGATCATCTCGGAAATGCTTGTTGTTGCCATGTAGATAGCCACGTGTCTTCGTATGATTGATCCAAGTCAGCAGATTAAATTTGGTATCAACACCATCAATATACAATTATATAGATGAGTTATTAGAATCTAAGTGCTAAGGACTAAACTTCTCCCGATTCTCAAAACTACACTACGTTTCGTGCGTGGGATGTCTCGCCGAGGTGAAATCCAAACAAGGAACCCCCCCTTTACACTACTCCTGACAGTATTGATTTTTGAGATTCATTACACCCTCAATGCATGATGCATGTAACCCAACTTCATATTACTCCATTTTAATTAATTTATTATTCCCAATTCTCAACAGTGCACTGCGGTTCGTGCGTGGGACGTCTCGCAAAAGAGAAATCGAAATAAGGAACCCCCCCGATACACTACTTCTGGCACTGTCGATCGTCGAGATGTATATACTATATATATATATATATGAGCATTAAGGACTAACTTCTCCTCACTCCCAACATTACACTGCGTTTCATGCGTGGGACGTCTCGCCGAAGAAAAATCCAAACAAGGAACCCCCCCTGTTACACTACTCCTTGGCAATGTTGGTCGTTGAGGTCCATTATGCCCTCGATACCCAAGTAACCAATCACATCCATAATATAATAACCATCCAAATGAGCTATAACTCGAGGACGCAGGCTCACATGCTATCATCTTCCAGTTTCCCATCCACGTAACAAACAGGGAACCAATTGGTGGGGTTCAACGGCACCCACATCGTGATCAACTCACGCACACAACGTCCTGGGAAGCAGTCATAGCTCCTAACCAGCAAGTGAGAACGACACATACCCACGACTTATCACCCCCAAAATAATAAATGTATATCACATAATAATCACCATGGACGACTATGACCTAGGAAATATCCACACCCTGCTCATCGAGCCGGGATGCTCACCCTCATCGCACGCAACTTCCAAATGATAGCAAGGAGGGGGTATGCTTCACTATATATATATATATATATATATATATATATATATATATATATATATATATATATATATGCAATCACATAAGGCATACATACGTTATCACATGATATAAAGATATGCCATCATATAAGTTATACCTACCACATTGTTTATATATTCATAGTACGCACTTAGGCGTAGTTGAATTAATATCATTATTTATTATACCTCTCTCTCTTGATATACCAATCGTCAATTCTCACACATCTTCCCAACTTAGTATACACTATACTATTTCTCGCTTGAAGCTCACATATCGCTTCTATTTATGAATTGTCTCTCAATTCTATTTAATTTAAGGATATTCTATATCCTAATGCACCTCAATTAACATTTCTCATAGTGTGAGACATCTCCCAAATCAATCATAGTTAAGGATATTTCTATATCCGTATGCACATTTATTGGCATTTATAATTCTCAATCCATAATATGGTTCAATAAATTATATGAACCTTTAAATTTATCCCATTTGGGATTCGTTTCTAAAATTCCAACATCACTAAGTTCATTTTCATTTTCATATGAATTTAATAATTATCTCCAAATAGAATTTTCATCAATAGTGGGCTTCCCCACTTAGAGTATACCATAATCTCTAATCGGTATTCCTCAAATTTAGTCAATAAGACTCCAATAGTTTCTTATAAGGGAAACTCTCTAAAAATCTCCAAAACATACTTCATATGATTCCTATAGAGGTTCCCAATCGATATCCTCGAACAAAACGAAATGAAATTCTCCCTAGAAAAACATCCCTCAAAAAGCCCTGTTTCTGAATCGATTCGGGCCAATTCCGAATCGATTCGGCCCTACGAATCGATTCGGTATCCAAAGCTAATCGATTCGGGTCATCAGACCTGGGATTCTGTCTCCGGCCGAATCGATTCAGCTGGGGTCCGAATCAATTCGGTCACTCAGATCTAGGCACCTGCATATTTCCGAATCGTTTCGGTAAGGGGCCGAATCGATTCGGCCCTTCAGAAGGCTAAAACATGGCTACTTTTTAGTAAGCCAAAAATTCCAAAATTCATTTAAATCATTTTCTCTTCATTTCTCTTCAACCCAATCACATATATATCATCAATAATCATCCAAGAACACATATAAACTAATTTATAACCTCAAATCCATTTCTACAAAACAAATCTAAGATTATACCCAAAAGCTAGGTTTTGATAAACTAAAGCTAAAACCCATAGAATTAATCCACAAATCATGCAATAAATGATACACAACAATTATTTAGCAAGTTTAATCACTTGCCTAAAGTTCGTAGGGTCTGATTCTTCCTCGAGATCGCGTACTGGCCGGAAATCCCACTTTCTCTCTCTTTTTCTTCTTCTTTTCTTCTTCTCTCTTTCTTTCTTTCTATTTCTCTTTATCTCTATGGAGAATGATTTCTCTTGTAGGCTTAATAAGCCTTATCTCCCAAGATACACAACTTTAAATGATAATACACACTTTAAATGACTCGGTAACTTTAATTCGAGCCAAACGAACTTATATTATTTCAGAACCTAAGTAGACTCCAAGTACAGTCATTTTGACTTTCTCGACCCTTCCGGAAACAACTACACCCTCAAAATTGCCATTCAACGCACTTTCTAACGACTTCAAATTTTTTACCTCAATTGCCAATTTAATATTCTCCAAATAAAAATGATATTTATCTCTCCCAAAATAAATAATTAGCCGTCCTAAAACCTCGGGTTGTTACATAATCTATTGGCCTCAACCACTTCTTAGAGGAGAGAGTTCTTTTCTAGAGATTTTTGCCTAAAGAGAGAGATTATCATTAGCGAGAAAGAAGTTATTGCAAAAACCAGAGCTTTTACTCACCCACCATTGTCATTTATTTTGAATCTTTTAATATCTGATTGGAGACCTTTGAGAGTTGATGTGTTTGGCTGCCTGCCAAAGTGTATTTAGGGTGCTTACTTCTCTCTCCCTCTAAACGAGTTACTTCTGAGTTCATTATTATATTTTGAGATATACACGAGAGATTTGTGAGTTCAAATTGAGTTTATTTTTACTAGGTTGTGATTATGTGTCTTGTAATTAATCAAGAGTGTCCTCGGTTAATTTAACATTACTATACTCAAAACGGGTTATGCCCCCATCTAATTTAAACTACCCTCTTACATCTCCTATTTGACTTATCGAACGGATGACAAAAAATCCATTAGAGGATTTGAAATATAACTTGGTGATAGTTTAATTTCATGGTCATCCCGTAAATGGGAAAAGATAACTCAATCATTCACCACAATGGAATATAAAACACTGACTAATACAACCGTTGAAGTTATATGGTTACCAAATCCCCGCGATGAACTCGGTGCATTTATGGTGTGAAATCTTTGTGCGACATACCTCTATGCTAACCCAGTCTTTATTACCTTCACAAAACATGTGGAAATCGATCCTAACTTTCGTGAGAAAGTTTCAAAAAGAGATCTCCAAGTTAAATTCATTTCCTCTAATGATGATCAGTTAACTGACAACATAACTAAAGGATTAAGGACTCACCATTTTCACTTCATTATTGACAACTTGAAGTTTTCCTCCAAATTCCCTACAACTTGAGGGGCTGTATCAAGAAATCATATCTCATGCAATGCCATCGAATAATGTAGGACTCGATTGTAACAAAACCATTTTGAAATAAATTTTCTTCTTATCTTCTCCTTTATATCCTGTAACCAATTCATCAATATATACTCTTCTAATAAATTCCAGACATTCATTATAAATATAAGTCAGACACTTAATTGCTTTGCGTAAGAGTGCTTAATTATAATTTTTAGTGACACTTCAAAATACATATCACAATTATTATTTGGATTCTCATTTAAATTTATTTTCCACCAAATGTTTTAGAATATAAAATTATATTTATCTATAAATAAGTTAAGTTGATTTATAAATAAATTTTTTACTATGAAACTATATTCGAAAAAAAGTATATGAAATTTTAAATTTTATTACCAAATTTTACTTTTGAAATAATTTTTTTGTGTGATTATATATGTTTTATAGGATTCACGAGTTGTCTTGAAGATCATAACACTTCAAATCCATATTAAGGTACAGTCTTTGATCAATTTCAAGTTTACTTTTCTTCTATGTTGGTTGTCTAATTTGTTAGATTTGTTGACTTTCATATTGTAGATTAAAAATATAATGGTTCAAGATGATAATTTCAATTATCGTCTATCCAAATTTCATTTTTGTATAAAACGATTGGTTATCTTTGGATTGTTTGTTTCAAATTCAGGTGTGGCATATCCCTATTGTTGTTTTCAAAGTTTGATTCTTTTTAATATCATAAATATCTTAATTTCATAAAAAAAAGTATAATTTTTGAGTTTTTTTAGCAGGAGGAAGTCCAATAATTGAAGTAGGCTATATGCTTTGGTGTAACTTCAAATTGTGAGTAATTTATTTTCTCTCACCTTAGTATTATTATTTTAGCGCCTTCGAGATTGATAGAAATGGCACCTTAGTATGTTTCCATATGACTTTTTAAGAACTAAAAGGGAAATTAGGGAGTGGATATGAATGAGATGCCTTACTTGAGAATTAGTTACATCAACTTAGAATGCGATACATCATCTACAGTATATCACACATGTCATAATTCATAGTTTGTGTTTTCTTTGAACTCATCTTGATAGCAGGAGGCATGCATGTGATGTTGTTTTCTTACGGTAATGGTGATTTATTTTCATCTTCGTGAATGAGTGCAACATTTTAACCTGACTGGGACCCCCCGCCTAATTAAACATCGGTTGATCTGGCCTTATTAAATTAAAATAGGTTTCTCATATGTTTCATTCTAGCATCACTGTCGAAAACTTTTTAATTACTAATCGGCTACGTGAAATTATACTTATGCCAAATTTTATCTCTCTATAAAACAAATAGATCTAACAATGCATAAACTACAATAAACATTCAAAATATGAGAGTCCAACCATCACAATGTATAAATGAAAAGAGGTTTGCCGAATAAACCATTTGCCAAAATCCAAAACCAATTACTCCATAATAATAAAACAAACTAAATAAGTGAAATCCGACAATGTACAACATGTCCATACATGTAATATAAAATGAGATCATACACTAGATCTTAATGGAGGAATTATCTAATCAAATAAATCATGTCATCATCCATAGTGCTACAACTACGAATCCATGGAATGAAGTCACGCTTGGCGTCCCTGTGGCTGAACACTGAAAAGATTTTTTGAAAATATTTCTATAGAAAGTATTAGCACACAAAATATTTTGAAAATATTTAGCAAGTGTGATTACATTTTTCAAATCGGTTATTTATTACACATGTTATGTTATCGTACACTCTCTTGAGTTTACTCACCTCTCATCTATTGTGCACGCTTAACGCTATATGCTTAGCCCACCTCACTATACTTTCCTAGCTAACTGGACTATAGTATTATCTGAACTTATCCATTCGCTTAAGTTCCCCATACTGCCCATGTAGTACACTGTTTTCATTAACATACCAAATACAATTTATTTCTCATGAAACACTTACGTATGTTATGATAGATTAAGTTTCTCTTCTTAATTCGTCTTTGAGATGTATATCCATAAATATATCATCTACAAGTCTACTATCGCACCCAATAGAACATCGAAAGGTGTAAATATTTTGCACACAATATATACTATAAGGATTATTAGTCCGGATAACCATCCACCCTAATTATCCTATCATTTACATTGGTCCGGATATCCTTCGACCCTAATGTAAATGGTATGCATATGTATATTGGTCCAGATTTTGCATCGACCCTAATGTTATTTATTTTCGATTTGTTCCAAATAATCATCGACCCCAAATTCTAACTTTCACGTATTGTTCCGGACAGCCATCGACCTAAGTACTTATACTATAGGTATTCACACAACCTAAAGATTCACATTGGTACGTAGTATATTTCTCTCTAATACTTATCGCACATTTTATTTTGCGATTTATCTCGCTATCGTAATTATGAGTATTCACACATCTCTAAGGGTCTTAGTTACCCCTTTTCTAAATTCGGTGTATAAGTCCAACTTACCCTACTGGTTGATACATCAATTTATTCGATTTTCGGAATTCTTTATCGACTCTCTGATTAATTATGATGTCAATCATCTCGAATTCAATCTCGTCTTAAACCTATCAATAATACTACTTCATATCTCTATAATAGGCCTACTATAATATAATAAATCTCGTATTATTACATTTACAAAATCCTAAAGATTTCCACAACATCGATTTAATAACACTAGGCCAAAAAAAATGTTCATATTTAATTTAGGGAACTGAACCGATCGAATTGGGCCGTTGTTCTGTAAAGACCGAACCGAGCCGCTTTCATTGGTCCAGACCAGTTAATTTTTCTGTAACTCATTTTGTAAAGGTCGAATCGAACCGATCAATCAGGACTAGACTGGTTCATTTTTCTGTAACTCATTTCTGCAGTTATAGCAGGTGCGTTTTCAACCATGAGCGCACCTTAAACTTCCATGTTCTCTGGCCAAACTCTAAGCTAATGTTCCCAAACCCTTCCCACAAGTATAAGGACAATTTCTAATGTAACTTTTTCATTAAAACATTAAAAATTATTCAAGAATGGATTTAAACCTCTAATCATAAAAAATCCTAGGTTTCATGTTACTCCTCTAATATTCATCAAAACCCAGATTTAATTCCTATTAATGATAAATTCTCCTCTCATTATTGATCCTCTATATATGTTAAATCATTATACATGCAGCTCCTATCCTAACATGCATAAAAATCATTATTTTTCTTCCAAGAACATTGATTTAACAAAACAAATCTTAAAACCCTACACGGGGGTATCATAACTTCATGAATATTGAAAGAAACTACTTGACTCTTATTGGTAGGGTCTGATTTCGTAGCTTAGGTGTTGGGTTGATTGATTTCTCCTTCAATCCTCCTTCCTAGGTTTCTTGTGTGAAAGAATATGATGAAAGCTCCAAGAATTCTCCAAAAAATCTTCAAGAACTTTCTCCTTTCCTTCTCTAATGGTTTCTTTGAGTGTTCTAACCTCTAAGCCATAGTCTCCAACCCTTATAAGATGCTATAGAGTTTGTAATTTCGTAGGTCTCCTAACCCCTTGATATAAAATGACCAAAATACCCTTTTTATGGTCCCATTTTTGTCTAAAATATCCCCGTGACTCGATTGACACCCCCGGGTAAACTATTTTGACCCCTTCGGATATATTCGTGACCTCTAACTTATCATTCGAGTTACTTAAAATATATTTCTCATTTTTCACCTCTAAATATTCTACATGCGACTCCCAGTGAGATAACTCTATTACGCCCATATCACTCACAATGACAAAATTTGATAATAACACATTATTTACTATTCGCACTTAGTAAATTTCATTTCATAATATTAATCAGTATTTATCTCTCGATAATATTCGATAATCATAGTTATTATAAAATCACATTAAATTACTTCACTCTCGTAATTTAAATAAATGTATTTTTCTCAATTAATTTCTGAATTAATTAAATCTCGAATTGAGGATAAAACATTTCACAAAATACATATAGTTTTCATAATATCATATATTCAAAATATGCAAGGAATGTCATAGATTACTCACCTAGAATAAAAATCTAAAGTTACAGATATAGAGTCTTAGATTGCCCGTTAATCTTAAGACGAATATTCATCTTAAACTTCCTCACACTTTCTATCACGATTTCTTTTTAATATTTGGAATGAATTTCATGTAAGAACTGATCCTAAGGCTTCTATTTATATTTTCTTAAACTTATCTGTGTGATGACATGTGTTCCAATGACTAAGCTTTCATTATGGTGAGTCAGAATTAGCGTTGCGCGTAACGGAGTTATCTTGCAGTCTTAATACACCGAACGACAACACGTGTGTTGGCTTTCTCTAATTTCATGACATGTGTTTTTTCCTTTCATTTAAAGGCAACACGTGTACGGTGGAGGTGTCAAAACCAAGCACGAGGTGTAAAGTTATTAATGGTATAAGGATCATTTTACACATGAAGGGTATTTTTGTAATTTTACACCATGCATTTTCAATATTTCTTAGAGGTCCTTAAAAATATTTCACTTACAAAATGTTCCTTTTTATATTTTCATTTTAGTCCCTAAAACTTTTTTATTTAAAATCAAGTCCTTAAGTTTCATAAAATTACATTTTCTACCCCGAAACTTATCATTTAGCTTAGGATATGCTAGAAGACTTTGATTTAATCCATTTTGATGAAGAAAGAGGTTATTTCAAAGTGTTTAAGTTGGCCAAACCCCTCTCCCCTTCCAACCAATCGAAATATAACACATGGTGTGGTAATTAGACAAAATACAACTTAAAGGATGGACAGATTTTCCCTTATTTCGTAATTTTGGTATACCTTCTTGATCGGACCTCCGTTTAACACACCGTTTGTTGTGTTACAAATCGAATTCATATATCTAAAACTTTTTATTTTTTTATCAAGTCGATTGTTATATTACAATGGTCAAAACAAGTCTCTAATATGAATATTCCTACCGAAAACGTTAAAGTTTTGTGTTTGTAACTAATTTGATATTTCATGATTTATGAAGGGAGGATTAGACTAAAATAATAAATTAACATTATCCATATCACATATGAAATAATACAACATTTAAAAAAATATAAGAACGTATAAAAGTGGAATCATTACATCCTACCCTTCTTATAAAAAGTTTGGTCCCCATACTTTACTTACATTAATTTTCAAACAGGTATGGATATCGCCCCTTTATTTCATCTTCCCGCTCTCATGTTTCTTCTTTAATGGAATGATTATGCCATAATACTTTGACCAATGGAATTACTCTGGTTCGTAATATTTGATCTTTATGGTCCAAAATTTCTACTCGATGCTCAATGTTGGTTAAATCTTCTATAACATGAAGAGGTTCGTGACTTAGGATATTGTAACACCCCGCCTAATTAAATACCGGGTGGCCATTCCCATACCAAATTAAAACAGAATATACAGTTGGCTCATTCTTAGCATCACTGTCGAAAACATTTACAGCTCACCCAATACCCAATTAAGCTGGTGTTAAAAACTTTCCAAATTTTAATTTAACAAAATCCATTTCCAGTTTAAGAATAACACAACACATTTTATTCCACAACACTGATAACTAATTAGATAACACCAAATAATTTGAATGCAATTGGAATAAACATTCCCAAATAATATCAATCCATTACAATAATCCCAACAATATCAATTGTATTAAAATGACACGAATACCATAGTATTTGACCCTGATAGAAGAAGATAACTGAATCCTTTGGGCGATATGCCCTACTAAGAGAATACTGTGAATCAAATGATGATAGGCGTCTAAGCAACACTCCAAAAATCCATAGCCTGTCATAATCCGCTAAGGTTGGCGTCCCTGTTACTGGACACCTGATATAGAAGATACAATACAAAAGAAAATATGCAAGGAAACGGGTCAGAGCCCGATTGTGAAAATGATTTTTAAAACAACAAGTATTTAACAAGTGAAATAAATCCTTTATTATGTACATTTTAGACCCAACTCTCACTTTCCATTCTCACCTCTCAACTAGAGTGCACACTTAATGTTTCCTATTAACCTCCTATATTTAATGGTTCCTCTTTTCTAGTCTCCATATTATAATTCCATCCCAATATCATAATCCCCGTATGTCCCATACCATACATCACATTATTATTCATTTACATTTCTCATCGTTTCTCATTAACATGAATCATTTCTCATTAATATGAATTATGTTTTTCAATAAACATTCATTAACTTAATTCAATTATCTTTCTCTATTCACCGTTATCTACAATTATCACGGTAGATAGATTTAACCATAATAAATATCCATTCATTCATTTAATCCATATATATATATATATATATATATATATATATATATATATATATATATATATATATATATATATATATATATATATATATATATATATATATATATATATATATATATATAATACGGCACCCCGAGTCACACTGCGGTGCAATGCATTACTCTGCTATCATGTCCCAATATCGTTGGTCGCCGAAAAGGGGACAAAAGGTTCGGTGAGGATACCTCGAACCATTAACAACAACACAATCATTGGAGGCGAACATAGTTCTCATACCCATGGGTCACGCACATACCTAAGTACCCATAGTCAGCGGACTTATCAACTCCCCGATAAGTCTTTCATAGACCTATGTTCTCGAGCGACAAATCAAAGATCTCATGGATTCATCAGGATATGACTGCCCTCACGCGCAAACCTCCCACCGATTACATAATCATCAATCAATCAAATAGGTATTATTATACCTATAGTATACTAACAACAAGGTACTCACATTAACCTTAGATTATTCCCTTACGTAGCATTATATCTCTTTAAATCCCACGTATTAAAATGTCATATCTTTACTTCATAATTTAATTATCCTCGCATCCTATAACATCTCTCCACTCCCGACGTCGTTAAGGTTCATGCGCGGAGCGTCTCGCAAAGCGAAATCCAAACAAGGAAGCCCTCCAATACACTACTACTTAACTTTGTCGACCGAGGAGGTTCGTCAACTTTAAATATGCGATCAGAATAACCTCATCCCCTCTTTCAACCAAATGTGTTCTAAACTCCCATCTCTATCCAGGAGTCATACCACTACGCTCTTGTACTACACTCAGCCCTTGCGAAATCAATAATGAGATTAAACACAGTCCTTGATGTTTAAATTGTAACCCTAAGGCTACCCAGGTGTTATATTAAATCTCCCCTACTTGAACTATCCTTAATCCTCATACAAATAGATTAGAATCCAACACATGAATCCAGCAACCAAAATATCTTTAACTTTAATTATCATAATTCTAATCAATTAAATTCCAATCAAATTAATTAAAATCTTAACTAGGGCTTACTGATCTTCTCTAAGTCCCATAATATCCAATTAATAATCACCAAAGATATACAAAATTTTTGGGATAAGAACCAACATTAAAAAGAAACAACATCATGAATTCTCATATTTTAAATACTCAGAAAAATCAGATCCAAAAATTATTCAAATCATCAATCCGACTTCAGATTTGGATTCTACACGAAAAATTGAGTCAGGTATATGTTTTGAGTTTTTCTTAAATCTCATCGAAATGCACTCAAAAAGAAGATCTAAACATTCCAAATTGGCTCTTCTCATTCCACTCGTTTTTACCTCTTTTTCGAGAAAATTATGAACATATTATCTTCAAGAACACTAAATTATTTTCAGAATTTCTTCCACAGATTGATGAATATTTATTGGATTACTAACTACCTACAACATGAGTTTAATTCCTATATATTTTTAGATTCCAAAAATCCATTAACAACTATATCCTTTCATCTTCCAAGCATGAAAATCATCTCTTTTATAACTATCCTAACATGGACAATATACGAACTTAAATTGCAAATATGAAACACTTTCCTCTAATGAAGATCTGATCCTTTGAAGTTGAATAACAGAGGTGGTGACCTTTGACCTTTGGTTCTCCTCCTTCCCAAGCAAACTTCTTTTTTCTTTCCAAGCTACCTTCCACTCTCTCTAAGAAGATGACTTTTAAATTTTGTGTAGAAGAGCTGAAATGAACCTACATACACTAATCTCCAAATACTTATAATAAGACAGAACCCGAAATCACTATTCATCCCCCTTGTAAAAATAACCAAAATGTCCTTTTAGGTTGTCTTTTCATTTCCAAATGACCCGAGACTCAAAATTAACATCCAAATAGACTTTTATGACTATTTCGAACCTTACGGATGCAACGACGCTGTCGAAATGACGATAAGGTCGATAGAAAATAAATTTCCTTTTTAATTTAATAAATTAGTCTCGATACGTCCCATACCGCGTCTGACTAAAAATTCAAATTACCGAATTTATATCATACCGTCATATCAATGACATCACATTCATATATTACCTAAATATCTCTAAGTAATATTCAGAATCATCCATTTTAATATCCACAATTCGGATAAAACCCAAATGAATTAATTTATAATAAGATCCAATTAATCCATTAATTTAAAATATAACCCATTTTAAAAGTCATTAACATTACGGGGTCTTACATACTTCCCCCCTTATAACAAAATTTCGTCCCAAAATTCAGAAAAATGAACCATACTCATAAGGTCAACTCCGAGTATAAATCTCACATCGCAAGAAATCTAAGTAGTACCGCCCATACAGTACATTAACGAAAATCTCCATCGATGTTACACTAAGTCTCAGCATATAGTTCCAACTGAATCAAATTTAAATTATACCCAATCTTCCCTATACCGTCCTCGTGAAAAAGTTTGGGAAAATGATCCTCACTTATTAAATAGATAAATCCTGAAGTCACAACTACTTACTGTTTCACAATTTTGTAAACTACTACAAACCAATCATCTAGGGCGCCCATACACCCTATCGTACCACTTTCAATATTAACATTTTCGCAAAGGTTATAAACTCATATCCCAAGGACCTAACTTATTTTGACTCCCAACGATTATTAGTTTCATGCGTGGGGTGTCTCGCAAGCGAAATCCAAACAAGGAACCACCCCGATACACTACTTCCTAAAGTAGTCGGTCATCGAAACTCCTAAGGTCCTTATTCAATAGTGTATAAAAATTTGGTTTATCAAAAAAAATATTAGGTTTATCAATTTAAACAAATTTTTTTTTAGGTTTTATTGATTTCAAATAGAGTCTACTCATCTACTCTTCTCTAGAAGACAAGATGTTGGCTAATAGTAGTACATATGCTCTCGTATACCACAAGTCAATGCATGCTGATAGTCACATCATGCTCGGACATGCCCAAAGGAAGTAATCCCATGATAAAAATCAAACCCACGTGATAACATGTAAAACATAGGTGTCCCACACCCCTTGGTGAGTTTACGTAAATAACAGTGCTATAGGATAAGTTTAGCAATCCTTTTTGCCCACACAATATTAATCTCTACAAAAATCAATATACGCCTCATAATTCCTTAGATAGAAAACATACCCTCATTCGTGGGTGGTGGTTGTTGAATCCCACAATTATAACTTTTCTCCAATGAGTGAAGAAAAATTTTACACCCAAATTTTCAGTTCTAGTTCACCACACTCCACTATATGCCCAAGCCTTTGAATATATTGCCTTCGTTAGGTAACATACACAATTCCCGCATTTCTAAACCTTCTACAGATGTCTCTCCTCAATTTTCCATAATAGGGGTGACCTCGACTACGGTCATCATACTCGAACATACATCATAACCTCCTAAGTACGATCTCCGCTATCCATTCAATGGCCCTCATCTTCCATACTTCTTTGTTCGATCACTCCCGAACATAAATAAGATTCACTGATATATATGGAATCTTACCAAAGAGATCAACAATCCTAAACATAGGGCTCTATATCAAAGAACGCTAAGTTAAAAACACAGTAAGCTGTACAGATCCTAAAGGACACTAGAACCTGATGCTCTGATACCACCTGTAACACCCCGCCTAATTAAATACCGAGTGGCCAGTCCCATACCAAATTAAAACAGAATATACAGTTGGCTCATTCTTAGCAACACTGTCGAAAACATTTACAACTCACCCAATACCCAATTAAGCTGGTGTTAAAAACTTTCCAAATTTTAATTTTACAAAATCCATTTCCAGTTTAAGAATAACACAACACATTTTATTCTTCAACACTGATAAATAATTAGATAACACCAAATAATTTGAATGCAATTGGAATAAACATTCCCAAATAATATCAATCCATTACAGTAATCCCAACAATATCAAATGTATTAAAATGACACGAATACCATTGTATTTGACCTCGATAGAAGAAGATAACTGAATCGTTTGGGCGACATTCCCTACTAAGAGAATACTGTGAATTAAATGATGATAGGCGTCTAAAAAAAACTCCATAAATCTATATCCTGTCATAATCCGCTAAGGTTGGCGTCCCTGTTGCTGGACACCTGATATAGAAGATACAATAGAAAAGAAAACATGCAAGGAAACGGGTCAGAGGCCGATTGTGAAAATGATTTTTAAAACAACAAGTATTTAACAAGTGCAATAAATCTTTTATTATGTACATGTTAGACCCAAATCTCACTTGCCATTCTCACCTCTCAACTAGAGTGCACACTTAACGTTTCCTATTAACCTCCTAGTTAATGGTTCCTCTTTTCTAGTCTCCATATTATAATTCCATCCCAATATCATAATCCCCGTATGTCCCATACCATACATCACATTATTATTCATTTACATTTCTCATCGTTTCTCATTAACATGAATTATTTCTCATTAATATGAATTATGTTTTTCAATAAACATTCATTAACTTAATTCAATTATCTTTCTCTATTCACCGTTATCTACAATTATCACAGTAGAGAGATTTAACCATAATAAATATACATTCATTCATTCATTTAATCCATTATATATATATATATATATATATATATATATTCATATGTAATACGGCACCCCGAGTCACAGCTGCGGTGCAATGCATTACTCTGCTATCATGTCCCAATATCGCTGGTCACCGAAAAGGGGACAAAAGGTTCGGTGAGGATACCTCGAACCATTAACAACAGCACAATCATTAGAGGCGAACATAGTTCTCATACCCATGGGTCCGCACAAACCTACGTACCCATAGTCAGCAGACTTATCAACTCCCCGATAAGTCTTTCATAAACCTATGTTCTCGAGCGACAAATCAAAGATCCCATGGATTCATTAGGATATGACTTCCCTCACGTGCAAACCTCCCACCGATAGCAAGTAAGCTAGGTATGTCATACACATAATCATTAATCAATCAAATAGGTATTATCATACTTATAGTATACTAACAACAAGGCACTCACATTAACCTTAGATTATTCCCTTACGTAGCATTATATCTCTTTAAATCCCACGTATTACAATGTCATATCTTTACTTCATAATTTAATTATCCTCGCATCCTATAACATCTCTCCACTCCCGACGTCGTTAAGGTTCATGCGCGGAGCGTCTCGCAAAGCGAAATCCAAACAAGGAACCCCTCCAATACACTACTACTTAACTTTTTCGATCGAGGAGGTTCGTCAACTTCAGCTATGCGATCAGAATAACCTCATCCCATCTTTCAACCAAATGTGTTCTAAACTCCCATCTCTATCCAGGAGTCATACCACTACTCTCTTGTACTACACTCAGCCCTTGCGAAATCAATAATGAGCTTAAACTCAGTCCTTGATGTTTAAATTGTAACCCTAAGGCTACCCAGGTGGTATATGTAATACCCCGTACTTTTGTCTATATTTATTTTTGGGATTAATTAATTAAATGCGTATTAATTGATAATTAATCCGGGTTATAAATACTAATGAGATGCGAATTGGTATTTGATTATGTGCATATATGATTATATATGTATTTGGTAGTATAAAATTTGTCGTGAGATTTATATACGGCAATTTGGAAATTTTATTGAGACGCGTGGGACCGCCGCGTCACGGTATAATATTTTGATAATAAAAGTGAATTTAAAATCTATAATCCGTATGGTCGTTTTGAGTGCGCCAACGCGTCCGGAAGGGTCGAGATAGTCAGAAAACACTAGCCGGGGGTATAGTTTGGGTCCCGGGGTATTTTGAGGCCATACCGGCAACTTAAAGGGTATTTTGGTAATTTTACATTTTTAGGAATTAAAAGTGACGAAAATTAGAGATGTAAATCTGATGTGGATTAAAACCATTAAGCCCATTAACCAACCCATATTAACCTAGAAGGCTACGTAGGTTGTCATTTAGGTTTTCTAAGTTTCCCCAAATCAAACCCTAGCCACCTTAAGCCACCATTAGAGAGGAAGCTTGGAGAGAAGAAATTCTGCAGAAATTCTTCATCAAATCAACACCAAATCCGGAATCAAACCAAGGCAAGTGATTTAAATTACATTCCTTATGCAGTGAATGCTTTTTCCATGTTAGAAACATTGTTAATCGATCTTATATAAGAGTTAAAAGAAAACCCATGAAATTGGAAGATTATTGTTTAATTTTGGGATAGGTTTGCATGTAGAAACATTGTTTGAAGATTTAATTCAGAGATTTCATATCTATGTGATGTATAAACGGATTAAAATCTGGGAAATTTTGATGAGAAGAACCTAGGGTTTATGTTCTTGAAGAAAATTGGGAATTTATGTAGAAATTGTGATTTAATGATGTTTAGAAGGTATTAAACCCTTTAATGATGTTAGTATAGCACCTTGGCATGTTTGAGGATGATTAGAGAACTCAATATATTATTGGAACGAATAGAAGAGGTTTGAGGAGTAAAAATGGATGAAAAACGAATTGGGGAAATTCTGGGCCGAAACTGGTAGCTCGTTGGAAGCAGCCCCCAGGTCGTTCGAACGAACTCGTTCGAACGAGCTTCTAACGAGTTGACCAATCGTTACTAACGAGTAGTGATCTCGTTCGATATCTCGTTCGAACGAGATATCGTTAGAAGGGACAGTTCGTTCGAACGAACTGGATCTCGTTCGAACAGCCTCGTTCGAACGATACTTCTAACGACCTGACAGTCCAAACTCGTTCGAAGTCTCGTTCGAACGAGACTTCTAACGAGTTGACAGTTTGGTCCTTTTTGGACTGTTTTGATTTTTGGAGTCCCGTAAACTTGTTCGAGGATATAGATGACCTTCCTTTATTGATCTGAGGTTAGATTTGGGACTTTTGGGTTATTGAGAGGAGTAAATTATATACGAGAGTTATATTCTATGAACCATTTGGGTTGGGACGTGAGTGTCTACTACGATGTGAGGATGAATTATAGCGCGTATAATTACAAACCGGAATAGTACGAATTGTGATAATTATAGTTAGTACGAGAATGCGATATGTACTACGATTAAAATACGGTATTACTAAGATGTGTGTTTACTTAGTATTGGTATATGGATTGTTTGTATGACATACCTACCATACTTGCTATCACGGGAGGTTGCGTTCGCTTAGGACCCTCTAATCCTTGTGTGCCTACGGGGGGGATATAGACTGGTACCTCGATGAACATAGGTCATAGAAAGACTTATTGTGATATTAATAAGTCCGCTGATCATGGGAGCGTAGGTATGTGCGTGACCCATGTGATGGTGACTGTGTTCGCCTCCATTATTTGTGATGTTGTTATCGGTAAACTATTCCTGAGAGATTCGGAATATGTAATCCTTATGTACGTGATGTACCGGGATGGATAGCAGAGTATGTGTGCACTACAGCTTAGATTGCGGGGTGCTTGTATTGTATATTTATGATATGAATAATATACATTATTTAATGGAAATCCTCATGTTAATGTTGTAAAATATTCCGGTATTGTTCGAGATATATAATGAGTTAGCTGTTAGTTATATCAATGGCATACTTAATAACGGAGATTACGAGAGACCTCTATTAAATTACGAGCGTTGTTATGTTAAATTAACCGAGTAAAATGAGTAGAACCTTTGGTTGTCTAGCTAGTTTACGTTGTCACTTAGCTAGTGGAGAAGGTAGTTATAGATGGGTACTTACGTTAGGAGTGCACAGTTAGTCGAGAGGTGAGAATTTAATGTGAGTGCACGTCCTAACATGTACTTTGCATTTAATGTTTTAAATGTTTTTAAAGCACTTGCAAGTTTTTAAAATGATTTCCACTTTCGGGCTCTGACCCATTTGCTTTCAAATATATTTTCTTGTAAAACCATTTTAGGTGCCCAGCCACAAGGACACCAAGCATAGGTACTCATTCAGGTGACGTGCTGTAGCTGGTTGTGGAAGCTACAGGGATTTGCTCATAGACGCTTCTATCTTTTGGATTCCAGAGTCACTATCTATCAGTTGTAGGGCATGTTGCCCATTCCTATTTAGAGCATTTTTACATTTCAGTTTTCAGACTCTAGCATGTATTGCTCAGTATTCAGTTTTAGTTATTTATTTCAGTTTACATATCAGTTGTGGGATTTGTATTGAGGAGTTTTTCCTCCAGGTTTTATTTACATATTGTGATGGTTATTCTTGTTACTTCAGTATGGTGAATGGTGTTATTTAGTTATTCATTACTCTTGTTGCATGTTAATCAGATTTAATAAAATTTGGCACTTACTTTTTAAATACTAGGTGGTTAGTAATAATAAAACGTTTTCGACAGTGATGCTATTAACTGAGCCAACTTGGCATTTTGAATTAATTTTATAAAGGAGTAGCTACCCGGTGTTTAATTAGTCGGGGTGTCACAGGTGCATTTTTACTCCTCAAACCTCTTCTAAAATTCGTTCCAATAATATATTGAGTTCTCTAATCATCCTCAAACATGCCAAGGTGCTATACTAACATCATTAAAGGGTTTAATACCTTCTAAACATCATTAAATCACAATTTCTACATAAATTCCCAATTTTCTTCAAGAACATAAACCCTAGGTTCTTCTCATCAAAATTTCCCAGATTTTAATCCGTTTATACATCACATAGATATGAAATCTCTGAATTAAATCTTCAAACAATGTTTCTAACATGGAAAAAGCATTCACTGCATAAGGAATGTAATTTAAATCACTTGCCTTGGTTTGATTCCGGATTTGGTGTTGATTTGATGAAGAATTTCTGCAGAATTTCTTCTCTCCAAGCTTCCTCTCTAATGGTGGCTTAAGGTGGCTAGGGTTTGATTTGGGGAAACTTAGAAAACCTAAATGACAACCTACGTAGCCTTCTAGGTTAATATGGGTTGGTTAATGGGCTTAATGGTTTTAATCCACATCAGATTTACATCTCTAATTTTCGTCACTTTTAATTCCTAAAAATGTAAAATT